>OZ024866.1:21331825-21354325 GCA_964017155.1 Oasisia sp. SBJ-2009
ATATGACTTCTGCTATGTCCTTTTAACAACAGCACCGATATTATATTGTATTGTCGTTACCATTATGTATTGTATTATTTTTCATACTATGTTGTATATTCCTGTGTTGCTGTTGTTAAATAAACATTCATTCATTCATTCACGTTACATGTTCAGTATTTGAGCCAAGATCGAGGAGAACTTACTGATCCGTGACGCCGCTAAGGAGATCCTTAAACGACTGCAGAGTACACGGTGAGAACGTGAAGGCGTTGGCTCTGTTCGAAGTGGTGATTTGATCCAACGTTGCCGTCATCAGGAACATGTCTGACGCCGAGCAGCTGTTACCAACACCGTCGTGGTGTGCTCCTAGGCTACACGGGCAGAGACGACGTATGACTTTGTGAAGTAGACAACTACTAGCAGTGGCTGTTATGTGCACTGGTGTCCACGTGATTGGCGAGAAACAATATTGATGATGAGAAACAGTAGTGATGATGATATCCACGTGATTGGCGAGAAACAGTGATGATGATGATATCCACGTGATTGGCGAGAAACAGTAATGATGATGATATCCACGTGATTGGCGAGAAACAGTAATGATGGTGATATCCACGTGATTGGCGAGAAACAGTAATGATGGTGATATCCACGTGATTGGCGAGAAACAATAATGATGATGATATCCACGTGATTGGCGAGAAACAATAATTATGATGATATCCACGTGATTGGCGAGAAACAATAATTATGATGATATCCACGTGATTGGCGAGAAACAATAATGATGATGATATCCACGTGATTGGCGAGAAACAATAATTATGATGATATCCACGTGATTGGCGAGAAACAATAATTATGATGATAGCAATAATAATGATAAGAAGAAGAATAAGATAACTTATATGGCGTCTAAATCCTCAGAAATCGAGCCCAGAGGCGCAAAACAAACTTAGAAGCGCAGATACAGTATGGTGCTCTTGCAAATTTATAATAATGGTTGTTATTTGATGGTTTCATTATGCGAATCAGAAAAACACCCAATGAAATGACACGTATATGGTATGCTGGTTGGAATATAACATTATTAGAACGTGTTACGTATATAATCCATACAACAGAAATGAGTGCCAACTAAAACTTTATTTAAGAAAAACAAATTCCGTTGGTGTCCAAACCTGTGTCCAAGCTCATGAGCGGCGAGGGCCCAGGAATACAACCCTGATTCTTCTACCACAGAAACTCCCGTTCCACCCGCACAGATGCCCGCCGTGTACGCGTATCCTACACGTACAGACAACACAGACAATAGCACGGATAGACAACGACACCATACGTCATATGCTATTTTGCTGACGTTTCTACATTGTGTTGACGCCAGCAAAACGAAAAATAGTGGTACGACACTAATTGTGACACCATATTTACCGATAATATACTGTATGTATGATTCATCGATGACATCATTAGTAAAGTAACTAAAAGAAGAAAACCATATGCCGTTTGTAACTCCCTGGACATCCTTGCTCAGGTGGTCATCGATACGAGATCATTAATTCATCAGCTAGATCGGAAATGTGAGCACTGTGAAAAAATGCTTTTACTACATATGAATAGACCAACGTTTTTCTATTTAACAAACACATGCAGGGGTTAACTGTGGAACTGTGGATAGTTGCTGCAATAAACAGGGTACAGCGAGTGCCGATTTTTGTGTTTAACTTAGGAAAGGAATCTAAACCATAACTACACGATCAATGGTGTCTGTGATTTCTATCCGTGTTGTACAGAGAAGATAAACGTATATGGTGCACAGACGGAAATACGAGGGAGATACATTAGAAATGGCAGTGAGCGAGTGAGGGACCAAGGCCGGATGTCCCAACTTGTTGGGCGTATCGCCATCTATATGTTTTGGTTTTTTCGTTATGATGCAGGTTCACAAATACAAAATATCAGGTGCTTACCGGCTGTTCCTTTACTAGATCCGTAGACATCGTAGCTGCAAAGAAACATAAACTTATAATATGATATGTAATATCACAAAACATAGATGCAGCCATGTTGTGCGTTGCAATGCGTTCGCAATATTACGTGATGCACTAACTAATATCGGAATCGAAATCGGAAGTGTTTATTGACGTCAAAATTGAACTTGAACATGACATTTTATTTGGCATATATACAACACAATACAACAAACACAGAACATATGTTAATAATGAATGCCAGGACGCCAGTAATAACTAAACTAGTCGCCCTCTAAAATTACAAAATAATGTTTACCTCAAGTAGTACATGATGTACATAATAATAATTTAATTAATAACAAGCTAATAATTATCCTAATACAAAGAAAAGAATAATAATAATCTAATGATTATACTTATACTATGAAAGCAGTTTATTACTACACATAATCTAGTTTAATAAAAGTTTATGTGAGAAATGATACAATTATGAATTAATATTGTTCATCAAGCAAGAATAACAATTTCTTAACAGGTAAATCTCCGAGTATGAGTTTATAATAATTTGTTTGAGATTATGCCTTTTATTTAGCGATAGGTGCAGTATGTTATATAGATGTAATAGCAGGGTATGAAGTATATAAAACAATCCCTGTTTTTTATTTCTGTTCTTCTGAAACATAAATGAATTGCTTTGTCTGGTTACATGGCTGTGAAGATCATTGTTTTTCATGACATATGTTAAAAGTTATTTTGGACATTGTTCTTCATTATTTTATCATATAGCTGATATCCTTGAATTATAAATTACATATGATAGGATGTTTAACAGATCATCTACAGCTCAATTGATAAATAATGTTACATTTGTGCTGTACTGTACTGTACTAAATACCATCAGTTGCGTATGTGTGTAATTGCATAAGGCATAACGTATAAGTAGATAATACCAATATGTGATACAATCAAACTGTCGCTGTAGATAAACTAAGCAGGGGTCGAGGAGAATGTCACTAAGACAACTTTAGTCGCTCTTGTGGCAGCCGTGAAGAATATTAAATGTCATTACACATATTTAGCTCTCTTAAACACGTTCGATGAGGTTATGACTACACAAGTGCACAATGCAGTAACGATAAAATAATCAATATCTGAATGATTATTATAAATATTAATATACGTTTTATGTTAATATAACGGTGTGTTCACGTGGAATCTTACCGGGTCCAGAGCATTGCGTGGTCTGGTGTATTCCACGATCTTCCTTCCTGAGTTTTCCAGGTCGTCATTTTCTCTAATACGGCGCTCGCATTAACAACAGTTTCTTCCACTGTGCTACCGGTTGTCTGAATGCTTGTTTCCGTCCAAGTCGATTCCTCAGCCGTCTATAAAATCATTAAAGTAACAGTAATAGTTAATGATGTCCGTTTCTCACTCATGAACATTTAATGTATGTATTATTTTTAATACTAGAATAAATTGGCTGAATCGTGACAACCAATGTGGCCGTTAGCGCGAGTGTTGTAATTAACATAAAATAGAGTTCGCAGGTTCACATAAATTTGTTCTCGCGAAATTGTAAAACGAAATCTATAAGTCTCTCTCAAGAATCGGTGTTTTGGTTGGATCTGCATATCTTTGCACCAAGCGACCCGTTGGAGATAGAATAAATAAAAATAATCTTCTATGCCACTGATATGCACACCGTACGCAAACGCCTGGCGAGAACTGCACTAATTAAAGGTCAGCTATTGAAACCTGTTGGCGGGTGGGTGACTAGAGACATGTTCGAATTTTACTAAAACAACGAACTCATTGTGTTTTCGACCAAAGATTCATCAGGTGAACAAATGTGATCTAAATCGTGTGATCAAAGGTTTGTCGGCAAAACAACGTTGCAACGTATAATCACATCGCTGTGACAAAACCCGACGACGAAATTCGATTGCTAACTGTACAGTCACTGTCATACGTCGTGTCTAACGAGTGGACAATACTTCCCGAAAGGGTGGTCGATTTTGGACACAACCTAGTGTTGTTTTTGTTATGTTTGGCAGTCTACATTAACAAGCGGACTTTTGAATCAGCGAAAAAACAATGGAACGTCACGATTTTGTTAACGCGCAAAACTAGCCGAAAGGTGGCAGCACTACCGAATCAGAAATGGTTGACGCCCTGGCGTAACTGGTATTTAAAGGGCTTAAAAGGCTTTCTAATTCAGCGTAAATTATATATAAACAGAGACATTGTACAAGTTGTGTAGTTTTCTATGTTAGTACCGTTAGCACCAATGTAAAACATGTGTGTTTTAGGCTGGTACACCTTGTCCCGTATCCGGGTAAATTGTACCACAAGTGGGTAATAGGCCGGGCAATTAATTATGCCCTGAATATTTGCAGAAGCTATGTGTGTGCGATGAACAAAGTTTCGATCTGTTTAGAAACCCACCCGCAATCTTGAAATATGTTATTTATGTTATAACTAGCCCGTCGCCCCTACGTGTACTATACTAACGGATTGGCACCAACTCACAAGAGTGACACTGTGTAGACATGTCAACCAACTCATACTTGCGAAGTCTCTTCTCGACTTCTCGTTGCACCTGTGCTAAATATTATAACTAATGGTGGACATGTTTTCAGCCGACACGCCCAAAACGTATATGTTTATTTTTTTGTAAGGTTTAAATAAGCTCAATTAAACTATATTTCTATTTTAATAATCTAGATTTTGTAATGTTATTGAATGTATGCATAACTTTATGTAACGCGTCCGAGAACATGTTATCCTAATTGGATTCGGGCGCTCTGTGATTTGTGTTAATATTGTTATCCTACATTTTGTAATCAGCTGTTATTGCCATTATAGATTTGCTTGTAGGTCGTACACGAGATATTGATGGAATTTGTTAGACTATAACTAACCCATCTAGATATAGGTACAGAAAGGAAGAGAAGACCTCCTTTGACCAACAGCGCGTTCACAAACGACATATAAGTAACCTCATTACAATAGACAGACAACTCAGTTACAACAAATAAACAAACTCTTCATAAAAACAAAACAGTTCAATTACAACGTAAAAAGAGCATAATTACAATAGGTAAGGAACTTCACTACAACTTTATCGTCTTTTGAAATGTACCCATTACATATAATGAAATATGTGAAAATATTTACACCATTGCACGCATGTTGTTTCTTTGACTTGTCGTATAATTCGACCACGTGCATATAGGCTTACCTCAGCGATGTGATATTCTTTGAGGAATGGCGTGATCTTGAAACCCCAGACGCTTGTATTTATTGACTTGTAAGCCAAATCAATCTGCAATCAAAATGACAGATTCATACTTTGCACTGCAGATCACAATAAAGCCGTCTAAGATATTGGATGAATTGATGTCGAACAGCCAATTAATTTTAAAAAGTAAAGGCAAGTTCTTATATAGCGCAGTATCCTGTCCTCAGGGCCGTTCAAAGCGCTTTACACTTTACTTCCCTGACAGACCTGTTCACTCAGACACCATCTCGGCTTCCCTGGGAAGTATCCAGCCATATGCTACAATTAATGCGTGAAGGCTGCTCGTACACATATTCACCACTGTCTATAGCCAGGTATTACTTTATTAAGCTGAGTGAACTGGAGCAATGTAGAGTGAACCAAACTTGCCCAAGGTTTTAACACCGCAGCCAGGATTCGAACCCCGGTTCTCGTAGTCGAGAGTCCGAAGCTCTACCCCTGAGCCATTGCGCTCTACAATTACGTATGCTAGTGACGCTTCTCCATACCTATGTAAAAACTGGTGCTGTTATATTGCTGTCATGTTAATCAGATTATGAACATCGTATTAATCAACTAGGATTTATAAAAACAAATGTGGTATTTTGTCCAGCTACAAATGAACAAGATAAACATACTGACAGAGAAGAGCTCCATTGTTTGTACAGGGTAACCCAAAAACATAGAACCCATGAAAATGTTCATTAATCCTACATAGGTCCATCAAATTTCTTCAAATTTGGTTGATTAAAACTTCAGTCTATGGATGATCTGTCCACAACGTTTTAGCCACCTGAGTCAGTTTGCATAGTTGTTATGTTCTTTTCAATTTGTTTTCCAAAAATGGGCCGATGATGCCATGTTTGGAAATGGCTACCCATGCTGTGCACTTTTTTGAGTGTAACGGCCTTTGTAAGACATCCTGCGGTGGAGCTGTACCCCAATACACATTATTCTTGTTGTTGACATGTCCTGGCAGCAGAAAGTGTGCTTCGTCTGAGAACCAGACATGATCCAAACATGGCATCATCGGCCCTTTTTGGGTTGAGGATGAAAATGAGCAACCTCAAACACGGAACGCTATGTGGCAGTACTGAGGAAGTTTTGGGCATCATTGGGACGACGCAGAGGAATGGATCGAGATCAACAGTGGTTCCAGCAAGACGGGGCCACCCCCCACACATCAAATGTCTCCCTAGCCTGGCTTAGAGAGCGATATCATGACAGACTGATCAGTCGGAGGTGTGATGTTGAGTGGGCATTCACCAGACTTGAACCCCCCAGATTTTCATTTGTGGGGGTATCTCAAGGCCAATGTGCACGAGAACAATCCTCAAACAATAGGTGAACTGAAGGCGGCAATCACAGGAAAGATCAGGCAAATCCCCAAGGAGAAATGTGTGAGAGTCATTGACAATTTTGCGCGACGTGTGCAAGTGTGCCTTCAACGCCGAGGACTACATTTGGAGCACATTTTGAAAAGAACATAAAAACTATTAAAACTGACTCAGGTGGCTAAAACTTTGTGGACATATCATCCATAGACTGAAGTTTGAATCGACCACATTTAAAGAAATTTGATGGACCTATGTAGGATTAATGAACATTTTTATGGGTTCTGTTTTTTTGGGTCACCCTGTACTATCACGCAAAATCACATAAAGTCAGACAACACGTCCATCTTCGTTTATATGACATGCTACTTAACCAACATGATTTGTGAACACAAACTCACCCCATTCATGATGTGCAGGTAGTAGTATTTGATCTTTGAAAGTGCGTCATTGCGACCGGAAGCCTTTCCCATCCAACTGCAACATAACAATGCAGCGGCACAACTTTAATAACATCTACATACAAATCAATGCAGCGATTGCTGAATCGGATAATAAACTTCAACTGTATTTTGAACGTCAAATTGGCAATCGATAACAACACTTGCGTACTTCAGCGTACACGTGATACACAATTAATCAAGCTAACATTGTAATTGGCTGTTCAGGCTTAATATAGTGCCGTATGCTGATCGCCGCTTCCTTGTGGAAGCAACGTATTTCTTAGGAATCACTCAAGTTACACAAAGGACCTATTTATTATATGTATATATATATATATATATATATATATATATATATATATATATATATATATATATATATATAATTATATATATATATATATTTATATATAATTATATATATATATATATATATATATATATATATATATATATATATATATAATTATATATATATTTATATATAATTATATATGTATATATATATATATATATATATATATATATATATATAATTATATATATATTTATATATAATTATATATGTATATATATATATATATAAATATATATATATATATATATATATATATATTGCATTTAATTGTATCTTTGCAAATGCAAATGAATAATCTATAAGCGGTTTCCTGGGACCGTTGCTTGGGGACTTAACGGTAATTTAATTGTATACTTGACACTTGCGGCCGCTCTAACGGTAGAGAAAGACCGGTGTGTTATTGGGACCACATTGAGGCCAAGATACGTAAGTCGTTTATATATTGAATATATTGGCCCAGAAACCACATAGCGATATGTATAATGTTCCCCCACTTGGTCCCTACCACATTCTTATAGGGCTATCCATAAAATACGTCACGTGTCAATATTGTTTTCAGGTTTTCTGTGACGTATTCGTGACGTTGACATTATTATATAAAGACTAAATGCAAAGGTAACTTGTGTGTCGCCCGGCGTCAGGTCATTATAACTCATTACGCTTCAAGCTGTACTCATTGGCAATTGAACACCACATCATTGTCGACCATTGTTTACCACCAGGTACTCGTATACAGCTACGTGAACTGAGGCATTGTGGAGTGAACGAAATCACGCAAACGTCGAAAGAGAAGCAAGAGGAATTGAAAACCGGATAGCTTGGTTGGGAGACCGCATACGGTGCGTGCAATAAAGGTGCAGATAGGATGTTAAGAAGAAGGGGTGCACATTTGCACTTCAGCATAGTCAGTTTGTATCATAAAATGAAGGACTTTTTGATGTCTGTTTAATTTATCTTACGTTCTTAATACTAGGGCAAAACACATGTTTTAAACAAATTACAATGTTTTTAATATGCCCGAAACAGCGTTCACAATTAACAACTTGCGAAAATGTTAAACTAAAACAACGATTTTAACCAATCGCATCCAACGACCGTTAACACTTATTATTACTGATTAGCATTTATTGTTCATGTCTTGTTCCTGTCCAAGCTCCTGACGAAATTGGACCTAAGTAAAATTGATGCAGAAAATTACCTACAAATAATTACATATTGGAACAGACGAGCCTCCTGTTAGTAACCTCGTGAATTTGTGAAGTAGTTACTCAGTAGTGCTATAACATACGAGCCTCCTGTTAGTAACCTCGTGAACTTGTGAAGTAGTTACTCACGAGTCGTATAAAATAAGAGCCTCCTGTTAGTAACCTCGTGAACTTGTGAAGTAGTTACTCACTAGTCGTATAAAATAAGAGCCTTCTATTAGTAACATCGTAAACTTGTGAAATAGTTACTCACTAGTTGCATAAATACGAGCCTCTTGATAGTAACGTCGTGAACTTGTGAAATAATTACTCACTAATCATATAAAATACGAGCCTCCTGTTAGCAACCTCGTGAACTTGAGAAGAAGTTACTTACTAGTCGTATATGGTGTGGTCGAGCACAAACATCAGTTCGACGTGGTACGAGGCTATCGTTGTGTCTCGCTTGTGGCGATGTTTCAATGTCCCCTCTTGCAGTTGCGATTGGTTGAATTTCGCTCTGATCTCCTCGTAATGTTCTTTAGCCGTGGTGCTGTAGACTGTGGTACAAAAACAGAGATTAGTCGTCACAGCGCGTAGTTATATGTTTCATGGTAGAAACTAGACGTATTTAAACCGGTGTGTGTGTCCTATGATCATTACGATGATAAAGTAAAATTAAGGCTACATTCACACACACACACACACACACACGCACACACACACACACACACACACACACACACACGCACGCACACACACACACACACACACACACACACACACACACACACACACACACACACACACACACACACGCACACAAACGGTTTTTTCATGTTCCAACTTGTGGAATGATTTAAAGCACGATCGTTACGCAACCGCGTCACTGTTTCTTGCATATCGCTGTCCAATATTCCTGGCAGCGACGATTAACAACAAGTCACCTGTGTGTATCCATTGAGTTACTGACCTTTGCGTGAGGGAGTCTGCCTGTTTGCTTTGCAGTTATGCAAATACATTTCACTGTGTTTTAGAGAAGGCGGAAAATCAAACTGGTAGACAACGAAACACTTAAATACCAAGCTCGACAAATAATTGTCAACATAGACAGGTGTCGGCTTGTGTTGGTAAAATGTGTTATGTTTCCCACGCTTTACCTGTCCAGACCTCCCGATAGAAATATGGAATATTACTGACGGGTTTAATACTGGACGGTGGTCGCGACCGCAAGAATGTAATGATTTGTTTCAGCTGTAGGTCTACACAAAAACGTCCGCCCGTGGCTATAATTATATGGATTAAGTAATCATGCACAGTAAGCGATAACTGTATATGCCAGTGTGTTATTGTAGATTTGTACCTTTGGATAGCTGCACGTTCTTTATCACGTGAGGTACTCCGTCTAATTGGTCGAAAAGTAGTTCCGGTGATTCGCTGTCTACTGGTTGAATTGTGTAGTGCGAATTGTTGAAACTGAAACTTCCTTCCTGCAGAAAACATAGCACTGCTGTAAATAATCTAGTACAAATGGTTGAAATTCGCTTGTTTACACATGACAAAGCGATACAATGAAACACGCCAGCTGCTCTGTTGTCGAAATATTATATGTTCGTCGTGTAAATCAGCTTTCACGTTACATCTTCGGTCGCGTTGTTTAGCCAAAACAAAACAAGCAAGCTTAAAATGTGCTCGACTGGTTACACGCAATATTACACGCAATATATGCAAGAGTTTTGATCCGCATGAACATGGTATTTTGTCATGGGTGTCCATTCATATTCTACATATATCAAAGTAACATTCACGCTATATTGGGTAGGAGTAACGGCTTACTAACAACATTTGATACTCACTAATTGTTTGTGGTGTTCACCGTTTGACATTTGCTTGGCAGTGACTGATATAGCGGCGCCCTGAACGTCGTCTTGGTATAACGCTATATCCTAGAAGTATAATAGATATATGAATGAATGAATGAATGAATGAAAGAATGAAGTTTTTATTATCAACAACAACACAGTAATATACAACATATTATGGGAAAGATAATACAATACATAATGGCAAAGATAATACAATATAATACAATTCCATGATTGGTGAGTCGCTGCTGCTGTTAGAGGGACTTAGCAGAAGTCTTGTGACTTGTAAGGCGCTACGCCATTTTCAAACAAAAATGCATAGTAGTCGTAATAAGAGTTACAAGATAGAATACAAAGTACACGTAATGGTATTTTTTAACACTGTGATGACTGTTCATAAATAGTAAGAAAGTAAAGTCGACTTTAAAAACTTGTCTTAAATTGTTGCAAACGTGGTAACTGTGTTATTTCACTTGCTAGACCGTTCCATGTGTGTATACCTCTGACAGTAATTGACAGTAGTCTGTGGTTGGTGTTCGCTTCTTTAACATAAAATAGTTTACACACACACACACACACACACACACACACACACACACACACACACACACATATATATATAATATATATATAATATATATATATATATATATATATATATATATATATATATATAAATAGCTATTTCGGGTAGGGCTGGAAATTGCATCCCCAGTATTAAACAAGGTTGTGTAGATGCAGAATGTTTGTTATTCTCTAAGACGGAAACGCAGTTGGAGGTGCGCTTCAAAAACTGTGACAAATTTTCAACACCCTGTGACAAATATTCAAACTGTCTCGCCTTACACAGCTTCGGCCTTTTATTAATTTCGGTCTGGCGCCAGTGCAATAAAACACACAATCTATTGGAAGAGAAAAAAAACACTAATTATGATGGACGCACCTGTCTGTCGGGAACGACAACTTTGCCGTGCTTCTTGTCGGCGAACGTGAACGGAATATTCGTGTCTATGCGGGCGTTGCGCACGAGACGGAGAGACACCGCCTCGCCGGCGAGTCGGAACTGTGTCTGAAGGAGACTCGGCAGACGGGACTCAGTCGACCGTGTCGCCCGTCCGCCGCGTCGTTCTGTCACCAGCACCAACTCCCCGTCGCCGTCCGTCGGCCGCCCGGAAACTGGCGACGAACATACGTAGTTCACATACATGCATGACATACTGTATATTCCGTCGGCCGATCGGACACTGGATACCTTAGCTTCGCAATAATAACAGTCATTGTTGGTTATCAGCTTTCATAACGGATCGGTGCAAAGCAAACACAAATATGGACATTAACGTGACGTCGCCTGTGAGTCTTGGATAGCCGCGTAACAATGCAACGTAAATAGTGTTCCACACAAATAGTGTTCCATATACCACATACAAAAGACAGCGTGAACATTCTTGACGGTAGTGCGGTAATCGACGCCATGAGATCTATAAAAGCTAGACGACACATAAGAGTTGTATAATTTTATTATCATTGGGAAGCTATGTATACATGCCGCTAGATTGGGTTAAGTCGTTGTTTTATGTCCCTAAATCCGATATACCCATTTGTAAAATCATGATTTGCTCTGCAAAAATAGTGTTAGCTTAGGACAAGCTTTGCTAATGTTACTTCAGTGACGTCAGCTACAAAGACACACGAATATTTTACATTTTAAGCTACTATATTTCTACTAGATCGTATCAATTATTTATCGATGTTATAATGAGCAATTTTTTATTCGGACCTTTTTATGTGATTGTTCTTATTTATTTTATTTAATGTAGTAGTATATTTTAACATCATTGTTTGGTGCATGTGAATGTATTGTCATGTGAATGTACTATTACGACGACCAATATCATTACACATTCCAATGTTTTATTGTAACTACAATGTGAACACATGGCAATAAAGCTATATTATCTTATCTTATCTTATATGACGTATCGCTTACTTTGGAATACCAACTGATGATTTACCAATGATTTATCACATTGGCACATAATCCAACCATTAATGTGTACTATATACATCAAATAATATTGCGCTACATTTGGTGATGAACAAAACTGACAAAAATAAGAGTAATGGATTGTGCTAAGTTTTCAATATTGCAGATATAAAACAATATTGATAACTAAGCTCTCGTTCAACAGCAAGGAAGAGCTTATATGTTGACACCTCCAGAAACAAAACGCCAGGTGATCAATGTTTTAATACAGTTAGAATGTATTAACACCACTAGCACTGTGGCAATTACTAATTGATTGGCAACTACTAGTTTGGTGGGGGAGACTGGTTATGTAGAATCGGTTGTAGGTGTGTGGTACCAACTGTACAGTGTCAGTTCAGAGTCAGGGCTCATTAAAATTACATTAGAAAACAGCTAGAACTTAAAAAAGGGGTGACATAGCCTAGTCTGCCGGGTGTTCACCGAGGTGTCAGATTGATACCTACTAGAGACAGACACAGAGGCAGTTACTTATGTTTCATGGATGCAAATTATTAATTGCTTAATACATCATTAAGCTGTCAATACGTAGTATTGATCGTGGGCACATATGACGTGTCCATGTCTGTAATATATATATATATATATATATATATATATATATATATATATATATATATATATATATATATATATATATATATATATATATATATATATATATATATATATATATATATATATATATATATATATATATTGAGTGTGCATTTTCGAATATCATTGTAAGCAGTGTTTCTTCGATCGTGTATGAACCCTGTATGTTTCGCATTCTTCAGTGACTTTAAGCATGATCTATTTGCGATTACACATTAACCAAATAACTTGAAAAATAACAAGCAAATCGATGTTTCGCATATGTATCGATGACGTTAACCATTCTGGCTGAATGTTCGCCGAAGGCTGGATTCGAAGGAGTGGTAGGAAATTATTCGGATATTTCAGTTGTCATATAACATATGACATCATCTATTACAGTGAACTTCCTCTTCCAGACCCAGTGAAGCGTGACTGACATCGTAGTTTGCACGAAGATAGGACAATTTATCGCTTCCCTGAACGGTGCAATTAGGGCCCGTAAGTGTGTCACGATAAATGGCGTGACTCCGCGCGATTGGAGCTCATTGGGGTCTAAGCGAGACAATTGGGGACTGGACACAAGAATAATACACAATAAAATAGTTTACGGGATTTGCATTTTACATTTCTGTACATTGTGGTTTCGATAAGCACTTATATCTGACAAGTTGTCTAAATTCGCATAATCATAACACATGTGTAGGTTTGCCCCAAACAGGTTGTACTGCGCGAAAAATGGCACTTTTCATTATTAGTCAAGATCGCCAAACGCAAGTACTTGCCGCTATTGCCATGGCAACCACCATTATAATCGATTACAATTCATGATTTCCGTGATCATTGTCACCGGCAAAGTGTTCCACTGCTTCTGCTTGTAATAATCTTTCGGACAGTATAACTGAAATAGTTAGACTGGAATCGTTCGATTATTACAACCAAAAACGAAACGAAGTCCTATACGTTAACATGGAGAATATGGACCTCCTGCCCCCAACTGCTCCCAGCCTCGTTTTCGCGCGCGAGACTTACACGCCCTATAGCACGCTGCAGGATGGCTGGAAACTACTGCACCGGCCAGTAACATTTTGGGATTGTGGCGGACGTATTAGTGATTTGAATTGGGTCAGGGAGCTACACATTTCAGGTACGTAGGCCTAGGGGTACACAGAGTGTTTTCAGATACCCGTGGGAAAAGTGGAGCAAGAAATCCAAGGGGCGTCTGACCTCGCACTGTAAGGGGGCTTCTTGCCCCCCTCCCCAGCATGCACGAACTAGATATAATTGTCCTACCATTTCATAATGACTCACCATTGACATAACACTGATTACACCACGTTAACAGCAATATCTAAATTTCAGTAAAACATTAAACCATTACATATAACAAGCAAATGGACATCAAATATGATATTTTAAAACCTGTATTTCGCCTGTGTCACTTGTTTGGGCAATGTAGTCACTTAGTGGCAACATTGCATTTGTACACCAGAGACTCACATCAAACATTTCTTAGAAAACACACGGGGTTTGACACATAACGGGGGCTCCTTGTACCACAAAGGGGCTGCGGTAGTGGAACAAGGCGCCCCTGTTCCACTACCGCAACCCCTTTGGATATATATATATATATATATATATATATATATATATATATATATATATATATATATATACAGTACATTTACATGTATACATACAATTACATTCACATGTACATACATACATACATACATACATACTTATATACATACATACATGCATACATACATGCATACATACATATATACATACATGCATGCATGCATACATATATACATACATACATGCATACATACATATATACATATATACATACATACATACTTATATACATACATACATACATACATGCATGCATGCATGCATGCATGCATGCATGCATGCATACATACATACATACATACATACATACATACATACATACATACATACATACATACATACATACATACATACATACATACATACATACATACATGCATGCATGCATGCATGCATGCATGCATGCATGCATGCATACATACATACATAGATACATGCATGCATGCATGCATGCACGTATACATACATGCATGCATACATACGACAATATTGTTAATTAACGGTGACAGATAGCACGAACACATACATACAAAAAATAAAATGTGTTGATAACTACCCGCGTCCTCCCTTCATGGGGACTGCACGCCACAACCTCTCCTGATTCTCGTACACGGCATGGTGCCATGCCAAACCACACCTTACAGCACAGCCACACGCCAATGTAAACACAGAGAAAGTCAACAGCGGTGTACTCAATGCCCTCTCTCAACTCACCTTTAATGACCCACGTCAACAGCAGCCAGGCGACACCGGCGGCAAATTTCATGTCGTTGGGTGGTAGAGCGTGTATACCACTTTTCTGAACGACAACGTAATGACTGTGTTAGCTCGCTGTGAGCCGGGGTCTTGTTGAACGTCCCCGTTGAGTACTCAGTCGTGCGTGCCATGAGGTGTTAGGCTAGTCCCGGTCTTTGACACATTGTGGTGGCATACTTCGTGCTCTTCATAGTACAGTCACAACTGACTGACTGACTGACTGCCTGGGTCACAGCATCGGTAGACGGCCTTTGTCGCACTCTCGGGTCAAGTGAGTCATCTCAGAAGTAATTTAATGCAGGGTGAGAACCCAGCCTTGCGTGTCTTTAGCACATTACTTATGTTTAATAGCAGCAGCAGCAGTTTAGGAATCGTGACTCACTGTTTTTTCATAAGTATTTGCATAGAAAGCATCACGTTGTTAACTCTTTCATTCAAACACTTATCAGAGGTGGGATATTTTCTGTGCATACTGCGAAGTGTCAATCAATCGTTGACATTCCTGACACAACACACACACATTCAGATAAACAAGCTTGACCGTGGTTAATTGTTAGTCGCTGTCCAGTAAATGGTCCGGGAACTTTAATTGCAGGATGGTCAGTTCTGCTACGCCACCGGACCCCCCTTGAACTGAATCTAAGTGTGAAGAAGCCGGTTGCCTAGTGTTTCCTCAGAGTCCAAAATTAAATACAATTTAAAATAAAATAATGACATTTCCCCCAACATAAAATAGGAAAGTATGTTTTTGAGATGGTGCTGCGAAACCATGGAAGTGTGACCGAGTGACCGATCGCTTTATGGCTGTGACGAATCACTGGTCCCGCTGCTGTCAAATCAACAGCTTGTGTCATTCACCATGTGTGTGTATGTATGTGTATATGTATGTTTGTGTGTGTGTGTGTGTGTGTGTGTGTGTGCGTGTGCGTGTGCGTGTGCGTGTGCGTGTGTGTGCGAGTGCGTGCGTGCGTGCGTGTGTTTGTGTGTGTATGTGTGTTTGTATGTGTGTATATGTGTGTATGCATGTTTTAAGTGTGTGCGTGTGTGTGTGCCTGCGTGCGTGCGTGCGTACGCGTGTGTAGAAGTCACTACTAAAGATCAATGCAAATCACGCTGATGATTTTCAAGGTGACTGATACTTTCAGTTGGGAGGTTTCTTCCTCGCCAACGACAATCTACTCAATGAAGATCTGATAGAGCTGCAGTTGCTTATGGGCGAGAAGAATGCCGAAATAGCACGTTCCACATGTCTTTTCACTCTTACAGCCTTGCTTATCAAGTGCAATACCTTCCCAATAGAGTATCAACTCAAGTTTACTATGGCTGCATTCAAAATAAACATCAATACAATGTTCAACCTATTCAAGTAGGTGTATCACCATCTCAAATCAGGAGAGATGATGGAGGCTTTTACATGTATCCTGCATGCAAATATTTTGCGGTAATTATTCAGGAGTTCGATGAGTCAATTGCTACGGCTGGTTCTACGTTAGGAAAACTCGGTTGTTAGAGACGGAACACGCAAAACCCTATAATGTATGTGTAGTGCAAGGCCGGAGGGACAGCTTCAACTATGTCCAGTTATGAAGTTGGAGTAGTCCATCCAGCGGGCATCAAAGAGCAATAGAGGTACCGTCGCCCAGACACGAATGATCGCAGTTGCGGTGGAGTTGGAGCTGATCTTCCATGAGATCCTGCTCATATAGAACAACTGGCGTAAGCTCACAAATGAGCGGATGATGGAGACCATCATGTACCAGGAATTCAGGAGCATCAAGGCCATTATTTTTGATGCCAATGTATCCAGTCTTATTGACTTTGTGCGAGCTGTGGCGATTCCCTTCATTATCAAAGCCTCTGTAGTCAGATTGCGTAACTTCGCTACCGAACATATAATCAATGATGAGATAATGGATGTGTTCGAGAATGGAGAAAAGATATAGACGAGAGAGCTGGTTTTGAAGACAAAGAAGCTTGCAATAACAATACATAGGTGTAACCAGTCGAAGTGTGATACTGTCGGTAATTAACACCAAACTTAATAGAGCCTCCTACACCACCATATCTAAACTGCTCGGTTCTGCCGAGCGGGATACTGAGATCGCCCGGGTACGTGGAATAACTCTCGAGGAAGTCTTCTCGCACGAGGACCACCTCCTCACCAGCCACCTGTTTGATGGCGACTTTAGTTCTGTCACACCCGACAAGATCAGACTTGTGGCTCAATTGGAGGCTCGTGGCTCAATTGGCATTATGCCAAAAGTCCGGCAGTAACCCAACCTATAATGCTTCGACCATTTCGGTGGAGTTGTACACTAAGTCCTGTCGCTCGGATGGATGTATCTGTAGTAATTTGTGATAGCTATAATGACGAGTCGTCGTGCTAGCAATATCGCCTCAGGTGAGCGCTATCCCGCATGAGTCCACATCGCAGATCGAGAAATGTTGGGTATCATCGGACAAAAAAAGAATCAGTTATTCGGAAAATAGAGGTTGGCCAGTCTTTCTGTAGTACCAGTTGTGTTAAGTGTCATAGTAGTAAACCAAGAACAAGTTTCAGCTCCCCTCCACAATACAAAATCTACAGAGCCAATAGTGATTCCAGAACCTGCAAAATTATTGAAAGATGCAGTCCAACATGGCTGCCAACGTTTAGTCGTTGTGTTAAATGACGCAGACACAGTCATGCGCCTACTGCACTTCACCCATACGCTAGTCCGTGATAATCTAAAAAACCTCTAGGTCGAGTTTGGGCCAAGTGAGAAGAGAAAACGCCTTCCCCTACATCGCGAGTGGGCAAGCATCGCGGCCTTGTTCTGGAGAAGGCTCATATATTCACTGGAAACAATGTTACCAGCAGAATTGGCACCAAGTATGCAGCGATGCAATGCAATCCCATTGTCTATCTGATTCAATTTGACGAGAGAGCAGAGCTACCGGAAACGGGGATCGCGCAAGTGGAAGAGTACCTCTTGCGGGGTTGCGCGGGATCTATGTCATAGGCAAAGACGTTTGATCAATTGCATCTCCAGGTCCAGGCACATTTGACTTTTGATCTTGGCGTAGCATTTAATCATAACCTCAACTTCAAGTTAATACTGTCATCTATTTGACTTTATCACAGCAGAGCTATGATGATATCAACTGAGATAAGACCTCTAGCTCATGTATATGCCAGTTCTATCACGTTTCGTGACCGGATATGGTTTAAAATGTTGCTTTTAACCCATTAATTTGACCTTTGACCTATATGGTCAACCTGAAATTAATGAAATAACATGTATTTGATTGGGGATTATCACAATCATCGAAAGGCACATCAAAATCCAGTTTTTAGCTCATTTTGATCGAGAGTTACGGCTTATTTTGTTTCTTTCTTCTAAGGTGTTAAGGACAGTTTCAGATGGAGCATGATTATAAAGTAAGGTGTTAAGGACAGTTGCAATTAGAGCATGTTTATCAAGTAAGGTGTTAAGGACAGTTGCAGAGGGAGCATGTTTATCAAGTAAGGTGCTAAGGACAGTTGCAGATGGAGCATGATTATCAAGTAAGGTGCTAAGGACAGTTGCAATTAGAGCATGTTTATCAAGTAAGGTGTTAAGGACAGTTTTAGATGGAGCATGATTATCAAGTAAGGTGCTAAGGACAGTTGCAATTAGAACATGTTTATCAAGTAAGGTGTTAAGGACAGTTGCAGATGGAGCATGTTTATCAAGTAATGTGTTAAGGATAGTTGCAAATGGAGCATGTTTATCAAGTAATGTGTTAAGGACAGCTGTAATTGGAGCATGTTTATCAAGTAAGGTGTTAAGGACAGTTGCAGATGGAACATGTTTATCAAGTAAGGTGTTAAGGACAGTTGCAAATGGAGCATGATTATCAAGTAAGGTGTTAAGGACAGTAGCAAATGGAGCATGATTATCAAGTAAGGTGTTAAGGACAGTTGCAATTGGAGCATGTTTATCAAGTAAGGTGTTAATTAAGGACAGTTGCAAATGGAGCATGATTATCAAGTAAGGTGTTAAGGACAGTAGCAAATGGAGCATGATTATCAAGTAAGGTGTTAAGGACAGTTGCAATTGGAGCATGTTTATCAAGTAAGGTGTTAATTAAGGACAGTTGCAAATGGAGCATGTTTATCAAGTAAGGTATTAAGGACAGTTGCAGATGGAACATGTTTATCAAGTAAGGTGTTAAGGACAGTTGCAGATGGAACATGTTTATCAAGTAAGGTGTTAAGGACAGTTGCAAATGGAGCATGTTTATCAAGTAAGGCGTTAAGAACAGTTGCAAATGGAGCATGTTTATTAAGTAAGGTGTTAAGGACAGTTGCAAATGGAACATGAGTATCAAGTGAGGTCTTAAGGACAAGTGCAATTGCAGCATGTTTATCAAGTGAGGTCTTAAGGACAAGTGCAATTGCAGCATGTTTATCAAGTGAGGTCTTAAGGACAGTTGCAAATGGAGCATGTTTATTAAGTAAGGTGTTAAGGACAGTTGCAAATGGAACATGAGTATCAAGTGAGGTCTTAAGGACAAGTGCAATTGCAGCATGTTTATCAAGTGAGGTCTTAAGGACAAGTGCAATTGCAGCATGTTTATCAAGTGAGGTCTTAAGGACAGTTGCAAATGGAGCATGTTTATTAAGTAAGGTGTTAAGGACAGTTGCAATTGCAGCATGTTTATCAAGTGAGGTCTTAAGGACAAGTGCAATTGCAACATGTTTATCAAGTGAGGTCTTAAGGACAAGTGCAATTGCAGCATGTTTATCAAGTGAGGTCTTAAGGACAAGTGCAATTGCAACATGTTTATCAAGTGAGGTCTTAAGGACAAGTGCAATTGCAGCATGTTTATCAAGTAAGGTGTTAGGGACAGTTGCACATGGAGCATGTTTATTAAGTAAGGAGCGTGTTTATCAAGTAGTTACTACTTCTTGTGGTTGGATGCAGATACGAGACATACCAACAGTGGCGCTGCTTTGTGGATATTATTTGTATTATAAGTAACTTAACCCCTGGTGTATATACATAACACTATTATTTTACGGTCACCTATCAATGATCATAATCGTAAAATGTGTACAGCGCTGTTCCAACATCCGTTGTTCACAGCGCTGTACAGAAAGTTCTTAAACATAGATAAGTCATAAGTGCAACTTTAAAAGCAGCAGTGGTCATAGTTAATGTCAGATCCTGCAGTAGCGCATTCCACAGGGCTGCCATGCTGAAATTGACCCCTTGTGCGTGGTACACACAATAAATAGTGTTCGCTGGAATGCAGCGACCTAATCGGCTGGCGTCGGGTTACACATTGTTCAATGTATCTAGGTGCATGGCCTTTGATCACCAAACTGTAATAATTAATTGTTGTCTTATTTATATTTCACTGTGTTATATTTTGACACATATATAAAGAGAGATTTAATTGTATCACATGTTTTCATTGTTGTTGTTTTATTTTTGTATGTATATATGCTTATTATGTAAGTCACGCTTCCTTTTATACAGCGTCGTTAGATTTGTATTCATTATTTCGCGTTCAGTTGAATTATGGTGGAAATAAATGTATATACGTTACAGGCCCTGTATATTTAATGTACACGTATACCTCATAAACAGCATACTGCGTAATTTGAATTGGTTGTAGATGGCGGGCAGATAGTATCCTTGGTCTCCGTCCATTAACAACCAAATTATCCCGCCGAAATCTGAGGCAACACACGTGACACCAGTACGTGAATTAGGTCCGTAGCTGACGGATCGAAACGTTGTACTCATCTTCGACATTAACCTCTTAAGCCCTGAGTTCCTGAGAGTTTGAAACTCAAATCTTCACATGTTTTCATATAATGAGCTGTAAAATCTAAACGGTTCATCAAAAGTGTATAAAGGTATGTATTGTCTGATTCAGAAAGGTTCCGTGCACATGTTGGTCAAACAAATAATTGATGTGTAACTAAGAGAAATTAATTAGCATTATAATTTGCGTAAGTCAAACAATCAAGATGGCCGACAGTGAAACCCGAAAAATCGGTGTTCAGGATCCAAGAGGTTAAGCTCCAAAGTAAGTTAAATTATCTACAATATATTACATATACTCTTCGCAAATATTGTTCGACTTCCTCTAGATACTGCTCCCGTGTGCACAAACAACATGATATGTTGGAATGTGGTATACAATGTCATTAGTTACTCGTTATTTTACATAGGCTTGATGAAATACGACCTTTCAACGCGTTCTCCATCAGCGCGCCTGGTTCGTATGACTGGAAAGTTCTAACGATATGGCTAGACAAGACACTCGACGAAAACCAGCCACGAGATCAAGTTGGATTCAGAAGCAAATACTCAACGACAGACCACATGCTCATCGTAAACCAACTGAAGGGGCAGTGCAGAAAATATAATATCCCACTCTGCATCGTTGACTACGAGAAAGCCTTCGAATAAGTGCAAACTCAAGCAGTACTGATACACACGCACATACATACGCACACGCACATACATACGCACACGCACGCACACACGCACACACGAACACACGAACACACACGCACACACACACACACACACACACACACACACACACACACACACACACACACACACACACACACACACACACACACGCACGCACACACATACACACACACACACACACACACACACACACACACGCACACACGCACATATAAGGTAGATGTTTGCATATGTTTGTTAGGGAATGTGTGTTTGCGTTTGTTAGGGTGTTTTTGTGTGCCTGTGTGTGATGTGTGTGGGTTGTAATTGTTCCACACGGTGTATTAGGTGTTTAACTAGGAATGGGTACGGCAGTATCCTTCCTAATATGAATGGAATAGAGATTCCTGATCCTATTGCGAATCCAGCGATTGGGAATAGCTACAGACATGTGTTATACCATTTTGGAAAGCCCAGAGCATGCCTCAAACTAGTAAATCCGTCGATTTTTGATTTTTGTCCCTCAACTCGAGTTTTCGATGTTTCAACCGGTCGACGTTCAGAAATACAACGGCTCTATCCGCCGCCCCTTTTTCAACA
>OZ024866.1:21359325-21361825 GCA_964017155.1 Oasisia sp. SBJ-2009
TGACACTTTATCTTCAGTGTTTGTACTGTACATTGTATGTACATTTTTGCTGGCAGTATTTCTTTTCAAGTTAAACTAGAAAGCCAGGTTTATTTGGAGGTAGAGTTGGATTTCCTGGTACTTATCACAAGTATGAAACAGTACAGTATAGTACACAAGAATATTAAACACACCTAAGCACACCTCTACTGGACAATGTGTTAGTTTTACAAGTAATGTATTGCTAGTTTTCCAAATGATTGTGGGGAGCGATGGTCGCGCGGTAGAGCGCGGGACTGTCAATCGAGGGGACGGTGGTTCAATCCCACCTACCGCCGTTTCGAAACTTAGGCAATTTCGTATTCGTTTTCGTTTTTTCGTTTACCCCACATTTGCCTGTGTCTTTAGGAAGAGACACTAAAAGCCGGTGGTCCCTTCTATCTGGTGTCTATGCCAGGGGAAGTAAAATATCTCACAAAAGGAAGTAAATGTGTAACCTGTAGTGGACTCACTAATTCTAGAGAAGAACTCCTGCGTTAGCACACGTTTGGGCAGTTTGGAGGAAACCACCTAAGAACTAGGAATAACATAACACGGATTGCTGTATGGTGAAGTAGTATTGGGAGTTTCCAAATGTTAATTATAATCCCGTTACCTTTTGTAATTACATGCATTTTCCTATAAATCATGCTTATTATGGTTAACTTTATATATATATATATATATATATATATATATATATATATATATATATATATATATATATATATGTTAACTGAAATCTTCACCTATAACCAGTGTCTCAATACACTGTCATATTAGTAGAGAATTTGCACTTTTTTGTGCAAGTCATATGTGGCTATGCCATGGCGACCAAAATGAAATTGTACTGGATCGTCACAGAAATCCTGGCTAAGTGATATGATATGGCACACCACTTTCCAGTAGATGAGTTGTGTACAAACGTACACACATTTTACTAGTTCATGCATTAACACACTATGACCCATTGACGAAATAGGCATAACGATGGAAATATAATATTACTATGTTTAATACTATATGAAACAGTACAATAATCAATGTGATTGACCAGAAATATATGTTGTCCAATAAATAACTAGTAATGTTAGTACACGTGTAGTATACACACACTTACTGTCTATATTTCGTGGTGACTTGAAAAGGTAACTGTGTGTACTATAAACTACCCGTAGCCTCTTGAATATATTTTATATATGTGATGCACTTTCTGACCGTAAAGGCCATACCTCGCTCAACAAAAAGCAGATAGGACGAAAGGATATTAAGTTCACAGGTGTATTGTACGAGGTGTTTTTGTTTGTAGCAGTTCATCAACTTTCAAACTGTTTATTTGAACGCATTTGGTGGAATGTGTATTTATTTAGTGGAGTTATGGAAAAATCAAGAAGGAATTATGTTTAAACTAACCGTGCATATACTAAATATTATGATGCTTAATTGTCAGGGACCAGGTTGAAGGAATGAAACTGTCAGAGTCATCATCATCATTGTCAGCCCAACATAAACAATAAATGTGTTTCTTCATTTATTGGTCTATTTGTTATTCCATTCTTTTGATATACCACATACGTGATACAGGACTTTTAGATTTCTGATTATTGTTGTAGCATCCCACTACACAACAATGTTTTCCTCACATTAGTAAAACCATTGGATACAAACACCGATTACGCGATCCTACGAATTTGGTATGCTTCCCGGTGAGGGCGCTGCAGTGCAAGGGACATCATCAGGTTAAATACAGGGTAACGTCACGAGTCGGCAATCCCTCTGTATATATGCAGAAAAGCTGCACAACGTAATACACGCGTTCTGTTCACGCTCTGTCAGGTTTTGCTACGTTGTATCCACTTTGTACTACGTTGTACCACTTACTTACTTACTTATGCCTTTTCGCTCGCTCGGAGCATAGGCCATCGACTAAGGAACGCCACTGTTTTCTGTCTGTGGCCATCTTCTCCATTTCTTTCCAGGTGTACCCCATCTCTTTTGTATCTTTTTCTGTGTCTCTCTGCCAGGTGTTTCGTGGCCTACCTCTTCTTCTCTTCCCTGGGGGGTTCCATGTGATGGCTTGACGGGTGATTGATTCTGGTGGTTTCCTTAGTGTATGTCCTATCCACCTCCATTTTCTCTTCTTTATTTCATTTTCTATGGGTAGTTGTACGTACGTTGTACCACGTTGTAGTACATTGTACTACATTTTGCACGTTGTGTGGGAAACGCAACCGACTTTTGAACGTGTTCAAAAATACATTTCTAGTACACGTTGTGTCACGTTTGATCACGCTTTAGCCACGTTGTTCCACGTTTGCTCACGTTGTAGCCACGTTCTGCCACGTTTCGCAACACAGCTTAACGTGGCGGTCAAGACGTGACACTATGACTGGAGTATAACACATTACCGTGAGTTCTTATTATTCGTTCACGTCACCCGACAATCTCATGTGATACTTTCACGCTTTGAAGTAACAAGTCG
>OZ024866.1:21366825-21371825 GCA_964017155.1 Oasisia sp. SBJ-2009
ATTTCAAAATATTCAACACAGCTTTAGATTGATATCGATGTTTAAGGAGAGTCACCAGGTATTATTTGTATTTTGTTATGTTAGTAATTAAACAGCAGCCAAGGCCAGTATTTTCATCACACACTTGCTAGTTTCTTTCTTTCGTAAAGAAAAGTTTATTTCATCTCGTTGGCGCGAGATTGAAGTGAACTCGGTCTTCGAGATGCGTGCCTCGATATCCTTCAACGCCTGTGGGTATGTTTGCTTGTGTTTCGGATGATCGCAGTTCTTCGGACACACCTCGTGTGTGCCGTTATATCTATATTGGCATACGTTAAATACCTCACCGTCACTCTAATCCTAACCCTAATAAATCAGTATTCCGAGGTAAATTTATGTTTTACAAATCTTGCGTTTTGAGACACTAATAGCACTCCAATTTGGTCCCGATTCGTGCCAGCCGCAAGTGCAGCGGCCGTGTGTTACTGCGCCGTGCGCACGGAATGGGCGAAACAGTTTGTTTATGCCGACGGCAACGTCTTTTCGACCTCAAACGTCCGCTAAGACGCGCTGTTTATAAAACACAAATAGTCGTGCGATGATGTTGAATGATAAGATTAATGAATGATGTGAATGATGTTTTTATTCGACCAGTATTTCAACCAAATACATACAGTATATCCATGTCAAAACAACTCAGAATCAAATACAAATATAACGATCATAATAAGCATGGTAATAGTATATAATAATTTGTAATACAGTAATACACCATACGGTCAGGAGACTCCTCTAAGACCATGGTGGTCGCTATCGAGGAGCCACCTTTAAGAAAGTGAAATATCAAATGTTGGCATATGTACAGTTATAACGAAAAACGAGAGGTGGGTCCGAATTTTACACACTTGAGCTACACTACAGAGAGCAAGACAGAATCCGCGCGAGATGGTTTATTTGGGAAAGACGATGGATCCTTGGAACGACACGAGAGACAGTTGGGCTCGGCCTAGGAGACATACCAGTTGCAGGTTTACCAGATATTCATCTTGACAAGTTATTATGTTGCAAACCCGCATCGCATATTTTGCATTGCAGGCGATGTCCGATGGCGGCAGTGATCTGGCCTGTGATGTACAGAACAATTTCAGGGAGCTGGTGTGTAGTACCATCAAAGAGAGTGCAGATAGCCAAGCTACCTGGAGTTCATCGAAGAATGTCGAACCTGTCTTATTGTGTCGATAGTGACTGACCGAGCCGATACGATGTCGATGGTGATTGTCTCCCTAGCTAATCTTACAAATTACACAATCCGCACCGACTAGACCTATAAGTTGCAGTTCTCGTTGAATTTACCCACGAAAACTCGCTTTTGCTAACTGCGATAATGCATTTAATGCGTTACTTCATAGAAGCACATTGGAATCTTCATTATGGCGCGCAAAAGCACGTGCGATTTGTCATTGTGCTGTCGGATGCCGATCTCGCATAAAGCACGTGACTGAAAAAGTGCAGGATGTCGACCGCTGCAGATTGTTTCGCCAGTTATACCCGGTTTGACGACAATACTTTTTTGATGGTTAAAAAAGAGCAAGGACGCATTTTAGAATTAAACTGACTGGGCATACTAGTTAAATTATTAACATTTTACACACCTGGACATACAAGAAACAGATTGGCGTTGGCAAACGAATGGATTGGGCAGCTTTAACCTTTATTCACTGTAGTGCTGACTCCTAGCGAATGTGTAGGCCATTAATATCAACACCGAGCTGGTAGTTTAGAACTAGCGTAAGAATGCCGATATCCCACGTTTATGAAACGATCCAATAGATGCCAATGCTTATCAGCCTTTGATTTCAGCTGGTGGTGACGTGGCGTATTTTTATGTTTGGAACGAATGAAACCCACTCACCATCCCATTTGCTTGGTGTAGTTCAACGTACCGCAATACAATTTATTGTTACGATAATATATTCATGTTTTATCTTTTTGTTGATGTTGAACAACAGCTTACAATGCTGCTACTAATAGTAATTGTTTTTACAAGATTTCAGTTAGAGTAGTTGAATGTCTAGACGTTGGTCGGTGGCACCCATAGTTAGTTGCTTTAGATTTATATCAACGTTTAACATGGTTGGACTTAATGCAACCTGCAGTAGATTATCACATCGTTGAGTTGCAACTGTGGGAAAGTCACCAAGTAGTATTTTTATTTTGCTATGATAGTAATTAAACAGTACCCAAGGCTAGTATCTTTTATCAGTCACACATGTACTTGTTTTTATTTTGTTTTATGTACATAGCAGAATATTAATTCAATGTCATAAGATAAGAAAAGATAAGATAGCTTTATTGCCATGTGTTCACATTGTAGTTACAATAAAACATTGGAATGTGTAATGATATTGGTCGTCGTAATAGTACATTCACATGAAAATACATTCACATGCACCAAACAATGATGTTAAAATATACTACTACATAAAATAAAATAAATAAGAACAATCACATAAAAAGGTCCGAATAAAAAATTGCTCATTATAACATCGATAAATAATTGATACGATCTAGTAGAAATATAGTAGCTTAAAATGTAAAATATGAAATAAAAAAATAAAAATATAAAATATAATAAATTATGATAAAATATACATACTAAAACTCATCGGAAAGTGGACTATGTGTTTGCTGCGGGTGGGAGAAAATCACTTCTGTTTTAACAGGGTTTGAACGGCTAAGGGGAAAAAGCTAGTACTAAAGCGGTTGGTCCTGGTTTTTATGGATCTGAATCGGCGACTAGATGGGAGAGGTTCAAATAGGTCATGGGCAGGATGGGATGTATCTTGAGAGATGAGAGTCGCTCTTCCTAACAGACGCTGCTGATACAGTATTTCAAGACTGGGAAGGTCTCTGCCAATGATTCGGGAAGCAGTTTTCACAACTCTGTTTAATCTGAGCGTTTCCTTCTGTGTAATCGATCCAAACCATACTGAGATAGAAAATGTCAGAACACTCTCGATTACAGCTCTGTAAAAGTTGAGCATGACCTGTGTGGTCAAACCAAACGATCTTAACCTTCTTAAAAAGTACAGCCGCTGCTGGGCCTTTTTGACAATATTTACAACATTTAGATCCCATTTAAGATTACTGGAGATTGTTGAACCGAGAAATTTGAAATGTTGGACGATTTCAACTGTCCTGCCATCGATCACTAGAGGCGAGGGTGGAGAAGATTTCTTTCTCCTAAAATCCACAATCATTTCTTTCGTTTTATTTACATTAAATTCCAGATTGTTATCGCTGCACCAATGATGAGTTTGTTTACTTGGTCCCGATATTCAGATTCATCAGAATTTGTTATAAGCCCTATCACTGTAGTGTCATCGGCAAATTTCAGTATTTTAGTACCTACGTGACAAGATAAACAATCATGTGTAAAAAGAGAGTATAACATTGGTGACAGAACACAGCCCTGAGGCGTGCCAGTAGATAACGTAACTGATGATAATAAGTTGTCGCCTATTTTTACAACCTGCGGCCTATTTAAAAGAAAATCGAGGATCCACAGACACATGGATTGAGGAACACCGAGACTCTGTATCTTATCGAAAAGTTTTGATGGGATAATCGTGTTAAAAGCAGAGCTAAAATCAACAAAAAGGATCCTAGCGTAAGTATTTGGGCTGTCGAGATGTTTAAGAACGTGAAACAATCCTTTGGCGACAGCGTCGTCAACGAATCTATTGTTGCGATATGCAAATTGAAATTGGTCAAACAATGGATCGATAATTGATTTCAGAAACTGCAGGACCAAGCGCTCGAGTGTCTTCATGACTACAGAAGTCAAGGCAACAGGCCTGTAATCGTTTAAACAAGAGGCTGTAGATTTCTTGGGAACAGGAATGATAGTTGATTTTTTGAAGCAATGAGGGATTTTACATTGGGAAAGAGACACATTGAATATGTCTGTGAATACACTCGACAGCTGGTCGGCACACAGTTTAAGTAGACATGGAGAGATGTTGTCCGGACCGGCAGCTTTTCTGCTAGTTAAACGTTGAAACATGCTTCTAACAACATATTCATCCACTGCGAAAGGAGGGAGGGATGAGGAGGGAGTGATACAGGAAGGAGAATTAGTGTTTAGTTTATCAAAACGGCTATAAAAACACATACATAGTCACACGCAAACACACACACAAACACACACACACGCAAACCACACACACACACACACACACACACACACACACACACACACACACACACACACACACACACACACACACACACACACACACACACACACACACACACACACACACACACACACACACACACACACACACACACACACACACACACACACACACGTACGCACGCACACACACACGCGCGCGCGCTCACACACACACACACACACACGCACACACACACACACACACCAGGCAGGTTTGAATTCCAGAGAATACATTTCTATTGGGGCGAGAAAACCATAAAGTATGAAACTGCATTAGCAAAACAGCTACCCAGAATTGACTTTCACAAACTGACAAATATCGCAACTTCTTATTACTACTTACCATAACTACAGGCAGGAGTGAACGGACTTGATGGAGCTAACTACATCTCCATTCCTGAGTTTGGCACATCTGCGATTGTCGGCCTGTCAAACTCGACAAATGTCGGAATACCGGGACGTAGGGTCTACCGCGTAGATGGCGCCACTCACCCAACGTGCCAAGGTATGTAGTACCATAGGTTGTGGTACTTCCTATGACACTTTATAGGTATATGAGTAACATATGATAATGTAAGATAACATAAGATAACATAAGAGAGCATAAGATATCATAACATACGATAACATACGATAACATACGATAACATACGATAACATACGATACCATACGATAACATACGATAACATACGATAACATACGATAACATACGATAACATAACATAACATAACATAACATAACATAACATAACATAACATAACATAACATAACATAACATA
>OZ024866.1:21374325-21394325 GCA_964017155.1 Oasisia sp. SBJ-2009
TCTCATTGTCTCATCATACAGCTGCATATCACGTACATAATCGCCAGGTGAGAATTTTACACCACATTGAAAGTTGGTCATACTTGCCAAAGAAAATCAATAAACGATTTATTGATAAACGTACACAGGTCGAACACGCATAGGCCCTGTTTGGTTACGGCGTTGTGACATTCACCATGATCAAGGTTATTTCAGGCTCCGGGACCCTTAAGACTGCATTCTGAATTAATAACTAAGACGAAAGTGTTGATTATAGTGGTGGCAAATGATAACTATACTCCTTAAATGATTAACATCAAAACCAATACAAAAGAGTTTACTGACATGTTAACCAGAATTATAGCAAGGCGTTCTACGTTTAAGGCATTGATGGCTTCGCACAGTCGTTGGTATCTTTGTCAATACCGTAATCGATTATGTTATTAATTTCCACATGTGCTGCATAAACAACTGACTGTTGTTATCAATTAGTCCGCAAACGAATAGCAAGTTGTAGTGACGCTATAATTTTTCTCTCTTAGAAAACCTGGGCAAAAACATGGCAGCATCAACACACTTTTATCCGTATGGCAGTGGAGTTGGTGACTCGATTGATACGAAGAGAAGTGAAGGCAGCTCTGGATTAATCCCGATGTATACGCCATTCGTCTTATACGGCAAATCCTTCAACGACCTATGGGTACGCACATTTGTATAACGACACATAAGACGGTCTGGTGACATTAACGCGGAATAGCATCAAATAAGATTGTAATACATACAGTGAGTTGTGTATGTGTGTGTGTGTGTGTGTGTGTGTGTGTGTGTGTGTGTGTGTGTGTGTGTGTGTGTGTGGTGTGTGTGTGTGCGTGTGTGTGTGTGCATGTGTATATGTGTATGTGCTTGTGTTGTGTCATGTCATGTCATGTCATGTCATGTCATGTCATGTCATGTCATGTCATGTCATGTCATGTCATGTCATGTCATGTCATGTCATGTCATGTCATGTCATGTCATGTCATGTCATGTCATGTCATGTCAAGTCATGTCATGTCATGTCATGTCATGTCATGTCATGTCATGTCATGTCATGTCATGTCATGTCATGTCATGTCATGTCATGTCATGTCATGTCATGTCATGTCATGTCATGTCATGTCATGTCATGTCATGTCATGTCATGTCATGTCATGTCATGTCATGTCATGTCATGTCATGTCATGTCATGTCATGTCATGTCATGTCATGTCATGTCATGTCATGTCATGTCATGTCATGTCATGTCATGTCATGTCATGTCATGTCATGTCATGTCATGTCATGTCATGTCATGTCATGTCATGTCATGTCATGTCATGTCATGTCATGTCATGTCATGTCATGTCATGTCATGTCATGTCATGTCATGTCATGTCATGTCATGTCATGTCATGTCATGTCATGTCATGTCATGTCATGTCATGTCATGTCATGTCATGTCATGTCATGTCATGTCATGTCATGTCATGTCATGTCATGTCATGTCATGTCATGTCATATCATGTTGTATGACGTGATGTGATATGATATGACGAGATGTGATATCATTTTATATTATTGTAGTATAGTATTCTCGAATATTGTTCTGAATCCAGATCATGATAGGGGGCTACATAGGTTTTGACGAAGATACGTCCGCGGTGACAGCGTTCCGATCCAACATCAACACTAGAGCGAATGACGGACACCTGTACTTCCGTGAGACGATGGACCAAACTATGTTACACCGAGCATCGAGGGACTTGGAAGACGGTACAGGGTTCATCGCTACCTGGGTCTTTATCGCTACGTGGCATGAAGTGACGTACAACCTCGGGAATACAACGTCCCCGGTGAGAGAACTGATGCTGGCCAATACAGACTGAATATATATATATATATATATATATATATATATATATATATATATATATATATATATATATATATATATATTCGTATTCGTATTCGTATTCGTATTCGTATTCGTATTCGTATTCGTATTCGTATTCGTATTCGTATTCGTATTCGTATTCGTATTCGTATTCGTATTCGTATTCGTATTCGTATTCGTATTCGTATTCGTATTCGTATTCGTATTCGTATTCGTATTCGTATTCGTATTCGTATTCGTATTCGTATTCGTATTCGTATTCGTATTCGTATTCGTATTCGTATTCGTATTCGTATTCGTATTCGTATTCGTATTCGTATTCGTATTCGTATTCGTATTCGTATTCGTATTCGTATTCGTATTCGTATTCGTATTCGTATTCGTATTCGTATTCGTATTCGTATTCGTATTCGTATTCGTATTCGTATTCGTATTCGTATTCGTATTCGTATTCGTATTCGTATTCGTATTCGTATTCGTATTCGTATTCGTATTCGTATTCGTATTCGTATTCGTATTCGTATTCGTATTCGTATTCGTATTCGTATTCGTATTCGTATTCGTATTCGTATTCGTATTCGTATTCGTATTCGTATTCGTATTCGTATTCGTATTCGTATTCGTATTCGTATTCGTATTCTCGTATTCGTATTCGTATTCGTATTCGTATTCGTATTCGTATTCGTATTCGTATTCGTATTCGTATTCGTATTCGTATTCGTATTCGTATTCGTATTCGTATTCGTATTCGTATTCGTATTCGTATTCGTATTCGTATTCGTATTCGTATTCGTATTCGTATTCGTATTCGTATTCGTATTCGTATTCGTATTCGTATTCGTATTCGTATTCGTATTCGTATTCGTATTCGTATTCGTATTCGTATTCGTATTCGTATTCGTATTCGTATTCGTATTCGTATTCGTATTCGTATTCGTATTCGTATTCGTCATAGATACATACATACATACATACATATATACATGCATGCATGCATGCATACATACATAAATACATACATACATACATACATACATACATACATACATACATTCATACATATATACATACATACATACATACATACGTACGTACGTACATACATACATACATACATATATATACATACATACATACGTTCATAAATACATACATACATACATACATACATGCATACATACATACATGCATACATACATACATACATACATACATGCATACATGCATACACACAAACATACACACATGCATACATATAGACATACATGCATGCATAGATACACACATCAATACACACTTGCATACACAAATAGCTGAAAAACACAGTGAATATTTTGATGTGTATTTTGGTTACTTAATGATGAAAATCGTTTATGATATAACTGAGATGCACCACTCAATGGTATAAACATTCCAGTAGTTAATGATTATAAGCATGGAGTGGCTGACTAAAGTTTCGTTTGTGTGTGTGTGTGTGTGTGTGTGTGTGTGTGTGTGTGTGTGTGTGTGTGTGTGTGTGTGTGTGTGTGTGTGCGTTCGTGCGTGCTTGAGGGTGTTTATGTATGTGTATGTGTGTATGTATATTATGTATGCGTGCATGTGTGTGTATGTATGTGTGTATATGTGTATGCGAGCATGTGTCTGCGTGTGTGAAACTGTGCGTGTGTATGTGTGTTTGTGTGTGTGTGTGTGTGTGTGTGTGTGTGTGTGTGTGTGTGTGAGTGTTTTCGTGTGAGTGCGCGCTACCCTATGTGTGAATGCACACTCGTTGTGTAATTCCTAACTGGCATGTTCGTTTCTCATATAGACGAATACCTTCCAAATAGTGCTGGTATCAAACGGCACCCAGTCTTATGTCATCTTCAACTACGGCAATCTCGGCTGGTCGCGGGACACGATATCTCCAAAATACGCATCTGTAAGTACTACCACATGGCTCTTCGCTTATAAAAGAGTTGGCTCGTCCAAAACCCGTGTGGCATTAAGCATTGATGAGCGAGGTTGAACGCGTGGGCCACCATTTCAATCTATATTTAACATACTGCGGATGTTATGTTTGAAACTACCTGTTATGCCCTACTCAGAAGTCGGCCTGTTAAGATATGTTTTATTCGTAATGCGTTTATGATGACATTCTGTTTGTCATTTAAGTGTCCGATTGTTTCGATTCAGTTGATGATAGATCTAGGTTCTTGAACGTCAACGCAAAATACAATTTAAGGTAATACATGTTTATTCGTTTGATGCGCCTCTGAGTTCGGTTTCAAATTATGTCAGGCGAATATCAGTTATAAGTGTTATAGTTATTATTGTTGCTTTTGTATTTATTATTATTACTGTTACTACTGCTACTACTACTTGAACGCGGGTGTTTTACTTGAAGCTACATATTAAGCCCAATTCAGAAGTCTGCCTTTTAATAAAATTATGTTCTGTTAGTAATACGTTTATAATGGCATTCGGTTTAAGTGTCCGATTGTTTCGATTAAGTTGATCCTAGATCTAGGTAATACATGTTTGTACGTTTGATGTGCCTCTGAGTTCGGTTTCAAATGATGTAGGCGAATAGAAGTTATTAGTATTACCATTACCACTACTGCTACTGCTACTGCTACTGCTACTGCTACTGCTACTGCTACTGCTACTGCTACTGCTACTGCTACTGCTACTGCTACTGCTACTGCTACTGCTACTGCTACTGCTACTGCTACTGCTACTGCTACTGCTACTGCTACTGCTACTGCTACTGCTACTGCTACTGCTACTGCTACTGCTACTGCTACTGCTACTGCTACTGCTACTGCTACTGCTACTGCTGCTGCTGCTGCTGCTGCTGCTGCTGCTGCTGCTGCTGCTGCTGCAGCCGCAGCCGCAGCCGCAGCCGCTGCCGCTGCCGCTGCCGCTGCCGCTGCCGCTGCCGCTGCCGCTGCCGCTGCCGCTACCTACTACTACTGCTACTGCTACTGCTACTGCTACGGCTACGGCTACGGCTACGGCTACGGCTACGGCTACGGCTACGGCTACGGCTACGGCTACGGCTACGGCTACGGCTACGGCTACGGCTACGGCTACGGCTACGGCTACGGCTACGGCTACGGCTACGGCTACGGCTACGGCTACGGCTACGGCTACGGCTACGGCTACGGCTACGGCTACGGCTACGGCTACGGCTACGGCTACGGCTACGGCTACGGCTACGGCGAAGGCGACGGCTACTGCTACTACAACAACAACAACAACAACAACAACAACAACAACAACAACAACAACAACAACAACAACAACAACAGCAACAGCAACAGCAACAGCAACAGCAACAGCAACAGCAACAGCAACAGCAACATCAACAGCAACAGCAACAGCAACAGCAACAGCAACAGCAACAGCAACAGCAACAGCAACAGCAACAGCAACAGCAACAGCAACAGCAACAGCAACAGCAACAGCAACAGCAACAGCAACAGCAACAGCAACAGCTGCTGCTGCTGCTGCTGCTGCTGCCGCTGCCGCTGCCGCTGCCGCCGCCGCCGTCGCCGCCGCCGCCGCCGCCGCCGCCGCCGCCGCCGCCGCCGCCGCCGCCGCCGCCGCCGCCGCCGCCACCGCCACCGCCACCGCCACCGCCACCGCCACCGCCACCGCCACCGCCACCGCCACCGCCACCGCCACCGCCACCGCCACCGCCACCGCCACCGCCACTACTAAGGCTACTGCTACGGCTACTCCTACGGCTACTCCTACTACAACAACAACAACTACTAATACTACTACTACAACTACTACAACTACTACTACTACTACTGCTACTGCTACTGCTACCGCTGCCGCCGCCGCCGCCGCCGCCGCCGCCGCCGCCGCCGCCGCCACCGCCACCGCCACCGCCACCGCCACTACTACGGCTACTGCTACTGCTACGGCTACTCCTACTACAACAACAACAACTACTAATATTACTGCTACTGCTACTGCTACTGCTACTGCTACCGCTACCGCTGCCGCTGCCGCCGCCGCCGCCGCCGCCGCCGCCGCCGCCGCCACCGCCACCGCCACCGCCACCGCCACCGCCACTACTACGGCTACTGCTACGGCTACTCCTACGGCTACTCCTACTACAACAACAACAACTACTAATACTACTACTACAACTACTACAACTACAACTACTACTACTACTGCTACTGCTACTGCTACCGCTACCGCTACCGCTGCCGCCGCCGCCGCCGCCGCCGCCGCCGCCGCCACCGCCATCGCCACTACTACGGCTACTGCTACGGCTACTCCTACTACAACAACAACAACTACTAATACTACTGCTACTGCTACCGCTACCGCTACCGCTACCGCTACCGCTACCGCTACCGCTACCGCTGCCGGTGCCGCCGCCGCCGCCGCCGCCGCTGCTGCTACTGCGATAAAACACATTTGTTTGAATCATACATACTATTTACACAGTTGTCTCGCTACAGGCAGGGGCAAGAGAAGGAAATAACGAAGTCCGAATTCCTGCTTCTGGGACGGAGGAAATTATTAACGTGGCAAAAACGACAAATGACGGCAGAACTGGACGCTGGCATTTCCGGGTTGATTGCAGCAAACCTAGTGAATGCATAGGTTTGTTACGTTCATATTATTTCTCTCAGCAGTTACTATTTTTAGAGCAGGTAGTTTTTCTGTTTCGCGTTTGTATGGTTATTAATATCGTCACTAAATATCGCTGCTACAAATTGTGTTTTCGTAAGCGTGTTCTAACCGCACAATCTTTGATTTACAACACAATCGCTACAGGTCAACAACACGACCGTTTAATTAAGTACAGTCAACCAAAGGAGCACATTATCCAAATTTCATTCTTTTTACTCGATACAAAATTAATTTGAGAATAAAATGAGTGCAGTTATATTTGCTTAACTATGACACACAACGACGTGTTCTTGGTAACGTGATAGTGGTAATGGCGGGTACATATTCTACCTACCATTACGTGAAACATTTCTTTACATATGTCAATTTCATTTCTACCAACTCAAATAATTTTGTAATGTATATCAATGTTATTAAATCGAACACGTGACCAACGCATGTTATTGACGAAAATACAGAAGGACATATACACTGCAGTTATTGTTACATGTATTTTATTCTTGCAGTCCGCTGCAGAAACAATTCTTGTGAGAATGGAGGAACATGCCTAGATGCATACCACAACGAATGCTTCTGCGCAGCAGGGTTTACGGGAAACATCTGTGAAACAAGTAAGTGTATTATGTGAGTGATCAATGTGAAGTGTAATTCGCAGTACACAGATTTGTTTATAAGTTATTTAGTTTTAAAACATGTAAAAGAGACGGTTGTCGTGTTATTTCATCGAATATCACGCCATTTATGATGCAGTAGCAAAATACATATGCCTAGCATTTTCAAAAACAATAATAGTAACAGAAACAGTACCCGTGGGCTTTGTTTCGTAATCGTACCGTTATTTTATAAATGTCTTCCAAGCTTTTTATGACGGCTCCAAGTCAAATGTTTTTTATATGTACCTCATTAATGTTATGATATCGCCATCGCTATTTTTAAACACATCTTGCCCCGAGGTTGATCCAATACATCTGAGCTGAGGGACTTCAACACACAGCGCCCTCACACGGATGAAATAAAAGCTTAAAACATATATCGTATTAAATAACGAGACGTCCGAGATTAAGCGAGATCTGTTTCGCGTTTGGTCCCATCGGGGACAGTACCAAAGCTGCAAATCTAATAGCTCTTTTGTTTCAGACGTGGACGAATGCAGCAGTAACCCATGTGAAAATGGAGGCACTTGCACTGACGGCATAAACGAGTACAGCTGCCAGTGCGTTGAGGGGTACATTGGTGCGAACTGTGAAACAGGTTCGAGTTGCCGTTTTAGTTTATCTTTCATTCATTATTAGTGTCTTCGTATAATTGTTGTGTTCGTTTTTGACTTGTTATATCAGCTGAGTATGCAACTATGAAGAGTGCAGTACATGTACTATTATGACCGAGGTCAGAATATATATATATATATATATATATATATATATATATATATATATATATATAACGTATATATATAGATATATATATATATATATATATATATATATATATATATATATATATATATATATATATATATAACGTAACAGTTCCATTTATCTTATTCACACAAAACGTTACGTACGACATATTTGGTATGTATGTATGTATGTATGTATGTATGTATGTATGTATGTATGTTTGTATGTATGTATGTATGTATGTATGTATGTATGTATGTATGTATGTATGTATGTATGTATGTATGTATGTATGTATGTATGTATGTATGTATGTATGTATGCATGTATGTATACATATACCACAAATGCCGACAAATATGTTCATTTCGCTTTGCTATATTATGACGTATATTCTTTAAGTCGACGCCAATGAGAACATAAAAAATTGTTGTGTTCGTTTTTCTCTTTGGCTAATACGGTAAAACACATTATTATTGTGAAAAAACGTTCCCAACGTTTTACACGGCAGCTCAGGATATGACCCCAAATGCTATTAGTCGAGCGTACGACGTTCTACACCGAGATATTGCGCTTTCCTGGTGTGTGTGTGTGTGTGTGTGTGTGTGTGTGTGTGTGTGTGTGTGTGTGTGTGTGTGTGTGTGTGTTTATACTGATAGCATTTAACCATATGCTGATCAGAAACATGCGTCATTATCCTAAGTGCCACGAATTTCTTTGGATAATAGAGCGTTCTGTTGTTAGTAGGTACAAGGTCAAGACTGTTGAGCTATGGAAATGCTACGAATGACAAAGAAATTAGGTGCTTAAAGAGTTTCCGCCTCGGACTTTCCCGACCACTGTTGTTTCGCCATATAAAGCTGTTCGACTTCGTAACAGACAGACTCGTGGTAAGGACACACAACCACATTTACTTTCTTTGTGAGACAGAAACGGGAAAAAGACTCACTGCAATGTTTCCTTTCTGTATCAGTGAGAGTCGTGATGATAACACACAGTAATGGTGACTTTATCAGACAAAGAAAGTAAGCAATGCTATGATGCAGGCACACATTGTACAGGTTTCTGCTCACGTTCTTGTTCAGACAGATTTTCTTGGTGAAGACAATGCTTACTTTCTTGATCAGCTAAATTGAAGACGAGGGTGCTTACTTTCCTTTTCAGAAATACTCGATGGCGCAATTCCTATGATTACATTAAACAGACATATGCACATTGCAGGCACACATAAATGCCAATGTTCGTCAGCAGACATATTCTTGGTGATAACACTTTTATCAAAGCCAGTTCAAAATATGTGGTTACAAACTTATTTACTATATTTCTGTTTGTGAGGATGAATATTCGTAATATTGTGGTTTCGTTGTGTTCATCTTGATCGTGAAACGATACTATCCACATTTGAGAACCATAACAAACCTGTCTTATTCAACAATTCAATGTATGTAACATTCTCAGCTTTGTCATTAATATAAATTAATCTCGAGCTCGGATAAGTATGATAAAGATGATGATCTAAAGATACTAAAATTCCTCAGTCTATGCCATGTCATCGTATCGTGAAAAATAGTATCCTCTCGAAACACTAACGCTACATCAGCAGCAAGAGCAACACCTATAAATGCTTCGTTAACACATTTTGAACTGTATGTATGTCATAGTCGATCTAAGCTGAGGTATCCGACTTTACATACAGGAAGAACAATCATTTCGAGATAAAATCGTGTTTGTATTTTCAAGTATTACTCTTTATAAAACTCTACTGGAATATCAATGCTTAAATCTTGTCCGCCATGGTAACGCTGTGTATGTAAAACTAGAATTATTAATCCTCCGTCCCACCGCTCGGTTAATTTATGATTACTCGCGCGCCCTAAATTTAATACAATAATCGTGTGGATAATATCGTGAAAGTGACACAATTAACATTACTGTTATATGCTTGAATATACTTGCTTGCAAGAACAAAATACCATAAGTTGAAAATCAGTTAACGCTTCAAATCAGGCAAAGATATGTGTGCAGCTAGCGTCAATTATCATTTAAGTATACATTGAATACATAAAATGTTGTTGGCACCAACATTGTCTTATTTCTTCCTTTACAGATGTACACAAACGGCTACGTGGCTTTGTCCCAACGATTTCTTCGCAGGAATCCCCCTGTAGACATAATGAAAGCAATGTCAAAACGAATGAAGAGACACTCCATACGATATGGCTTTGGCCTGTTAGCTCCGTTCTGGGCTAATAGCGATTGCACAAAAAACAGCAAGACGTACTATCATGCATACGACAACAAAACTACCGTCTCTGACCCTGCTGAGAAAATGAGAACGGACGCCATGATGAAATTGACTAAAGATTACGTCAAGACATACACCGGTGAACAGGATGTTTATCCCGACTGGGTGCTGGTGGTCACGTGGGTAAACAACTTTCCTCTACTGGAAATCGACTCCACCGGTAACAAGGTGCGTTATTTTTATATTGCTGAGTTTACGATTTAATATATACACACCCACGGACGCACCCACTTGCACACATACACATACACATATACACACGTACACACATATAGACATATACACACATATACATATACAAGCATACACACATATACACGTGGTCGTTTGATTAGTGGACCGATGCAAATGTAACCATTATTATACAAGTGATATATCTACGGGCGTCTTCTGGTTAGATGTGGAATCACAATACAACCGTTCTTACAATTAATGTTAACTTTCAAAATTGCCCAACTTTGGATGTGGCTACAGACGTACTTCAATCAAAGTTAGTATTCAAACGATCTGCTTGCATAAATTAGATATCCCATTGAAAGATTTGTTCAGAGTCTTGTTAAACCGATTTTTCCTAATGCCTATGGTAACATGTGAATATAAAAATAAAATAGATAGTAAATCGAATATGACCTTTTCACAAACTTTAAAAAGAAACATTTTATGTTGGGATGAATACGTCATATCAGAATCAGTTATTTAATTAATTAATAACATTGTGAACATACAAGTTGTCAGAAAAGTTAGTTATCAAATTTGTTTTAGTTAAATTGTTTTCGATTTTGAAACGGGAATACTTTCCGCGCGGCATACGATATTTTGCCAGATCTGTATTGCTCTGCAGGTAAATGGTGGAGTCCGTTCTTGTCATACATGTGACCGATGACATATCATGTTTTTGCCAGTAAATATCAACAGCAAGAGATAATGCGTGTGTGTATTTTATGAGGTAATTACGTAAATTTTGGTTGCGTTCTTTGTCATTCTATCTCCCTCACTCTCTATCTCCCTCCTTCCCTCCCCGTCCCTCCCTTTCTCTCTGCATCCCTCCCTCCCTCTCTCGATCCTTCCCTGCCTCATAACGTATGGTCTGATAACCTAACTTCCATGCCTTCTAGGTCAAAACTAATTCTAAAGAAGGTGATTACTCTGGATGAAGTCACTGTCTGTTCAGCTTCGAGCGGTGCCGCAAGCTCTGACATGCTGGACAAATCTGACTTCAGCTGTGGAACCAACATATTGGATATAAGCTGAAACAATTACACTAGCAACAATTGAAGTATTACGAAATAAAAAAAATAAACAACATGCACCTTGCATGAAACATGAAATCCCCGAAAACGACAAAGTACTATATGAAATATGTATGTTATTACATAATCAGGTGAAAGTTATAGCATCATTACACAATTGCAGTTTGTTACATTATCATGCAAAAAATATTACATTATCACACAGTTATTACATTATCGGGCGTTTTTATTACACTATCTGGCAGTAGTTACATTAACAGGCAAGTATTACATAACCAATTGTAACACCCCTTGCCTAGAACTACATAATCTGGTCCATATTGCTTGATGTTGACAGCCAAACACCTTTCAATTGGTGTTAATGAGTGACAGGAACAAGGAGAAAACGTACGTGCTCTATCTTTATGACCCAACCGGCTCGGACAAGCCTGTGAGTGTTCGGCCTAGTTTCCTTGGGTATTATATGACAAAGAACGGCAAGATCCATTCGAAATCGATAGAGGTTTCAAATACCTCGAACCCCTTTCGCGTCGCAGATCTAGAAGGAAACACCGGTGAGTTTGTTTGACTTAAAGAAAACATGCCTACCAGTTCTAAGCAATGGTCAAACGTTGGGTTATATATTCATTACTGTTGGTTGTAGTTTTTCTGTTTACAATTTCATTTCTCAAGCATCCATTTGTCCGTCAGTCCGTCCGTAGGTACATGTGTCTATGTTATGTTACAGTGTATGACAGAGTGTCATCCGGCTGTTTATTTATTGCCAAGATGTGACATGAGTTCATCGTGCATATTTGTATTAAGGCGTGTGTATGTATAATATAGCAGTATCAAATCAAAAGGATTGATTAGTCAACGTTGCTGTGTTGCCAGCTTATCGTATGATTAAAAAATATAATTTATAAAAACCCATTATCACTGATAAACTACGAAATGAATGTGTATCTAGTAGATGATGTGTGTATCTATTAATCGACTAACATTGTTATTTTAATATCAATGTATGTGTTACAAACATGCATTATAATTAACACTATGAAAACAAGAGTGTATTTTGTATTTTGCATTACCATAGCAAAAGAAAAACAGCTTAAGAATTGGCTCCTGTGAATATTTTTTCATGATTTAACTTGACTGAATAATTACATTTTATTGTGGAATTGACATAATATATTAACACGTGTCATCGCTACCGACATTTACTTCCATTATTGATATACGTAACAATGTATCGACATGTGTAACATAAATTTTCGTAAAGTCAAGAAACAATGTAAATATAATGGTTTATGATAATTCTGCGACAGGCAAATATTGAGTGGGAAAGGCAAAATTGCAATCAGGTGTGACGACGTAATTTAGCATCTATTTTAAGTATTTAAAACAGTAAATTATAGCAAATATTTGTTACGATATAGGTACATTACATTTCGCAATTATTATTATTATTATTATTATTATTAATTTATTCAGCCTCCGTTGCCAGAGAAGAAACATTACATATTCATATGTGCAATCACATATAAAAGACACATGGTGAAGAATAAAAACCTGATGAAATAAAATAAATAGCAACAATACATACAGTAAAGGCAGATCTTATATAGCGCAATATCCAATCCTCAGGACCGTTCAAAGCGCTTTACACTCTACTTCCCTGACAGACCTGTTCACTCAGACACCATCTCGGCTTCTCTGGGAAGCATCCAGCCTTATGCTACAATTAATGCGCGAAGGCTGCTCGTACACATATCCACCACTGTCTATAGCCAGGTACTCATTTAATTCAGCTGAGTGAACTGGAGCAATGTAGAGTGAAAAAACTTGCCCAAGGTTTTAACGCCGCAGCCAGGATTCGAACCCGGGTTCTCGTAGTCGAGAGTCCGAAGCTCTACCCCTGAGCCACTGCGCTCTACAGTGGCATGATATAATATCTAAAACTCAGTGTATATTTTGTATATCAGTTAAAATAAAGAGAGGCGTAATATATTAGAATGCAGTGGTTATCAGATGAACAAAAAGATGTTCATGTGAATATGGCTTGGACAAAATATCAGTAACAAAAAGGTGTCTAATTGAGTCAACAAAAAGACCATCATTGTTTGTTACACTAGTTTTGGGTACATGTTGAGAATTAAAGGTTCGTTTAGTTGGTGGCTCGCACATAGATACCACTATATCCAGAAGGGTTCCAGGTACCGTTTCTCCATAAAATATAAAACGAGACAATAAGTGCTGCATCAGTCGACGCGCTGGACTTTCAACTTTAAATATTCTATTATACAAGGATAACACATTTCTATTTACAATATCTTCGATCTTTTCAATACTTACTGCTTTAAATAAGGTTGTGTTGTGAGATAGTTTTCTTAATCCTAGACTGTGTTTAATTAATCATCCCTGTACAGATTCAAGTCGACATATTTGGATGGCGGTGCTGCTCATGCATTCTAAAGCATATGTTTCGCATATGTTTGTTTTTAGCGTTTACGTGTCACCGAGAGCTGTTACAACTGTTGACACATCGAACGTGTATCAAATGATGTTAATGCTAATACTTATGATGCGTGCGTGTGTTGTATGCGTGTATGGGAATGCGTGTTTGCATGCGCGCATGTGTTGTGTAAACATGTGTGCGCATATGTTTGTGTGCGTAAATTCACTTTTCTTTTCAGTGAATACTTTGTTTATTTGTATGTATGTATGCGCTTTATGTATGTAAGCTTTTTTGTTTTTTCATACTATGCCACGTCAATTATAGGTCTACGTAATTTTAAATTGTTGTCTACGTTAAATGTATTACATGACGTTCTGTTTCAGGCGAGAAAGGCATATTCTTCTTTCCTCTCACGATTTCGACTACGTCTTCCGGTCACGTGAGTTGCTTGAACTGGTACGAAGCGGAAATAACAAAACTGGCCAACATCACAAACCTGATGGAATCTACTACTACTTGTCCGTGCGGTCTACCAATGCTCTCGAAGGAAAGCCGCTGGATGTTCGACTGGAGTAGATTCGTGATCAAGAGCGGAAGTTACTCCGTGTGCTTTTATGACCGGCAGCAACGCACGCAGTCAACTATGGTGAGTTTGTATTCTGGTTTACCGTCAATGTCGGATACTTGTAATTGTTGCGCCAAACGTACGCAGGAGCACACTTCTCGTTGCTGGCAGGAACATTTCTTTGATTGATTTAGATCTTTGAAATTGGAGGTGTATAAAAGTGAGAAAAAAATGAGAAATATTGATTGATAAGTATTATTCATATTTATTCATAAAGTAGTACTAGGCATATATTGAGTAGCAGTTTTTGTAAAATTGGCTAGTTAACAGCTTTTTAGCATATTAACTTAATGGTTGACAAAAGGATAATCTAGCCTTCGATAAGTTGTTCATACACCAATACTTATTAGAAAATACTAGAAATTGCAAAGTAAGAAATGTGAGAAAGAACGACAGAATACACGACATACAGGAATGTGATGGGGATGGAGGGAAGATGGGACAGGAGAGGAAAGAAGTACATTTAACAGGAGCAACGATTAAGGGAATGAAGGCAGTGAGAGTAGATGTGATAGAAGGGAAGTCGACAACAGGGATGATTACGGCTAGAAAGGTGTCAAGAGAACAAACAACAGAGAAAGCACCAGTGCCGGGAAGTCAACAGCCAGGAAGATACACACAAAGAGCTACTTCAGGGCAATGATTGAGTGGCATTGGGAACAAAAAGCGTACGTATGAGCGACTGCATTATGCACACACAAAAAAACAATAAAAAGACACAAAGTAAGGGAGACGATGTCGTTGTTTGTCTTCCTGGAGCTAGGATAGAACATGTGACTGAAATGACAGAGAACGTATTGGGGCATGGCCATGGAGGATCTGTACTAATTCATATAGGCACGATTAATAATGACATGGAGGGAACAACTAGAATAGTACAGAAATGCAGCGAGTTGCTCGGGAAACTCAAGAACATAAGAGTTGAACATAGTATTATCTCAAGACAGTAATGGGTGGAAGGGGAGCAAGATATACAAACTGCAAGAGGATGGCAATCAACGCATAGTAGAATAGTTATGTGAAGAAGACGGAGTGAGATTAAAAGATGTGTGGGGATACTTTGTTGGGAATAAAGATATGTACACGAGAGGCTGCTTCCATCTAAGTGGAAAGGGGGCGGCAGTGTTCGCGTAGAACTATTTGAACTAGATTCGCAAGATAAATAACAGAGAAGCCAAACACTGGAGGCATAGATAAAACAGCACAAAGAAATCAGCAAAGAACAGTCTGGAAAACTCTTCTGAATTTGGTTATAAATGTGTTTGTTTAAGTGTAAGGAGCATAGTAAATAAACCGAAATGAATTAAACATAATAATAGAAGATAGTAACCCTTGCTTAGTAGGCACAACTGAATCATGGGTCACCATCGATATGTCAGATGCCGATTTAGGAATGACAGGACATGTAATGTTTAAGAAATGTAGAATAGGAAGAAGTGGAGATGGATTTATTTTATATATAAGTATTAGTATTTGTATTTATATTTGACCTTTAGGAATAATAAATATTTGAATGTGTACTTAAATACTTTCCAAAAGTATTTGACTTTTTTCAAATGCTTTCAAATATTTTTTCAAATATACTATCAATATTTCTGTTTCTAGATCAAATGTAGTGCCTGTCAAACTGATTACCTTCACTGCAGCTTCACCCAAAAATGCTAATTACTGATGAAGACACTAACAGCACGTGTTCCCATAGTCCTGGCAGTGACCGCAATCTTTGTGTGCTAAGCGCCACAGGATGGATTAGCACGTGACAGTGACCATATATCAATATCCCCTTTGGTTTTTAGTCAGACTCCAAACTGACACCAGTATATTCTCGTTTCCTGGCTGACTTTGAAGTTGAGCAGTCACACTTCGTCACAATATTCAAGATGTTATTAGAAGTGTCTCTACTAAAGGCAACATAAGCGTTTTGTTATGGAGTTATATTAGAGTCAGTTGTCCCTGTGATGTATTTAGCAATGACAATAATCCCTAATACTGGCCTGCCTGTTACCATATGAACAAAACACTAATCAAGCCTATACACTTGATATTTCAATATATGAGTTGCTTTTCTTTTACCTATATAGTAATACATTCTGAAAATGAAATGTATTTGAAAAAGAATTGTAAATACTTTCCAGTATATTTGTATTTAAATACTTTTGTATTTCGTGTCCTTTCTCAACATGTGCTAGAACCAACCATGGGAATGAACGTGATTGACATAGCCTTGACTTCACAGAAGGAATGTATTGATAATGGCAAGATACGTATGCCACTGGGGTGTATTGTTCACAACCAGGTACATTTTATCATCAAAGTAAAACCAGAACGGTATCAACAAATACGGCACAGGAATTATTTCCATAAAGGAAAATATCACTCGGTCTTTTAGAGTCAATGTAGATACTCGAGTGAGTATAATTGTCTTACTTCGAAATATCCAAGTAGCCGCACTATTCCGGACTTGTACCCCGCTGATTGGCCACCACAGCCCCACTTCATACATGATTTCGTGTTACATGTTGCAGTACTGTTGCTACAACCAAATGGGGAGACTTATCCAGGGCAACCACAGTCGAGCCAGTCGGCTGTTCCTGTACCGCCCAGCATTAGCAGTACAACACCGAGTGAACGACGTGGTGCCCAAGAAATGGTGTTGCGACCAATCGAACAACTGCGACAAGTTGCACGAGGTTCGCCCGTCGCGCACCTGTAGGGAACCGTGAATTAAACCATCGGTACGTTTGCGCAATGATCGAGTAAAACACGCAACAGTTTGGTCGGAAAAGAACATTAAAGAGGTCCTACACTAACGGTACATTCGTGGATCGGGTGATGTTTAACCGGGGCCTGTTCAAAGTGCTCCACACTTACTCCTTGGTAGATCTGTTGACGTGAGCCCCGACCTCCACTACAGCCCCGCCACTATATATATATATATATATATATATATATATATATATATATATATATATATATATATATATATATATATATATATATATATATATATATATATATATATATACACACATATATATATATATATATATATATATATATATATATATATATATATATATATATATATATAACAAAAATAATATTACAATAATTCAGTGAATATTGGTAACCATTATAATAAACATTTAAATAACCGTAATAACTCTAACCCTCTATCCAATCACCTCGTTAGTGGTATTAAAATCCTTCATTCTCTTATGCATATTTGGGAATATTGACGTCTGTAATTATTACAGTCGCATGTCCCTGTATTTGTTATTTGTTCTAATATATCTATGTCCTTTTTCATGTCGAAAGCCAGCGCGCAGTTGTATGTAGTTTTCTAAACGAGGCCTTACTATTGTCTAAACTACAGCTGTGCACTTTTGCATCATTTTATTCCAACATGTGACACATTACGGTAACACGAAATTAGACCCTGCTCAACGATGTTTACATGGATCCTAACAAATACGATGTCTTTGCGCTTGTAGGGCAGGACGGACAGTCTTCGGAAACCGACCAACTGACACGACTAAAGGAGATCGTAAACAACGAGAATATTGTCGGCTTATAGGGCCTATTGTTATTGCATGGATCATAGTAATAATATGTATGTTACGTTTTAAACATTACGGAATATAATAACACTCATAGTATGTAGTGACTGAAAGGTTACTTACAATTTTCGCTATAAGTATGATAAGTCGACGCTAAAGTCAACATTGATGCATTTCAATAGAAATATTTCTGTTGCAATTTTGCAGAGACGAAATTCCTTAATTGTATCCAAAACGTTATTGCTTGATAATTACTGTTGAATTAGTGTTCTCTACAAATATATGTATTTTGTGGGGGTTGGGTTTATCAGTGTGTTCTGATCTTTTGTTTGACAAATGTTTGTCTAGGCGCTTGCTGGCTGCGGCTATAATAAACATTGCAGTGTTGTTTTAGTAATTAAAATATAAATGTGCATGCGGGTGTATACGTGCTTGCGTTCGTTCTGTCTATATATATATATATATATATATATATATATATATATATATATATATATATATATATATATATATATATATATACACTTATATATATATGCTTACACGTATACGTATATATGAAGTATGATTTAAGTATCTAATAATGCCAGCAATGTTGTATTTAATGAGAATAATAATGTCGGTATCACCAATGGCGCTTCGTGTGTGGTACTTGTTGATTTGGGTGTAAACACACTTTTCTTTCTCTTTTACTAATCGGGTTCTCTTTATACCTACTACTGTTTTTTTGTTCTTGATAGATGTGTTTTAAAGGTAACTAATTGAAGCATGTAAAAGAGGTAATAAAATATTTACCCGCAATCTGTTACGTGTCTGTGATTTGAACTGTATGTGCAGGAAATATGATCCGATGCAGCACCAAACCGTACGATCGTGGAATGTCGTATAACAGTACTATTCACTTAGTATTTGACTACTACAAGTTGCTTGTGATCGTGGGTTCGTGATCGCAGTGGTAGTAGGGAACGTATGACATGTTTACAGAAAACCGGTGTTATCGTCTTCTCTACATGTGGTATTTACGGAGTTATTTAATACTAATATAATAATAGGGTAACTTCTATTGCGGCTAAATCCTTACAAACCAGACTCAGAGGAGCATCAATACACAAGAGTTGGTCGATCTCAGGATAAATAAACAAATCCAGTTTTCATCAAATTCATATTTGAATGAATGAATGACATTTATTTGCACTTAATGTGATATGTTACGGTGGAACAAACACACATTTTAATAACATTTTGTAGTTACTTAACCAAACAAATTGCATGACTGTATACAATATATGAAATAGAAATATATTGTCAAATGATATATATATGTTTCGATATTTTCATATATATATATATATATATATATATATATATATATATATATATATATATATATATATATATATATGGATTTCACGCTCCAGTGACCTTATACCACGGATTTTCAAAAAGCATCTCCTGGATTGTTGAAAGGCATGGTATGTAGAATACAAATCAAAAGAAAAACTGCGTTTACCTCATAATTTCTACGGGCCTATATGGCAGAGCCTGGACTAACTGCAGCGTACCGTCGACATGGTGCGAATGTTATCGTTCCGTGGTGCTTACTCGGACAATGACATTAAAAGATCGACTACTCTGGTTACTTTCAAATACGTATAAGGACATTAACGTGGAAAGTGCCTCAACAAGAAGAAAATCATATTGTGACACCACACTGGTGTTATATGACATGGCACGTATAGGGATATAATGCGTGTATTATGCTGGACAGTATGTCATCAGCCAGAGTAGATTGGCTCGAGAAACAATGCCTTGTCTTCCACAAGATGTGACGTTGTGTCTAAATGGATATGTATGTAAACAATACCATAATAGGTCTTTCGCGAGATCTCCTCAC
>OZ024866.1:21396825-21414325 GCA_964017155.1 Oasisia sp. SBJ-2009
CCCACACCCACACACACACACACACACACACACACACACACACACACACACACACATAAGGTAGATGTTTGCATATGTTTGTTAGGGAATGTGGGGTTGCGTATGTTAGGGTGTTTTTTTGTGTGCCTGGGTGGTATGTGGGTGTGTTCTAATTGTTCCACACAGTGTATTGGGTGCTTAATATATATATATATATATATATATATATATATATATATATATATATATATATATATATACTAGTTGGTAAATGCTTCAAGCATGAAGCAGAACTGGGGTAATATGAATGGGAGTGGCACTACTACAGGGTAAATGCTTCGCAGCTAAAACACGTTTGAGACTCGAGTTAAAGTAAGGAGACAAGCCCCCCTCGCCCCCTACCCCCCTCCCCCGACAACCTCCCTTCCCCGTTCATTCATATTTCCGGCTGAAATTGCGCCACTGCAGAACGTTCCTCACCACCGACGGTCACATCGCATGTCGAATATTCCTTGGGAACCCTCGACTCAGTGACTGGTAACAGGGAATTTTGAGGCGAACTATTTATCTCCGTGGCGAGATCGCATAATTTTGATTTGGGGTGGAAAATAGCCAAACATGCGGCAAAATGGGGGTGGGGGGTGGGTGTGATGGGCATTCAACCACTGGTGACGGCCTGGGCTCAAATTCTGATTGGTGGTAGGACGAAAACGGAGCCAAGCCTGCCACGGACAGCATGCCAGCGCACATTTCAGCCGGAAATATGAATAATAATAATAATAATAACACTTTATTTTGACACCATCAAATCCGGGATATATGTCCTGTTCACGGGTGTGTACGTACATGTAAATAGGTAAACGTATTAATAAATATAGTTAAGCTAAAGTATAATGTTCACGGGTGTATGCATACATGTAAATAGGTAAATTAATAAATAGATATAGTTAAGCTAAAATATAATGTTCACGGGTGTGTACATACATGTAAATAGGTAAATAAATAAATAAATATAGTTAAGCTAAAATATAATGTTCGTTGTGTAAAACTGGTTATGTGGAAAATAAATATGTTTTTAATTCTTTCTTAAAGTGTACTAGATTGCCCTTGTCGCGCATATTCCTAGGGAGAATTCCATAGAGTGGGTCCTGCACAGGCAAATGCACGCCGACCGAAACGTTCTAAGTTCACTTTTGGCACTACAAGGAGTAACCCGCCTGCATAGTGCAGCAATCGGCGAGGCGCGTGCTGGAGTAGTAGTGCCGCGAGATACTCTGGTGTGCCGTCGTACAAAGCCATGTGCACGAGTACTAGTAGCTTGTATTCGATCCGCTTTCTGACAGGCAGCCAGTGTAATTGCCGCAGTATTGTCGTCATGGACTGCCGGTCGCTCCGCCGGATTTGCATAACAATTCGAGCTGCAGACCGCTGGACCATTTCAAGACGGTGCAGGTGACGATCGTTGATGCCGAATAGTATCGCATTGCCATAGTCGATACGCGATGTCACCAGTCCGTGTATGAGACTCTTACATACAGAGGTGCTAACCGAATCTCGTATTTTTGCAATTCGCGACAGATGGTAGTAGGCAGAAAGTAGGCAGAAAGACAAACGCTGTCGATTGTCACAGAGCCATGCTTTCGCATCTTGTACGCAGGCTTGCATACGCGCGAGGGCTTGCGTGTGGTCGGTTGGTGGGAAAGTGATGTAGAGTTGAGTGTCGTCTGCGTATAGGTGATGTTGAATCTTGTGCTTATGTAGAAGTGTCGTCAGTGGTGTGATGTATGCATTGAATAGTAGTGGTCCAAGGACACTCCCTTATGGCACTCCTGTGGTTATGGTCTCTATTTCCGACACGCCACTCTTTACGCGTACGACACATGTTCGATTACTAAGGTAAGATGTCAGCCAGGCGAGGACGTCTCCAGATAGTTCGTATCCAGACAAACGTCGCAGCAGTGTGTTGTGGTTGATGGTGTCGAAGGCCGCACTTAGATCGAGTAGCACGAGGAGCACACTCCGGCGACTGTCAATCGATTGGGCGATGTCGTTGTGTATGCGCACGAGTGCCGTTTCCGCACTACGATGCGCACGATATGCACTTTGATATATGCCATAGATTCGGTTCTCCTCCATAAAGTGTTGTAACTGTTGTGCGACGAAACGTTCAGTTATCTTCGCCACAAACGTGATGTTAGATATTGGCCGGTAATTCGTTAACACGCTGGCGTCAGATCCGCCCTTCTTCAAAGCTGGTACAACGACTGCGTGTTTCATGGGTGCAGGAAATACGGTTGATGATAGCGAGGCGTTGATGATCCGGGCCAACAAAGGAGAAAGAGCATCGATGTTGTGTTTCACTAGTGATGTCGGCAGTGGGTCTAGTTCACACGATTTTGTGGCAGATGCGAGTGCTATTTTTTTCACATCTGACAGTGACGCAGGTTCAAACACATCGAAACGCGTACTCACAACTCTTGGCATGTCATCAGCTGGCAGCGGAGATCGACTATGGCACAGCGACTCTATCTTTTCTTTGAAACTTCGCTGGAACCTGGTAGCGAGTGCCGAGTGTGATTCGTCTGCCACTTCTGGTAGAGGTCTATTCACCTTTCGGCCAAGGAGTGAATCTGCGATACTATAGATGAGGCGCATGTTACCGCCAGCTTTCGAGATCTCGGACCTATAGTATTCAGAGCGGGCTGTCTTGAGCGATGTCCTGAAGGTATTGCGACGATCTGTGAAAATCTGTCGATGCACAGTTAAGCCTGATTTCCGCCAAAGGCGTTCGGCCCGACGGAGGTTTCGCTTTTCCGCGGTCAGGTCATTGGTGTGCCACGGAGTCATAGGTCTAACAATAATGGTCCGCGACACAAGAGGGGCGTGCGCGTCAACGATGGTGCGTAGGCAGGTATCGTAGCCCGCAAGTAGAGCAACAGGGTCCTCCTCATCAGCGCTGATGTTGAACGATTCCAAGTCCGCTGCGAATCTGCTGTTGTTGATCGCTGAATATTTTCGATACGTAACGTATCGCTTCAGACGGTCTGGTTTTGACTGTACGAGTTCGCATTCGACGGCATAGTGGTCAGTGATTAACGACGTGGGCCTGACAGCAGTGAAAATGGGATGCTGAATGAATGAACGAGGAAGGGAGGTGGGCGGGGGTAGGGGGTGTTATGTGGGTGTGATGTAATTGTTCCACACTGTGTATTGGGTGCTTAATATATATATATATATATATATATATATATATATATATATATATATATATATATATATATATATATATATATATATATATATATATATATATATATATATATATACTAGTTGGTAAATGCTTCAAGGATGAAGCAGGACTGGGGTAATATGAATGGGAGTGGCACTACTACAGGGAAAATGCTTCGCAGCTAAAACACGTTTGAGACTCGAGTTAAAGTAAGGAGACAAGCCCCCCTCGCCCCCTACCCCCTCGCCCCGCCCACCTCCCTTCCCCGTTCATCCATATATCTAGCTGAAATTGCGCCACTGCAGAACGTTCCTCACCACCGACGGTCACATCGCATGTCGAATATTCCTTGGGAACCCTCGACTCAGTGACAGGTAACAGGGACTTTTGCCAGCTGGCACGGCGAACTATTTATCTCTGTGGCGAGATCGCATAATTTTGATTTGGGGTGGAAAATAACCAACAATAGCTAAACTTCTGATTGGTGGTAGGACGAACACGGAGCCAAGCCTGCCACGGACAGCATGCCAGCGCACATTTCAGCCGGAAATATGAATGAACGGGGAAGGGAGGTGGGCGGGGGGAGGGGGTAGGGGGCGAGGGGGTAGGGGGCGAGGGGTGCTTGTCTCCTTACTTTAACTCGAGTCTCAAACGTGTTTTAGCTGTGAAGCATTTACCCTGTAGTAGTGCCACTCCCATTCATATTACCCCAGTCCTGCTTCATCCTTGAAGCATTTACCAACTAGTTTTATTCCTTTACCCGCGAAGCAGACATCTGTATATAAATTAGTATGCATAGCGAGAAACACGCCGTTTTCCGAGACCATGTGATCCAGCCAGTCGCTTCGGCGGCAAAAAACCTGCGCCATTTCTGGAACGCGTCATAGCATGATAGAAAATGGTGGCGCCACACTAAGGAGTTATCAGGACTAGCCAACACGTCACCAGCCGATCCATTTGTTGAAAAAGGGCGGCGGATAGAGCCGTTGCATTTCTGAACGTCGACCGTTTGAAACATCGAAAACTCGAGTTGAGGGACGAAAATCAAAAATTGACGGATTTAATAGTTAGAGGCATGCTCTGGGCTTTCCAAAATGGTATAACACATGTCTGTAGCTATTCCCAATCGCTGGATTCGCAATAGGGTCAGGAATCTCTATTCCATTCATATTAGGAAGGGTACTGCCGTACCCATTCCTGATTAAGCACCAAATACACCGTGTGGAACAATTACAACCCACACACATCACACACAGGCACACAAAAACACCCTAACAAACGCAAGCACACATTCCCTAACACACATATGCAAACATCTACCTTATATGTGCGTGTGTGTGTGTGTGTGTGTGTGTGTGTGTGTGTGTGTGTGTGTGTGTGTGTGTGTGTGTGTGTGTGTGTGTGTGTGTGTGTGTGTGTGTGTGTGTGTGTGTGTGTGTGTGTGTGTGTGTGTGTGTGTGTGTTTCTGTGTATATGGGCATGCGAGTGTGGGTATTTATTTTTCGAAACATTCATCACGTGACAGTGAAACTATACCACACGCACACACATACATAATATATGTATATATATATATATATATATATATATATATATATATATATATATATATATATATATATATATATATATATATATATATATATATATATATGTATATGTATATATATATATATATATATATATATGTATATATGTATATATATATATATATGTATGTATAAAGTATTTCTTTTTCGAAAAATTCATCACATGACAGTGAAATATATACATACATATATATATATATATATATATATATATATATATATATATATATATATATATATATATATATATATATATATATATATATATATATATATATTAAGTGTGTGTATGTGTGTGCGTGTGTTTCACTGTCATGTGATGAATTTTTCGAAAAATAAATAGTTTGTCCAAAGAATCAGTGAAGATGTTGTTAGATAGAGATCAAAGGTTGACAAAGTGTCAACATATGGTGTATGTGTTACATACCGTTGGTCATATTATACACCTTTGTTCATCAAACTGTTATAGTTAATTGTTGTCTTATTTAAATTTCACTATGTTGTATATTGACACATATAGAGAGTGGTTTAATCGCATCAAATATTGTCATTGTTGTTGTTTTATTTTGGTATGTGTATATGCTTATTATGTAGGCCGGGAGCCAGGTCCAGCTCTCAGGATGTTTTCTGCTAAGTTTTTTTCACTATCATTTCCTGTTAACCTATACCGTGGGCCATCGGAAGTTTGTAATGACCACTCCCAACTCGGGGCCTTTCGCCCTCAGAGGGCCAAAACCCCCCTTTTCGGGCCTAAAATTAGGTATATTCAAATATTATGTCACTGTGACGTCAACAATAGATATAGAAACACCATATTTGGCAGAAAGCATCCCTAGATAGTAGGGAAGGCATCCGCATGTGATTTAGGCGCATTCCGCAAATCAATTCCATAATGTGAGCCATTGCGTCCCCAGAATTACGAAAAATCGTCCTCTGCCTGACACGTTCATGTCAGAAATTAATATCTAGAAGCCTTTCGAAATGAACGATATGGACTCTTTACCAAATAGAAAACTACCCAAGGACATAAGCTTCTACTTGGCACCAAAACGACCTTTCTATCTTGAAAATTGTGCCCGCTGTGGGTAAAAAGCCTAACGTACCCCATAAATCACTGACATTTCAGTTATCGGATGTCGGGTCTTCTAATGTGCTACCATCTTTATTTTTTGGACAGTAACCTTGATCTTTAAGTTGATTTAATGTTTATCAGTGTTGATCAAGTTTACTGTGCATGTTTGAATTCTATATACTGTCAAGGTCAACGATAAAGGTTCAAGGTCATTTGATTTTACCCCCACGCATGGAGTGCGTGGGCGCAGAAATCAAGCTATGCTTGACCATGTGGCATGTAGTACCTCGTTTTGAAGCCCTGCACATCTAGATGTCGATTCTAGACTTTGTCGCGTCATATAATCAAGTAAGCGTATGTGTTATTGGGTATGTGCGTAGTTAATAATGCGGGTATTGTAGTATTCCTTTATCTGATAAAGCCAAATGATACGGAAAAGAGAGCCGTCGAATGATTTTCCATACATTGTTTTATTGTACAGTATACTACAGGTCTGCGTAAAAGCAGAAGAACACAGGTAGACTAATTACAGTTGTGTGCAACCATGGTAGGGAAATCTATCAATAACATAAGATTATAAAACTACAGAGGAATTCTACACTGAACTATACGGCAGCGAAAAAAGTACCATAATTCTCACCACGCCGAAAGATGTAACATATATATATATATATATATATATATATATATATATATATATATATATATATATATATATATATATATATATATATATATATATATGAAGAATGGGCAGCATCAGCAATGACAATGTAGACATTGATATGCTAAAACAGGAAACATTACATTCTCTAAGACACCAAGTGTGTATCAGAAAGACGAATACTACAGAATAGAAGAACGCAAAGATGGTGCTAATCTTCATGAAATGAAATACCAAATGTACAAAGAACTACACACACATATATATATATATATATATCTTATCAAACACCTATAAAGTATTCTAGAAAATGCAACTGAAAGGCTTGGGAAGACATTCGACAAAAAACAACTAATAGAGGAATCTGTGTTTAGATGTAGATACTCAGTAACAGAGTACATTCATGTCATTTCAAATCCAGATGTAGAAGACGTGATGATGATTAATTGTCACCGTACTCATCGTTCTCGTCCTCGTCATAATCATCAACAGTGTGGATTTCATATGTGATTTCTTCGTCATTTCCATTCTCTTCTAAGATATCAACTAGAACCATCGGAATGACGTCCCCCTCGAACCAAAGTGGTTCCAATTTTCCCGCCTCGTTTACATGATAACCATGGTCAAGAGGGGACGATATTTCTGGAAAATGATTGAGAGCGCTGCGCCAGATACAGACATGGAAATTGACTCTCTTGATGTGTTGGGCAAGAACCCGTCTGCAGGGCGGACATTTGGAGAGATCAATACCACACATGTTCTTGACCTTGATCTCTCTAGCCACATCAACTTGCTTCACTCGCGGTCCAACCCCATACAAGCGACATGTAAATTCCTCGATGCCAGTGACAATGTAACCATTATCAGGCGTCCACGTGGAACCCACTGCAGCAAATATGTGTATAAGCTTTGAGTTCTGGCTCATTAATTTCAGTGGTCTTACTTTTCCTTTGCCTTTGAAAGCTGAGGTGCAATCAGCACCAATGAAGGCATGCAAGGCCAACATAGCTGTCTATATAACGTCGGGTTATCGACGTTGTATAGACGTCGAAACCCGACGTCGTCACGTCGTTGATATGACGTCGACAACCAATTCCGACGTCTTTACTACGTCGGGTCATCGACGTTGTTTGAACGTCGAAACACGACGTCTTTGATATGATGTCTACAACCAAATCAGACGTCTATATAACGTCGGGTTATCGACGTTGTATAGACGTCGAAACCCGACGTCGTCACGTCGTTGATATGATGTCGACAACCAATTACGACGTCTTTACTACGTCGGGTAATCGACGTTGCATAGACGTCGAAACCCGACGTCGTCACGTCGTTGATATGTCGTCGACAACCAATTCCGACGTCTTTAAAGGGAATAACAACAAGGCATTATATAAATTTCTTTTATTGCTTATACATGAAGTATACTATTATATGTAAAATTTCAGTGTGTTTAAAAAATACATAAAAATATATATACGTTTAAAATGTTATATTAAACACGGCATGCCCGCAGATCCCGCGGAATTTTCAGATTTATTGAGCTAAGCGTTTTACCAACTATGACGTCACATCCCAGCATCCGTAAAAGCGCGGCAAAAATATGCATGTTTCAAAAAGCCCACTAACGTTTCTAACAGTGTGTAATATTACATCCTTATATTTATAGTCATACCCACCAAGCAACAACAACAACAAATTAATTAGAAATTCCACACTTTATGCAATGCCTGTGGGCAATGCCTGTGGGCCCTTTGAAGACATCCTAGCATCCATAAAAGCGCGGCAAAAATATGCATGTTTCAAAAAGCCCACAGGCATTGCATAAAGTGTGGAATTTCTAATTAATTTGTTGTTGTTGTTGCTTGGTGGGTATGACTATAAATATAAGGATGTAATATTACACACTGTTAGAAACGTTAGTGGGCTTTTTGAAACATGCATATTTTTGCCGCGCTTTTACGGTTACTGGGGTGTGACGACATAGTTGGTAAAACGCTTAGTTCATTAAATCTGAAAATTTCGCGGGATCTGCGGGCATGCCGTGTTTAATATAAAATTTTAAACATATAGACATTTTTATGTATTTTTCAAACACACCCACATGTTACATATAATAGTATACTTCATGTATATGCAACAAAAGAAATTTATATAATGCCTTGTTGTTATTCCCTTTAATACGTCGGGTCATCGACGTTGTATAGACGTCTAAATGCGACGTCGTCACGACGTTGATATGGCGTCGACAACCAAAACCGACGTCTTTACAATGTCGGGTCATCGATGTTGTATAGACGTCAAAATGCGACGTCGTCGCGACGTTGAAGTGACGTCGACACCCAAATCCGACGTCGTCACGAACTGGGCAAATATTACTGCCTGAGGAAATAATGCTCTGCGTTTGTGACAGCCTGGGCGACGTTACCCCGGAATAGGGTTGATACAGGCTTTTCTCAAGTAGTACAGTACTATGATACAGTACTATACAAAATTAAACTAATGTCACATGCTAAGACTAGAAATGAAACGTTTTCGTTGTTATTGTTGCATCCCTGTTTTTCATTTTTTATTAATATATAAGACAGTAAATAGACACCAGCCAACGTTCAGCCGTTACAAAAAATGTATTTGAACACCTATAGATTAATTTTAATGTTGGGTACAAAGTCTTGTTAATGTATTAGATCCAAAATCGTGTAACAAATATTATGATAAGTGAAGAGTTTCTGCTTAAAGTCAGCATTGCCAGTGCGAGATAATGTTGGCCTTATTTAAGAATGTTTACACAGATTAGCACGTGTGGGTATTGATCCGTTAAACCGGGCACCACCAGCCTGCTTATTCCCTTTATTCAAACATAACTCAGCCCAGCAAGACAGGGCAGCATGGTGAATGGTAATACATGTAATTTAATTGTAATTTGATACATGATACATATTACTGTCATTTTATGCGTGACTGGAGAAAAATATCCGTTTTTAATATGTTTTAAACGGACAATAACGTTTTTTGAATCTTTGAATCTTTTGAATTGAAGTTGTTAAAGGGAGAACCCAATTCCAATTGGTTCTCAGCTAGGTCAGTCATAATTGCCGTGATTGTGTAAAAAGATGCAGTCTGACTGTGGAACAGAAAACGACAGCTGAAGAGGAACTGAATGCCGGAATTATATATCTCGTGAGCGTACAATAACCAGACTGCATCTGGAAGAACCGTTCTCGAATAAGAGACAGCGTCTGCTGGGTAATGTCTACGACACTCCCTGAAAGTTCATCTTGATATAGGGTAAATATGAACACCTGCCGTGGAATTGCCCCAACGAGGTAACCTGCTTTTGCAACAGACGCAAGTATAAGTTAACGGGTTTTCTTAGAACAACCAACGCACTAGGGCGATTAACTAGTTGACAAGTCGTACGATGTTCATGTTGTCACAACATCGTCATAGCTATCACACAGAAGTAATAAAGTGTTATCACACACGAGTCCCAAGTGTAAGCCATTCATCACGCCTATGCAAAATAACGAGTAAATAATGACATTGTTTACCAACTTCCAACATATCCTGTTGTCTGTGCACACGTGATCAGTATACAAGGAAGTCTATCAATATTTGCGAAGAATATGTGTAGTATGTATTATTGTTCGTTTATAAATAAATAAATATATATATATATATATATATATATATATATATATATATATATATATATATATATATATATATATATATATATATATATATATCAGACAAAAAGCAATGTCCTTATTAAATAAATATACAGTGTAAAATAAATAAGCGTACTTCGATAACAAATACATATCTAGGGATTGTACAAACACTCAACACATTGAAGCATCAAATTCGTCTAATAATATAGGACACCATTTTAAACATTCTGGATAATGCGAGTCGTAGACACGTTATTCACACGTCACGTCAGTGTGTGTGTGTGTGTGTGTGTGTGTGTGTATGTGCGTGCGTGCGTGCGTGGGTGTGTGTGGGTGTGCGTGTGCGTGTGTGTGTGCGTGTGCGTGTGCGTGTGCGTGTGCGTGTGCGTGTGAGTGTGTGGGGTGTGTGTATGTGTGTGAGTGTGTGTGTGTGTGTGTGTGTATGTGTGTGTGTGTGTGTGTGTGTGTGTGTGTGTGTGTGTATGTGTGTGTTTTTTTTTCCGTATGTGTATGTGTGTGTGTGAGTGTGTGTGTATGTGTGTGTGTGTATGTGTATGTGTGTGAGCGTGCGTGTGCGTGTGTGTGCCCACCAATGAGCGTGGGCGCTGGGCTAGGATTCACAAGCACTATGCAGCAGTGGATACCGGATGGTGAGTTCTGTAGTTTTTTCTTTTACCAAGTAACAGTAAAAACGTTTTATGTTATTATAACTTCGTGTCTCTCGTCACGCTTGGTTTACTTTGTTTGACACTTAACGCGTAAATAATATGCTAGCGATATGTCTGTGACGTTGCGGCAGTCCAACCTCTCTGCACCTGCACCACTTAGATATGAAATATTACACTAGTCTTTTTAATTGAGTGTGCCTTTCGAGGTAAAATATACGGTTGTTTACCAAAATGTGATTTTACGCCATAGTTGTTTGTGCTCCGGTACAGGAAAGTAATTCATTGTGGTGATTTTAACAATTAGAGTGTGGGGTTGTGTTTTGTGTGTGTGCGTGCATGCGTACAATATACAAGATACAAGATACAAGAAGCTTTATTTAACGTCGGTTACATGATAATTAGGCAACATTAGCTCATCTGAGCTATTTTCCGACAAAACGAGTATAAAGCAACGAGACGACATAACACCATAACAAGCATACAGAGTATTTTAAAATGGCAGCAATTGTACGTATAATATAGGGTAATGAGTACAAAATAAATATAATAATAATACATGCATTTTTTGTTTGGCTTCATAAAACATGCAAAGTATATTGGGTTAAAATAGATTGAAATAATATATAATTTAAGACATTAGCATAAATATAAATGTAGAGATGTATATTGACTAAACTTATTAAAATAATAAATACTTTAAAACATAAAAATAAATAGATCTAAAGAATAAATTTAAGGATTAAAATATTTTACACATATCCATATTGCATATATACAATGAAAGCTATATTCATAATATTGGCATGGCGACAAACATGTTAGATGTTAACTGTTTACCTACATATAGAGCAATTGCATGATGGGCCATCCCAGTTCCGGATCAGTCTGCGAAACTCGCAGTAGTTAACTGTTTTTCGCATTTCATTTGGCAGGCTGTTCCAGATCCGGGGCCCATCATGGACAAATGATTTAAGTCCATATTTAGATGTGTTTGCCTTAGGGACAACTGCAGTGTTTTCCTTTCGCATGGAATACTGGGAAAATTTTAGAGTGATGAGATTTTGAATAAAACTTGGAGCAATATTATTTACAATTTTGAATACTTCGCATGCCATTTCTTTTATCCGTTTAACGTGGAGGTGTTCGGTGTTAGCGGTCTTTAAAAGATCATGATGCGTCGATGAATAATCATTGTAAATAAAGCGAAGTGCTCTCTCCTGAATTTTTTCAAGTTTTTTGGTGCTAGATTGGCTACAAAAGTGCCAGATCAAAGGACATGTGTTGAAGTTTGATGTTATGAATGATTTAAAAATTGCAAGTTTCACTTGACGAGTAAGTAGATGACCGAGACGTTTTAAGGCCGCTAACTGTCTAGCTGCCTTTTTGCAGATGTTCGCGATATGTGTGTTAAAAGTCAACGAATGATCAATCTAAATGCCGAGAAGGACAACAGAGTTTTCACAGTGAATGGTAGTGTTTTCAAAAGTAAAATTTGTTATGGCCCTTGTTCCCCTCTTGCCGAAGCTAATTGCTTGGAATTTGGATGGGTTAGCCTTCATCTGGTTGATATTGAACCATTGTAATGTAGAAGTACAGTCTTGTTGCAAGGTGTGAATGAGAGTGTCCGAATTTGAATGAGCATAAGACAGGGTGTTATCATCAGCATAATTGTAGAGAGAGGATTTATCCAAAAAGTGAAAAATATCATTAATAAAAACATTGAAAAGAAGAGGCCCAAGAATAGAGCCTTGGGGTACACCTCTGACGATGTCAGCCCACTCACTGTAGTCAGGTCCTAATTTCACTTGCTGTTTCCTGTTGCTGAGATAATTACTAACTAAACTGCATGATTTATCAGAAAGGCCATAAGCACTGAGTTTACCTAAGAGCAGGCTGTGAGGTAGGCAATCAAAGGCCTTTGTCGAGTCCATGAGAATGGCTGCGACATACTTATGGTTGTCAAGTGCCTTGCGCCAATCCTTTTTTTGCAAATTTAAAATCATTTAAAAACAATAGTTTTCTTCTCTTTCAGATATTGGACGGGGCCCTTTGAAGGGCGTTTAAAGTCCAAGGAGAATTAGTGAATCCACTACAGGTTACACATTTACCCCCTGTGTGGGATCTATTACTTCCCCTGGCATAGACACCAGATAGAAGGGACCACCGGCTTTTAGTGTCTCTTCCGAAATATATAGTACCTTCGATTGACAGTCCCGGCTTAATTGGGAGTTGATGGCGTTTTCAAACAGCTTAGAGATGAACGGGAGAATGCTAATCGGTCTGTAGTTTTGCTTGTCTATAAAGGATCTTTTTTCTTATACACCGGGATAACTTGTGCTTCTTTAAGTCTGTTTGGGAAGGCTGAGGTCGCAAATGAGTGGTTTATTAATTTTGCAAGTGGTTCCGAAATTGATTTACTGCAAGATTTTATGATTTTTGCAGGGATGCCATCGACTCCAGTGGCTTTTTTGGGGTTAGATTTAGAGATGAAAGTATATTATATGCTTTCAGAGGTGACGGGACTAAAATCAAAACCAGTAGGAGCAGGGATGTGGGCTGTTATTTTTTTGATGCTGGGGTGATTTAATATGTCTTCCGAGATAGGTACAGATGATATGTCTTGGGCGGCATTTACAAAGAACTCATTTAGAGTACTCGCAACAGAGATTTGGTTTGATATGATACTATCGTTTTCTGAGAGTATTATTACAGGGTCTTTTAGGAGCCCTTTGTTTGACAAAAATGGTATTACGGTGGGCCAGAAGTCTTTTGACTTGGGTCCACCGGCACACCTCTCAGAAAAGTAATGTCTTATTGACTGCCGTTTTAGTTTTGTACAGAGATTTCTTTGCATACGGTAAGCTTCCCAGTTGGCCGGAGTACGCCGTGTTTTGTATTTGTTGAAAGACATTGATTTTTTAAAGATTGCTTTGCGAAGTTTGGAGTTCATAAATGGGGTTTGCTTGGTGTTGACTGTTTTCTCTTTGATCGGGGCATGCTCGTTTAAAACATCGGTGAGGAGGACTTCGTGAGCCCAGTAGATGTCATCCACGTCATCAAAAATATAAGCAACATCAAAAGGGATGACACCCACTGCCTCACTGAAGACCTTCTCATCGAAATGTCTGTACGAGCGACACTGAATTTTACGTTTGTTTGGTGGAGGAGCCGCGCCTTTGATAACACAGGAGATCATATTGTGCCAGTCACTAATGCCGCATGTGAAATTTGTGGTGTTAAACAGAAGGGACGGTCTATTGGTAAGGATAACATCCAAAAGTGAAGGGTGCGCGTCTTTCATGAAACATGTTGGGGTCTTGATAAGATTTGTAAAGTCAAAAATGTCACATACCGTATGCAAAGGTTGGCATTTGTCAGGTTTCAACAGGTCATAGTTTAAATCTCCAATGACAATTATATTGTCGAAATGAACATGAACTTTATCAATACATGTAGTAAAATCGTCAATAAAACTAGCATTTGCCATCGAAGGTGGCCGATAGACGCAGACAATCGCCCATTTGCGGCCACAAACCGTTGTTTCAATTATAATACTTTTTACATGTTGTAACTCAAGGTCGGGGCGCTGACGAGTTGGTAAATCAGATCTGACGTAAGCCAGAATGCCCCCACCTCGACCAGTCCGGTCTTTTCTAAAAGACTTGTAGTTAGGTACGTCAAACTGAGCAAGACTGAAAGAAGGATCTAGTTTAGTCTCAGTTATAAATAAAATGTCCACAAGCATACTTGAGAACAAATCGGACAGTTCGTAAAACTTGTTTCGCAGGCTGTTGATATTTAGATGCGAGATGACAATGTTCTTTGGGCATTTCTTCCTCACTGAGGAAAGTTCGGGGAAAATATCGATTACCTCAGTTGTAGATGTAATTTCGTCATTCCTATCATCTGCAAGAACTGGTTCTGCAGATGAGAAGAACGAGTCCGTGAACAGGGGTAGTTGACACTGGTAGCAGTACCAGTTCTCGGTAGTCGCTGAGAGTCTGGCGTAATCTCGATCGGTGACACGGATGGCTTCTGGCAGGCACTTCAAATGTGACCACGTATCACACGAGTCACACTGCAGACCTTGCTGGTTTGATTTCACAGGCTTGTGACACACGCCGCATGGACACTTCCAGTTAGGAGGACCGGGATTTAGCGAAACATCCCCACACAACAACAGCATCAGTAGAACGTACGAGCCGATCATCGGATGAGCAGGGTGAGCCAGTACGTCGCCTAGTGAAGACCCCACAGAGGGAATAGGCAGACGGACTTTCGTCACAACATCCGGTGTTGCCGAAGCCGACGATCCGTGTTTGTGTCGCCCAGATGCCGATCGCTAGAATCATCGGCAGAAGTACGACAACGACGAATCCGGCCGTCACGAACGGGTGATCCCAGAGCCGGCGATGCATGTCACTGTTGGCGTTGCGATGGCGATGGCGATGGCGATGGCGATGGCGATGGCGATGGCGATGGCGATGGCGATGGCGATGGCGATGGCGATGGCGATGGCGATGGCGATGGCGATGGCGATGGCGATGGCGATGGCGATGGCGATGGCGATGGCGATGGCGATGGCGATGGCGATGGCGATGGCGATGGCGATGGCGATGGCGATGGCGATGGCGATGGCGATGGCGATGGCGATGGCGATGGCGATGGCGATGGCGATGGCGATGGCGATGGCGATGGCGATGGCGATGGCGATGGCGATGGCGATGGCGATGGCGATGGCGATGGCGATGGCGATGGCGATGGCGATTGCGCGCTGTTCCTTGACAGGCCGCGAACTGACCGATTCGAATACGGTGTGTCAGCAGGTCAACTGGCATCGGAACACAAAGGGTCCCCGAACACAATGCAGCGTAATGGGACTGGCCAGCTTAGACACGGTTCGTCGAGCACAGGAATGTGCCACACCTGACCGGAATTGCTGGTGCTTGACGACAGCAAGGTTCTTCGTGGGCGATGATAGATGACTTTGTTGACGTTTAAAGTAAAATCACAATTATGAGTCTTTAAAATCACACAATAAATGTAAAAATGACGTGATGTGTAAAAGCAATCAGAGGTCAGACATATGCGCTTACTGTAGATCGCTTCGTGTACGGCAGACGTTCGAAGTAAACTTTTGAAGTTCTGCACTGCTTGGATACGTCCAATGCGGTGTCATGTATCGGATCGTGCGTGCGTGCGTGCGTGCGTGCGTGCGTGTGTTTATGTGTGCATATGTGTGTGTATATGTGTGTGTATATATATATGTGTGTGTGTGTGTGTGTGTGTGTGTGTTTGTGTGTATGTGTTTGTGTGTGTGTGAATGTGTGTGTGAATGTGTTGTGTGTGTATATATATATATATATATATATATATATATAATGCTGACTTAATGCAATACCAGCATGCCATGCGAGTGGCGAGGAACCAGTGGCGAGACATACTGATGCGTTGAACTTGCATACGGAGGAAGTCAGATCACAAAGAACTTCCAAGTTATCGAGAAATATCTGCTGGTAAGTAAACCATCCGTTTTACTAGGTTCACTATTTTGTTTACTCATGTGCTTGGTCTCTCCATTGATCTCTCCAAATGACCGCCCTACAGACGGGTTCTCGCCCAACACATCAAGAGAGTCAATTTCCAAGTATGTATCTGGCGCAGGGCTCTCGATCATTTTCCAGAAATACCGTCCCCTCTTGACCATAATTATCATGTAACAGAGGCCGGAAAATTTGATTTAATGAAGATTAGCACCATCTTTGCGTTCTTCTATTCTGTAGTATTCGTCTTCCTGATACGCACTTGGTATCTTAGAGAAGATAATGTTTCCTGTTTTAACATATCAATGTCTCACATGGTCATTGCTGATGCTGCCCATTTTCATATATATATGTTACATCTTTCGGCGTGGTAAGAATTATGGTACTTTTGTTCGCTGCCGTATAGTTCGGTGTAGAATTCCTCTGTAGTTTTATAATCTTATGTTAATGATAGGTTTCACTACCATGGTTGCATATAACTGTAATTAGTCTACCTGTGTTCTTCTGCTTTTACGCAGACCTGTAGTATACTGTACAATAAAATAATATATGGAAAATCATTCGACGGCTCTCTTTTCCGTATCATTTGGCTTTATCAGATAAACGAATGTTACATTACCCGCATTATTAACTACGTACATAACCAATAACACATACGCTTACTTGATTATATGACGCGACAAAGTCTAGAATCGACATCTAGATGTGCAGGGCTTCAAAACGAGGTACTACATGCCACATGGTCAAGCATAGCTTGATTTCTGCGCCCACGCACTCCATGCGTGGGCGTAAAGTCAAATGACCTTGAACCTTTATCGTTGACCTTGACATTACATAGAATTCAAACATGCACAGTAAACTTCAACAACACTGATAAACATTAAATTAACTTAAAAACCAAGGTTACTGTCCAAAAATTAAAGATGGTAGCACATTAGAAGACCCGACATCCGATAACTGAAATGTCAGTGATTTAGGGGGTACGTTAGGCTTTTTACCCACAGCGGGCACAATTTTCAAGATAGAAAGGTCATCTTGGTAGCAAATAGAAGCTTATGTCATTGGGTAGTTTTCTATTTGGT
>OZ024866.1:21419325-21524325 GCA_964017155.1 Oasisia sp. SBJ-2009
TAGTCCCGTCACCTTTGAAAGCATATAATATACTTTCATCTCTAAATCTAACCCCAAAAAAGCCACTGGAGTCGATGGCATCCCTGCAAAAATCATAAAATCTTGCAGTAAATCAATTTCGGAACCACTTGCAAAATTAATAAACCACTCATTTGCGACCTCAGCCTTCCCAAACAGACTTAAAGAAACACAAGTTATCCCGGTGTATAAGAAAAAAGATCCTTTATAGACAAGCAAAACTACAGACCGATTAGCATTCTCCCGTTCATCTCTAAGCTGTTTGAAAACGCCATCAACTCCCAATTAAGCACTCATTTTGAGAATTTGTTCAATCCTTTCCTCGGTGCTTTCAGGCCAGGCATGGGGTGTCAGTCCACTCTGTACTCTGTTGAGACTAGTAGAGGATTGGCGCAAGGCACTTGACAACCATAAGTATGTCGCAGCCATTCTCATGGACTTGACAAAGGCCTTTGATTGCCTACCTCACAGCCTGCTCTTAGGTAAACTCAGTGCTTATGGCCTTTCTGATAAATCATGCAGTTTAGTTAGTAATTTTCTCAGCAACAGGAAACAGCAAGTGAAATTAGGACCTCACTACAGTGAGTGGGCTGACATCGTCAGAGGTGTACCCCAAGGCTCTATTCTTGGGCCTCTTCTTTTCAATGTTTTTATTAATGATATTTTTCACTTTTTGGATAAATCCTCTCTCTACAATTATGCTGATGATAACACCCTGTCTTATGCTCATTCAAATTCGGACACTCTCATTCAAACCTTGCAACAAGACTGTACTTCTACATTACAATGGTTCAATATCAACCAGATGAAGGCTAACCCATCCAAATTCCAAGCAATTAGCTTCGGCAAGAGGGGAACAAGGGACATAACAAATTTTACTTTTGAAAACACTACCATTCACTGTGAAAACTCTGTTGTCCTTCTCGGCATTGAGATTGATCATTCGTTAACTTTTAACACACATATCGCGAACATCTGCAAAAAGGCAGCTAGACAGTTAGCGGTCTTAAAACGTCTCGGTCATCTCCTTACTCGTCAAGGGAAACTTGCAATTTTTAAATCATTCATAACATCAAACTTCAACTACTGTCCTTTGATCTGGCACTTTTGTAGCCAATCTAGCACCAAAAAACTTGAAAAAATTCAGGAGAGAGCACTTCGCGTTATTTACAATGATTATTCATCGACGCATCATGATCTTTTAAAGACCGCTAACACCGAACACCTCCACGTTAAACGGATAAAAGAAATGGCATGCGAAGTATTCAAAATTGTAAATAATATTGCTCCAAGTTTTATTCAAAATCTCATCACTCTAAAATGTTCCCAGTATTCCATGCGAAAGGAAAACACTGCAGTTGTCCCTATGGCAAACACATCTAAATATGGACTTAAATCATTTGTCCATGATGGGCCCCGGATCTGGAACAGCCTGCCAAATGAAATGCGAAAAACAGTTAACTACTGCGAGTTTCGCAGACTGATCCGGAACTGGGATGGCCCATCATGCAATTGCTCTATATGTAGGTAAACAGTTAACATCTAACATGTTTGTCGCCATGCCAATATTATGAATATAGCTTTCATTGTATATATGCAATATGGATATGTGTAAAATATTTTAATCCTTAAATTTATTCTTTAGATCTATTTATTTTTATGTTTTAAAGTATTTATTATTTTAATAAGTTTAGTCAATATACATCTCTACATTTATATTTATGCTAATGTCTTAAATTATATATTATTTCAATCTATTTTAACCCAATATACTTTGCATGTTTTATGAAGCCAAAAAAAAATGCATGTATTATTATTATATTTATTTTGTACTCATTACCCTATTTTATACGTATAATTGCTGCCATTTTAAAATACTCTGTATGCTTGTTATGGTTTTATGTCGTCTCGTTGCTTTATACTCGTTTTGTCGGAAAATAGCTCAGATGAGCTAATGTTGCCTAATTATCATGTAACCGACGTTAAATAAAGCTTCTTGTATCTTGTATCTTGTATCTTGTATCTTGTACGCATACACGCACACACACAAAACACAACCCCACACTCTAATTGTTAAAATCACCACAATGAATTACTTTCCTGTACCGGAGCACAAACAACTATGGCGTAAAATCACATTTTGGTAAACAACCGTATATTTTACCTCGAAAGGCACACTCAATTAAAAAGACTAGTGTAATATTTCACATCTAAGTGGTGCAGGTGCAGAGAGGTTGGACTGCCGCAACGTCACAGACATATCGCTAGCATATTATTTACGCGTTACGTGTCAAACAAAGTAAACCAAGCGTGACGAGAGACACGAAGTTATAATAACATAACACGTTTTTACTGTTACTTGGTAAAAGAAAAAACTACAGAACTCACCATCCGGTATCCACTGCTGCATAGTGCTTGTGAATCCTAGCCCAGCGCCCACGCTCATTGGTGGGCACACACACGCACACGCACGCTCACACACATACACATACACACACACACACACACACACACACACACACATACACACACACTCACACACATACACATACGGGAAAAAAAAAAAACACACACACACATACACACACACACACACACACACACATACACACACACACACACTCACACACATACACACACCCCACACACTCACACGCACACGCACACGCACACCCACACACACCCACGCACGCACGCACGCACGCACACACACACACACACACACACACACACACACACACACTGACGTGACGTGTGAATAACGTGTCTACGACTCGCATTATCCAGAATGTTTAAAATGGTGTCCTATATTATTAGACGAATTTGATGCAATGTGTTGAGTGTTTGTACAATCCCTAGATATGTATTTTTTATCGAAGTACGCTTATTTATTTTACACTGTATATTTATTTAATAAGGACATTGCTTTTTGTCTGATATATATATATATATATATATATATATATATATATTTATTTATTTATTTATTTATTTATAAACGAACAATAATACATACTACACATATTCTTCGCAAATATTGATAGACTTCCTTATATACTGATCACGTGTGCACAGACAACAGGATATGTTGGAAGTTGGTAAACAATATCATTATTTACTCGTTATTTTGCATAGGCGTGATGAATGGCTTACACGTGGGACTCGTGTGTGATAACACGCTATTACTTCTGTGTGATAGTTATGACGATGTTGTGACAACATGAACATCGTACGACTTGTCAACTAGTTAATCGCCCTAGTGCGTTGGTTGTTCTAAGAAAACCCGTTAACTTATACTTGCGTCCGTTGCAAAAGCAGGTTACCTCGTTGGGGCAATTACACGGCAGGTGTTCATATTTACCCTATATCAAGATGAACTTTCAGGGAGTGTCGTAAACATTACCCATCAGACGCTGTCTCTTATTCGAGAACGGTTCTTCCAGATGCAGTCTGGTTATTGTACGCTCACGAGATATATAATTCCGGCATTCAGTTCCTCTTCGGCTTATATACAGCTGTCGTCTTCTGTTCCACAGTCAGACTGCATCTTTTTACACAATCACGGCAATTATGACTGACCTAGCTGAGAACCAATTGGAATTGGGTTCTCCCTTTAACAACTTCAATTCAAAAGATTCAAAGATTCAAAAAACGTTATTGTCCGTTTGAAACATATTAAAACGGATATTTTTCTCCAGTCACGCATAAAATGACAGTAATATGTATCATGTATCAAATTACAATTAAATTACATGTATCACCATTCACCATGCTGCCCTGTCTTGCTGGGCTGAGTTATGTTTGAATAAAGGGAATAAGCAGGCTGGTGCTGCCCGGTTTTACGGCTCAATACCCACACGTGCTAATCTGTGTAAACATTATTAAATAAGGCCAAAATTATCTCGCACTGACAGTGCTGACTTTAAGCAGAAACTCTTCACTTATCATAATATTTGTTACACGATTTTGGATCTAATACATTAACAAAACTTTGTACACAACATTAAAATTAATCTAGTGTGTTCAAATACATTTGTTTAACGGCTGAGCGTTGGCTGGTGTTTATTTACTGTCTTATATATTAATAAAAAATGAAAAACAGGGATGCAACAATAACAACGAAAACGTTTCATTTCTAGTCTTTGCATGTGACATTAGTTTAATTTTGAATAGTACTGTATTATAGTATTGTAATACTTGACAAAAGCCTGTATCAACCCTATTCCGGGGTAACGTGGCCCAGGCTGTCACAAACGCAGAGCATTATTTCCTCAGGCAGTAATATTTGCCAAGTTCGTGCAACTTATAAATCACTCTTTGTGTACAATAAAAGTGGTTCAAATTCTAATTTATGTGCGAAATGTCCCACTCCCATTAATGCACACACGCATATTTCTGCACTGAGAGAGTCAAAAATTACCTTTACCTTGACCTTCTTGCATGAGCTTGACCTACTATCGATCTGAAACATACTCCAGATGATCAGGCGTGTTTGAAAACCCTATAATAGGGTTTGACATGATTGACGTTGGTCAAGTAGTTCCAGAGATATTTTCCATGAGTGATGGCGGCCATCTTGGATTTTGGGCCTTACACGTGTCTAAAAAAATGTAACCCAAGATTTTTGTTACGTTTATACCCAAATAAAGTTAAATCAATCACTACCTCACTTTGGGCATCCGAAGCCTACGGGACTGTGAAATCCATACATGGCGGTCTGCACTAGTAACGAGGAAATTCAAAATGCAGCCACCTCATGGCGTCTGGGTAACTGAGGCTACCTATTTTTTATGCTTTTGAATCAGTTCCGTATCATCCTTGTTCAGATGTGGTCTGCACAGAAAATATAATTATGTTTTGAATAAGCAAATCATTGGTTCCAGATATACTGAGTGTCTGGCATCCAGTTCCTCTTCGGCTTATCAGCGGTCTTCTTTTACTCCACAGTCCGTCCATCACTTTTGAGTTTCCATATAAACCACTGTTTGTCAATGTTTGTTTTACAACGGTGACATGCATTAAGTTATACGAAAGACCAAAACAATACAACCATATTATGGGTATCGCATTCATAATCTCAGTATCTCTCGGTCTCAATCTGAAATACTGGGCACTGCAGTACACGTATGTCAATCATTTAGCCAATTGAACATGAATATATGACACATTTTAATGATGTCATTGTGAGTGACAATTCATGAAGTTAGAGGATCCTGTGGTCTTACACATCCTTGGGTTTTTGTGAGATGCTATTCCTAGTGCAGACAGTTTGTAGAGAAATAGTTATGTCAGACCAAGTCACAAAGAAAGCCGACAGCCTTGCGAAAGACTGTCTGAATGATGAATGAATGTACTAATGGGAAATAGGTCGATCAGATTTTTACGAGTTCCTTTTTCAAAGGTACCCTTGTTGTTAGAAATATATTACAGAAATACCAGTTACTGCTATTCAACAATAATTATTAATGGTTTTATTCTAGACCACATTGCCAAAACAGTGATTTCATCTCAATTTGTGTGCACACAATAACGCTTGATCAACGCAGTGTAATTGAGCTTTATACTGTAGCACATTTATATTTCCTAAAACAGTGGGTAGGTATTATGTATCTTCAGAGTATTTGTCATACTCATCACTGTCGACATATTGTGCGAAGCTACACAGATATATGTACAGTCATTTTGTCAGTAGAATTACTCACGGCTGCAACATGTACATAGAATAATATAAAGGTATTTCCTTTTATCTGCTCTTTTTGTTTGCAAATATGTATTTTCATGCTGATGACATGTTACATCACTATGTACACTTTACGTTTAACACAAAACCAATGTATGTTGTTAGATTTTGAATTTTTAGTGACACTTTATTTTCAGGGGTTGCTACTGAGTGTAACAGGCCTTAGCTTGTATGTACATTTCTGCTGGCAGTATTTCATTTCAAGTTAAACTGGAAAGCCAGGTTTCTTGGGAGGTAGAGTTGGTTTTCATGGTACCTATCACAGGTAATGTGTTGCTAGGTTGCCAAATGGCATAACATGGATTGCTGTATGGTAGTATTAAATGGTTCCAAATTTTAATTTTAATCCCGTTACCCTTTGTAATGACATGCATTTACCCATAAATCATGCCTATCATGGTTAACTTGATATGTGTGAAAATAATATGTTAATTGAAATCTTCACATATAACAGTGTCGTAATAGACGTTCAAATTGGTAGTGTTGGACTGGCACTTCTTTGAGCAAGTCCCCTGTGCCTATGCTACGCGACTAAAATGCAATTTTCGTGGATCCAGTGATATAATATGGTACACCACTTTGCAACAGAAGGGATGTTGCATTGACACACTATGATACTTTGATGAAATAAACATAATGATGAAACTATAATATTACGATATTTAATACTACACGAAACAGTACAATAGTCAATGTGATTTACCAAACAGTATATGTTGTCCAATAAATAACTACTAGTTTTAGTACACGTGTAGCATACACACACTTGCTGTCTATATTTCGTGGTGACTTGAAAAGGTAACTGTGTGTAGTCTAAATTACATGTATCGTCTTGAATCTATGTTTATATATATGATGCTCGTTCTGACCGTAAAGGCCAAAATCTCTTCACACAACGCAAATAGGACGCACGTATATCAAGTTCACAGGTGCCTTTTACGAGGTGTCTTGTATGTAGCACTTCACATCAACTATCAAACTATTTATTTAAACGCATTTGGCGGAATGTACAGCTGTATATTTATTTAATCGAGTTATTGATGAATTAGTAAGGAACTATGTTCAAAATGAACCTTGCAGATAATAAATATTATGATGCTTAATTGTCAGGATCAGGTTTAAGGAATGAAACTGTCAGTGTCATAGGACCGCCCAACATAAATAATAAACTTGTTCCTTCATTCATCGGTCTCTTTGGCATTACATTCTTTTGAAATGCCACATAATAGTGCAGCGGCCGAAGCTGGAAAAGGGCTCTATTTAAGGAGATACCCCTACCGGAGGTATAACAAGCTGGGACCAGTCTCATTTTGACCGTATGAATCTCTAGGTTCTGAAAAACGATGTTGTAGTTGCAGCAAACATGTACAACATACTGAATTAACCCTTTGTTTGCAGCAAAATATGAAAAAAATACGTTTTTACTTACTTGCTTATTTTATTAAATCAGCCCTGTTAATGTTTAGAATTGGTAGTTATATCAATGTATTTCATTGAAGTGGACATGTAGCAATATATTTTAGGCAGTTTTATGCCGATAAGGGGGTTAAGGGTCCACAAATATACCCCAAATATGGCGATATTTGGTGATTTTGACCAAACTGAAGCACAATTACTTCCACCCTACTACCAATACATGATATAACAGTGTCAAAACTGACTCTATTGCCACTATTCGGAGATGGTGGACTTCAGAACATCCTAACTTCATCAGATGTATATGCAACTGTCACGGTTAACCAAATGATACAAGGATTGCAGTATGCCCGTGCAATCCGAAGTGTCCGTCTGGCACACGAAGCTCTGTCGCAGATGTTCCTGACTTCAGCTGAAGCCTTTGCCATTAAAAACAGTTTGCCGTGGCTGACCAATGAAACCACGCATGTAGTACGAGATCTGGAGCAGTCCTTTGGATCAAAAGATGCAACTGCCTGTGCTACCGTTTGCCAGAAAGCTGAGGACGCAATTCCCCAGTCCGTATTAGAAACGATCACTCGCTTTCAAAAAGAAGGGCGACAGAACTCAGCAACATTTGCATACTGGGGTAGCTTCCTTGAGTCTGGTAACATACTACTTCGACTCTCGTACCAGGGAGGCACATTTCCTAATTCACATACAAGCTGTGATGGACACTGTTCCCTATTTCGTCCTTGCTGGGCGAATGAACTATTCCCGATACACCCCAGTGTACATCGCAGATATGAAGCAACTGGAAGAAAGAGAACCACTGATGTATCGCCACATGATGGAGGGGGGGGGGGTTTGTTGTTCGTAGGTCAGCGAGTCGGATTTTCAATTGTGTCCCTACAGATCAAGCCCTGGAACAAACAATCAATCGTGAAGCAAAGAGCCAGGGAGGTGTTATAGGTTTCACAGGCGCACTGCTACGCTGGCTAATGACACGTCACATCACGGGCGAATATGCGGAGGCTTTCTGAGACCAATGGAAAACTGCATGAAGAGCTGCGGACTTCCCATTCGAAGAAGGACAGAAAGGATGTGAAGGACATGAAGGGATACCTTTACAGTCAGTGCCATTTGACCTGGATGATGTTCCAGACTATATAATGAACATCACCACAGGTCACATAGCATCACGTGAACTTGAGGATTCTATGAAGGGCATCCCAGAGAGGGGCAAAGTGGTCTTCGATTACTTTGTCAAGCAACGACTTGGGGACGAGCCCACGAAAGGTTTCTGGGAACCAATGCAGAAATGCACCATGTCAACATTTGCGGACACGAAGAAAGCCCTCCCAAACGACAAGGATCGAAATCTAATCATTGAGAGTGAAGTATTGTTTCGGCGGCTACTGGGAATCTCCAAGAGTCGTGACGTTGACCTGAGGAAAGTTCTCCAGAACGAACTGGCTGCAGTACCACCGGCCCTCTTCCATGGTGATGGAACGATGAGAAAAACCAATAATGCCGACTTAGCCAAGAAGCTTGAATCAAATTGTCCGGACGTTGTTTTAACAGAGGTGCCACAGATACCAACGTCCACTTCATCCGCATATATCATCGATGGCATGGCAATGGTTCAATTGCTAAACGAGAATCACTTCAGAACGTTCAAGGATTTGACAGAAGTGGTTCAGAAACGTACAGTTCGACTTCTCAGCAACCCGTCCTTGGAGTTGAGCTGTGTGACCATTGTTTTCGATCCCTATGATAAAGGGTCATCAATCAAGACAACAGAACGAGAGCGACGGGTTCTTCTGCACTGTTACCTAGGTATAAGATCCAGGGGAGCAGACAAGTTCCTAACTACCGCAAGTTTCTGAAAGGAGCAGGCAGCAAGGCAAGCCTAGCGAATTGTATCTCGCTGTACATCTTGGAGCATGCAACTGAATACATTCCAAATGAGAAATCCATCATCTTGGCAGGTGGATCCAGTAAGGGAATGTTTGTGAAAGAAGCTACCCCGTATGGGGTGTCATCCATTGAAAGACTGTACAGTAACCAGGAGGAAGCCGATACACGAATGATCCTACATGCTTCCAATCTGTCACGGGACCATGAGAGGATCATAATTCAGTGTAATGATGCCGACGTCTTAGTCTTATTAGTCTACTATTTCAGCAGAGGACACTTAACTGACCATGTGTATATGTATGCTGGATATTCCGAAAGGAGCGATACATTCCTGTACACAAGATTGCGAATGAACTTGGCCAAACAGTGTGTGAGTGTCTTCCTGCTGCCCATGCCCTCAAAGGATGTGACACCACATGTTCCATGAACAGAATAGGTAAGAAAACTGCCTATTCTAAACTGCTGAAAACGGTAAACACTCTGTCGAACTTAAAGACATTCCATGAAGATGACCTAGAGGACAGCGTCGTCGTTGCTCGCAGCTATGCACTACTTCTATACGGAAAGAAGGGAAGTGACATGGACACGCTTGACGAGTTGCGCTACATCATGGCTACGACAACAGACAAGTCCGCATCCATGCTTCCCCCAGCGGAGGATGCCTTCAAACAGCACGTCCTTCGAGCAAAATACAAAACACGGATTTGGTGCAATAGCCACATGCCTAACGAAGAAATGATTGAACCAGTTGGCCATGGTTTGTCTGCTTGCAATGATGGAAGTATTACACAGACAATGTTCACTTAGGTATCTGCTCCAGTTGGGGTTCGGAACCTGATGCGCCTCTACTGCACTGATTAAGACTGTTTGAGTGCGAGGAAGTGTCCTTGTCTCCTTGCCGGACTAGAGTGCATCGATTCTTGTTCTTGTACAGGCTGTGGTAATCAGAACAACAAACCTGAAGGAGATGATGGAAAGGAGATGGACACACACGTGTGATTGAATATATAGGGACTTCGTTTTACTTCATATGTGGTATCTCTTATGTTACGAGTAGGCAACAGTTAGCGTTTGTTAGCTGCTTTGTGATGATTATGGCTGGGACTTTCCACATGCCTACACGCATTCATCAAAAAAGCAAAGATTCAAAAAAGTCGTTTGAGCGTTGTCGCAGACTAAGGGTTAATGGACCATGTGATACCCACTTCACCATGCTCAAACTTATTTTTCTATTACTGACACATCCTGGGTGATGAATAAAGTCAGGTCTGACACTGTTATAACATGTATTGGTAGTAGGGTGCAAGAAACTATGCTTCAGTTTGGTCAAAATCACCAACAATCGCCATATTTTGGGTATATGTTTTTAACCTTAACACCCTTATCAGCATAAAACTGATCTCATGTATATTGAGCGATAATATGGAACATATCATATACGACGTTGAACTCGTCTCAAACGTATAACTAATATCAACAGTGGGTCAAACAGGTATCCACTGTACATTAGCTACGCCCTTCGACGATATGAAGCACTTCAAATGTGGTAAAAGATGGATCTAAATACCGCACTTCTTAAATACGGAAATAATAAGCTTTGGCAGACGCCATCATTAAAACTGGCGCGAATTGTTATGTTATTGAAGATAACAAATGACATGGTTGGTATCGCTATCCACCAAGATATCCAATTACGTCAAAATAATTGTTCTAGGTGATGTAGTGTTTGATATATTGTAACATCTGTATTGACGACCGCCATCTTTAAAAATGGCGGAATTAAATGCATGAGAAGCAAATAAATTATATATTTGAAATAAGAATACCCTAAAATATATATACACACATACCACAAGTATTGCTCTGCATGCCGTATTTATTAAGATAAAGCAAAAATAAAAATGTTAAAACGTAGTTTGTGCGTTGTCGCAAACAGAGGGTTAATGGACCATGTTATACCCACTTCACCATGCTCAAACATATTTTTTTTATCAATGACACATCCTGAGTGATGAATAGAGTCAGTTCTGACACTGTTATATCATGTATTGGTAGTAGGGTGCAAGAAAATGTGCTTCAGTTTGGTCAAAATCACCAAACATCGCCATATTTGGGGTATATTTTTGGACCCTTATCCCCCTTATCGGCATAAAACTTCCTAAATGATATTGCTACATGTCCATTTCAATGAAATACATTGATATAACTACCAATTCTAAAAACTGACAGGGCTGATTTCATAAAATAAGCAAGTAAGTGAAAACGTATTGTTTTCATATTTTGCTGCACACAAAGGGTTAATTCAGTGTGTTGTATACGTTTGCTGCAACTACAACAGAAACTAGAGATTTTCAGAAAGTAGAGATACATACGGTTAAAATTAGACCTGTCCCAGCTTGTTATACCTCCGGTAGGGGTGCATCTAATTTTTTGGGTACCGGCCGCTGCTCTATAACTGATCCCTGTACTTTTAAATTTATGATTACTATCGTGTCAAATATAAATCTCTACCTTACATTGTGTCACGTCCGATCACACATTAGCCACGTTGTTCCACGTTTGCTCACGTTGTAGCCACGTTCTGCCACGTCTCGCAACGTAGCTTAACGTGGCGGCCAAGACTTGACACTATGACTGGACTATAACACATTACCGTGAGTTCTTGTTATTGTTCACATCACCCGACAGTCCCGTATGATACTTTCACGCGTTGAGGTAACAAGTAGATTTCTGAAGTAGTGTCTTATTACCTATGTGGTGTCATTTAGGCAAGCTAAGTTCAACTACGTAAAATTAATTAATAATGTACTACGATCATGTTACACCGACATGACGTCAAGCCGAAACTCCTTTCTTCGATCCCTTTACATATGGGCGGTGTTGCAAGACAGCCCACCACAATAAAAATAAACGATGTAATGTCAACGTTTGAATTTGAAGGAAATAACTGTGGATATATAAGTAATAATAAGTGTGCCCCGCGTAGAGTGTTGTGTAATAAAAAACCTTTTAACACTTCACTTTGCATGGCCTAGACGTGATCAGAAAATGTATGAGAATGTGGGTGTTTTTCGGAAACACATTTGAGTTCACCTCGTACACGCACGTAAGTGGATATCCCCACGTAGCCCTCGCCCATGGTCGTTTCCCATCTACTCCATCTCTCAATGGATATGTGGTACTCAGACCAGTTTGTCACACTTTTGTTAGAAGTGACCATGTCTATCTGATCAACTTTCTCTAGATGCTAATCAAATGTGCACGTCCAGAAATTATATGAGAAGGCGGTCTGTCTAAATTCATGGACACTTCCATGACATACGCGTCCAGAATACAGTAGGACGGGCCACGTATTCCTAGTCATCCCATCATCGCACACATAGATGTATTGTATTGCGTGTAATGATATGGTATAACTAATGTGTGACTATGAAGACGACTGTCTGTCATCCATAAGATCGTATGACTTGCGGGGCCGACGATGGGATGGACGTCGAGATGAAAATGAGGAGTATATAGGGCTAGCCTGCAGCGAGAGAACGGACACCAGAGATTAGGCACACCATGGGTCTATTCACGCATCTGACATTTCAGGCGTTTTGCGCTGTGCTTTGCATCACGTCGTGGGTAGAAGGCATAACAGAACTGTCGCATTTCTATCCGTACGGACTTGAAGATGGAGACGTAGAACTTCCAAGGAATGATGATGGGGGATCTCGTACGATTCCATTGCCCATCCAATTCGTACTTTTTGGTACTTGTATGAATGCCCTATGGGTAAGTTGAAACGGAGGGTGTCAGCTCCACTGCTATAAATAGGAGAGCAATAAGTTATAAGGAAGTCTGCTGTCCGATAGGTGGGAACATTAAACATCAAAGGGTAGTGTGATTAGCTCTGCTAACGTCTGTTTTATTGTCAATGTTGCACGTGAAATACTTAACATTGCGAACATTGTTCCGAGGTTATTATATAGGAACTAACCATAAGCTGACAGATAATAAGCCTTCAATAAGTCTGTTCTAATCATATGAACGTAATATTAAAAATAAAATAATACCTAGGAGCAGATACTGCCGTTTAGTGCCTTTGTGCTTGAACGAAAGCGTTTGTGATTTGTAGTATTGCGCTGTATAAGATATAGCAGATCACAAAGTGTCAACACTTATACTAAGAATGAAAGCTCGCCCGGGTTTTCCAGTGTTACTCATTCTATACCGCTTCTAAAGTCGCTGCATTGGCGTGCTGCCGATATCATACTAACATTAATAAGATATATACTATTACTTACCAGGCACTGTCATGTAAGATGCCATCGTAATTACATTCACTGCTTACTCATGTAAGAAAACCTATCCATTTTCGATCTTCTTGTTCTGATTTACTTGTTGTCCTACAATTAATACTAACGTTGGGATTAGGGCTTTTTCTTTAGCTTCATCTACTGTTTGGAATATGCATCCCCATACTGTTTGATCAATTGAAAACATTGCAAAATTCCACCGTATCTTTCTAACCGTGCCTATCTACCATTGTCCTCCGGTGTACCAATCCATATGTTGATAACAGGAATGTCTATTCATTTTGGGACTGATCAGTCCTTTTGTATGGATACGATTCTGAGTTTGGTGTCACGGACTTAGGCGTATAATTAGTATTATATGAAGAATATGTTATTCTCAATATTTTATCTGCAGGTCAACACTAACGGCATTATCTCTTTCAACGGTCAAAATAGCCACTATCGGTTTTGGCCATTCGACGATGGTTACGAACGCCCGCTCGTAGCTCCTCTGGCATGTGACGCTAGTACTACAAGAAACCATGGCCGGGTGTACTACAGGTCAACAACGGACAATGCAACGATTCAAAAAGCGACTTCCGACGTGTCAAATGGGACCGATTTCGTAGCAACATTTGTGTTCATCACCACATGGCTTAACGTCACGCATTCTGTATCATATGATAAGCCAGACGTAAGTAAATTACGCAGAAATAGTTATCCGCTCTCAGCATCAAACATGCAGGTGTGTGATATGTTTGTGTATATGTACGTGTGCGTGTGCGTGTGCGTGTGCGTGTGCGTGTGCGTGTGCGTGTGCGTGTGCGTGTGCGTGTGCGTGTGCGTGTGCGTGTGCGTGTGCGTGTGCGTGTTCGTGTGCGTGTGCGTGTGCGTGTGCGTGTGCGTGTGCGTGTGCGTGTGCGTGTGCGTGTGCGTGTGCGTGTGCGTGTGCGTGTGCGTGTGCGTGTGCGTGTGCGTGTGCGTGTGCGTGTGCGTGTGCGTGTGCGTGTAGGCGTAGGCGTAGGCGTAGGCGTAGGCGTAGGCGTAGGCGTAGGCGTAGGCGTAGGCGTAGGCGTAGGCGCATGCGCATGTGTATATGTAAACGTATATGTATATGTATATGTATATGTATATGTATATGTATATGTATATGTATATGTATATGTATATGTATATGTATATGTATATGTATATGTATATGTATATGTATATGTATATGTATATGTATATGTATATATATATATATATATATATATATATATATATATATATATGTATATATGTATATATGTATATATATATATATATAATATATTGGCATACACATTAAACAATGCATGCACACTCCTTCTCTATTTTTCCCCATCTTGCTTTCCTGTTTTGATCAATTCAGGTCCGTCGTTGTAAATAAATGTATTTGTAAGTTTTCACAAAAGCTCATGGATTGCCTTATGATGGGTATGAACCCCGTTTACCAAATAGTAACACGTGTTTTATGTGACTTACGATTGAGATTACATTGTTTTTGTACAGTTTAAGATAGGGCCATTACAAAATGCACAGCACGCGTTGTAATAGCGATTATGTTCTGACTTTTTACAGACTTATGGGAAACCAACTAACACCTTCCAGTCTGTGCTGGTGACAGACGGCAGCAAGTCTTTCGTAATATTCAACTACGGTGACATCAACTGGACAATTCCTCCGTACGATGACCCAGCGAACGCAGTGGTAGGCATACTATTAACTCCGGCCTATTCTTAGCAAGCGTATGAATTGAATATATATATATATGTATATATATATATATATATATATATATATATATATATATATATATATATATAATTATTCCATCACATTATTTTACTAAAGTCATTGCTTTTCGGATCCTCCAGATAAAAGTCGAACGTCAGTCATGTAATTTCAAAATATTCAACAGAGCTTTAGGTTTATATCGATGTTTGACATGGTTGGGCGTAATCCAACATGTAGTAGACTATCTAATCATTAAGCTGTAACTGTTGGAAAGTCAGTAGGTATTATTTTTTTCAATGTTAGTATTTAAGCAGCAGCCAAGGCCAGTATTTTCATCACGCACTTACTAGTTTCTTTCTTTCATGTAAGCAGCAGCAATACAAATGCAATGTCATAAAACACCGTTTATGAGTCTTCAATGACAGGTTTATAATAATTATGGCGTTGTATTTCTATACTGTTTTCTTAATACTGCTATATCCATTACAATGTTTTGCTCCCAGCCTTTCATAGTAATTTCACCAAAAAGCAGATATATCAAATACTCCCAAGGGGTTTGCTTTGTTGGTATATGAATACATGTTACTTCTTTTTTCTTAAATTAATTGAATAGCTGCGAACTAGTCCGATTTTAGTTTCGCTTGGAACCAATCGAAACGGTGTACGAAATCTGAATATGTAAATGGGAGTTCTTTCGGAGACACGTATGTGTATTCTCGTTGGCGCGATATTGAAGTAAACTCGGCCTTTGACCCCCGAGATTGGTGCCTCGATATCCTTCGACGCATGTGCTCATGTTTGCTTTTGTTTCGTACGGTCGCAGTTCTTCGCGAAAGGTATTGTTATCAATAACGGGACGTCCACGCGCGTGCGCCGCCAGTTAGCGAAGAAAAGGGCACTTATGTAGAATTGGGACCCACCTCAAGTGTGCTGCCGGTATAACTGTATATTGGCTTACATTGGATACCTCAGATTAACTTTAACGCTAATCCTAATAAATCAGCATTCCGAGGAACATTTATGTTTTACAAATATTGCGTTTTGAGATCGTAATAGCGCTCCAATTTGGCCCCGATTTGTGCCAGCCGCAAATGCAGCGGCCGTGTGTTACTGCGCCGTGCATATTGAATGAGCGATACATAATTTGTTTATGCCGACCGTACCGTCTTTTCGACCTCAACAGTCCGCTAAGACGCGCTGTTTATAAAACACAAATATGCGTTAGATGATGTGAATGATTAAATTAACAAAATTAAATGTTGGCAAATGTACAGTTATAACGAAAACATTGAGGTGGTCCGAATTCTACATAAGTGTCAAGAAAACAGCTACACTAGAGAGAGCAAGATAGAATCGGCGCAATATGGTTTAATTGGGAAATATGATGGATCTCTGGAACGAAACAAGAGACAGTTAGGCTCGGAGTCGGAGACATATGGGAAGCAGCCTTCGCAGAAATTCTTCTTCACAAGTTAGTAATTTATAATTTGTCAGCGTCAATCATTTAAATACTTAGTCGCATCAGAAAAAATATCACGAAATGGAACACTTTGTGTTGAAACCCCGCAGCGCAATTTTTTGGCATTGCAGGCGATAGCCGATGGTGGCAGTGATGTGGCCTGTGATGTTCCATCAAAGTACCATCAAAGAGAGTGCAGATAGCCAGGCTACCTGTAATTCATCGAAGAATGTCGAACCTGTCTTATTGTGTCGATAGTGGCTGAGCGAGCCGATGCGATATCGATGGTGACTGTAACACTGGCTAATGTGACAATTTACTGAATCCGCATCGACTAGACCTATGATGTAGACGTTCGCAAGTTGCATGTCCCGTTGAATTAACCCACGACAACTCGCTCATGTTGATAATTGCGATAATGCATTTAATACATTCCTTCATAGATAAGAAGAAGCACATTGGAATCTTCGTCATGACGCGCAAAAGCACATGCAATTTGTAATTGTGCCGTATGATGCCGATCTCGCATAAAGCACGTAACTGAAAAAGTGCAGGATGTCGACAGCTGCAGATTGTTTCGCCAGTTATACACGGTGTAACGACAATCTTTTATTGACGATTACGTCAATAAAAGTACGCAATTTAGAATTAAACTGATTGTGCATGCTAGATAAAATATTAACATTTTACACTGGACATAAAAGAAACGGATTGGCGTTGGACAAAGGAATGGATTGGGCAGCTTTAACCTTTATTCATTGTAGTGCTGACCCCTAGCGAATGTATAAGCCACTAATGTCAACACCGAGCGGGTAGATTAGAACTAGCGTAAGAATGCTGATACCCCACGTGTCTCAAACGATCCAACAGACGCCAATGCTTACCAGCCTCATATATCAGTTTGTGGTGACGTGGAGTATTTTTTTTTGGGGAACGGAAAAACCCACTCACCATCCTATTTGCTTGGTATATTTCGGGAAATCAACTTGACGCAATACAATTTACTGTTACGATATTATATTCATGTTTTTGTTGTTGTTGATGTTTTTGTTGTTGTTGTTGTTGTTGTTGATGATGTTGTTGTTGCTGTTGCTTTTGTTGTTGTTGTTGGTGGTGGTGTTGTTGTTGTTGTTGTTGTTGTACAGCAGCTTACTAATAAATTTGTGTTTACATGATTACAGTTAGAATAGTTGATTGTCTAGTTTTTGGTCGGGGGCACCCATATTTAGTTGCTTTAGATTTATATCAACGTTTATCATCGCATGTAACATAATATTTTTATTTTGCTATGTTTTTATTTCATGTACATTCAATGTCTTAAACATAGTCACGCACGCGCACGCGCACGCGCACGCGCACGCGCACGCGCACGCGCACGCGCACGCGCACGCGCACGCGCACGCGCACGCGCACGCGCACGCGCACGCGCACACGCACACGCACACGCACACGCACACGCACACGCACACGCACACGCACACGCACACGCACACGCACACGCACACGCACACGCACACGCACACGCACACGCACACGCACACGCACACGCACACGCACACGCACACGCACACGCACACGCACACGCACACGCACACGCACACGCACACGCACACGCACACGCACACGCACACGCACACGCACACGCACACACACACACACACACACACACACACACACACACACATCAGGCAGATTTGAATTTCAGAGAATACATTTTTAGTGGGGCGATCAAACCATAAAATATGAAACTGCATTAGCAAAAGAGCGACCCAGAGTTGACAGTTTATTCACTTTCACAAATTGACAAACATCACAATTAATATCTACTACTTATAATCACTACAGGCAGGAGTGAACGGACTTGAAGGGTCTGGCTATATCAACCTTCCTGACTCTGGCACACCCGCGGTTGTCGGCCTGTCAAACTCGACAAATGTCGGAACACCGGGACGTTGGGTCTACCGCGTAGATGGCGACACTCAGCCAACGTGCCATGGTATGTAAAATCATTGGTAGTGGTACATATATTGACAGTCAATAGGTATGTGAATAACATAACGTAGCGTAGCGTCGCGTCGCGTCGCGTCGCGTCGCGTCGCGTCGCGTCACGTCACGTCACGTCACGTCACGTCACGTCACGTCACGTCACGTCACTTCTAAAGCCACTTTTTGCCTCCAAAACTACCTCTGGTGCTATGTGGTAGACAGTCTGTTGAGGGGGATCCTGGCGAAGATCTTGCCTGCTTTGGAAAGAAGAGATATTCCTCTATAATTTGATAGTCTGTTCGATCACCTTTCTTGTAGGTGGTACACAACCCACCTCCCAGGCATTGGTGATTAGTTGGTGCAGTCTGCTGAACAGATTGTCTCTTCTGTGCTGCCATACTTCAGCAGGAATTCCATCTCCCCCAGGTGCGCTGCCATCTTTCAGGCCGGTTATTGCACATGGTTGAAATCTCATCGAGGCTTGTCTTGGCAATGCGTTTCGGGATGTTGTCCAGAGCTTCGTGATCTAAGTCGCCAGGTACGTTGAGTAGCTTCTGCAAGCGTTCACTCCATCTTGCCACAACGCTCTTGCTATTAGAGAAGGTGTCCATTCTATTTGTTGATTTCAGGTGTACAGATCCCTTCTTCTTGGGTCCCACACTTCCCTTAGTCCACCGTAGAAGCCCTTCATGTCGTTTCTATCAGTAGCTCTCTGCCTTCCTTTCCCACCAGTCTGACTTCAGTGCACAGGTGCGTTTTAGTAGCAGTCTGCAGGCATCTGTGTATGCTGCAGTGGTGGATCTAGTACTCCTGGTTTGCAACACTCTCTGGTGGGCTTGGTCTGTTCTGCTCATAAGATTATGTAGCTCCTGGTTGTTGCGGTCGAAACGGTCCTGGTGTTTTCTGTCTGGCTTGACAAGATATGTCTTCGCTGTGTTATATACGACCTGGTGCAGATCTGTCCACTCCTCGCCTGGTGTTGAGCTTTCCTTCTCGCATTGGGCGAACGCACTGTATATCTGCTGCTCAAAACTCTCCCTATGGCTGAATATACTTAGTGTTGCTGTGTTAAGCTTGGTCGGCTTACTTGTTCCTTGCCTGCTGTGCGTTTGTCCTATTCTTATAGCCACTTTTGACCTCAGCACCTGGTGATCGGTCCAGCAGTTAGCTCCTCGCATGACTTGGATACTATGGATGACCATCTTATCCCGATACCTCGTGATGATGAAGTCGATCATATGCCAGTGTCCAGAACGAGGATGCATCCAAGTGGTCTTGCGTTCATCCTTCTGCTTGAACATGGTGTTCGTCACTATCACTTCGAATTCAGAGCACAGAGCCAGCAGAAGCTCGCCATTGGAGTTGCATTTCCCAATCCCATGTTTGCCCATGACCACTGGCCATTTGTCGTTGTTTCTTTGTATCCTCCCATTGAAGTCTCCTATCAGCAGTATATTATCTGTACGAGGGATGCCACTGAGCACACTTGCCAGCTGATTGTAGAAGGCCACATTGTTTTCATCTGGATGTGTCATTGTTGGGGCGCACACGCTGATAATTGTAGCAGAGATGTCCTTGATCAGAGGTAGTCGTGTCGTTATGACTCTGTCACTTACTGGCTGTGGCATTACTGTCAGGTTTGTGACGAAATCATTTTTGATAGCAAAGCCCACTCCGGCCTCCCGTCTTTCCCTTCGGATTTGCCACTCCAGAAGAAAGACTATTCCAAGTCGTTGAGACTATCAGACTCTGAGAACCTTGTGTCACATAGGGCGGCAATGTCGATGTTGTATTTGACAAGTTCCATTGCGACTAATGCCTACGTCTTTCTGGTCGGTCAGCAGCTTCTCGGCCTAAGAGAGTCCTCACGTTCCATTGTGAAATTGTCACTACTTGTCTTCTTCTTCTTAGCTGATTTTCCACTGTCGACGGAAGATAAGGTCGAGCAGCGCGGTCCTTGGTAACCCGGGCGACGGCCGAAACGGTATGGTGTTTCGTGCAGTTGTACATTTTCACTGGCAAGCTGCCAATGACAATTATTGAAGAGCCGCTCGCTTTTGCAAGTTACTAGCGGCTCCCTCGGGGAGCAAATAGAGGTCTCACACCGGCAAGAACAGGCCGAGAGAGGCGCAAACTAGTTGTCCCTGCAGTGGCTGGTCGACAGATGTTGGGAGTTCCACACATCAACCGCCCTTGATGCTGCCACAGTGACATGGGTTTCTGGTTATGGTTTGCTCTCCTTATCCTTCAGTTCTGTCAAGAACCTGTATGACAAGGCAGTGGTTTACAACGCTGCATGGCGGGGCGTCAAACTCCCTGAGGTATTGCAATACCTGAGGTAGTGCAACATCTGCATACCATTTTCACCAGTGTCTGCATAACAAACTGACTGCTTTTGTTTATTAGTTCGCAAACGAATATCAAATTGTAGTGACTCTATCACTTTATCTCTTAGACAACCTGGGACAAGACATGGCAGCATTAACACACTTTTATCCATATGGAAGTGGAGTTGGTGACTCGATCGATAAGAAGAAACACAACGGCAGCTCTGGAGACATTCCCATGTCTACGTCATTCGTCTTATACGGCACAACGTTCAACATCCTAACGGTACGCATATTTGTATGTTGATACACAAAGTTATGTGTTTACACTAACACGGAATAGCGTAAAGATTGCAATACATACAGTGAGTTGGGTGCTATGAATTCAATAAGGAGATTATCCTGACCCACAATGTACGCCGCTCACTTTTGTCGCTTGCGTGGGTTTGACTAAAACAACATCAGAATCATTAATTGCATTTTAAAGAGATAACTCGCTATATTCGTCAAAAAAGTACACACACACATACACACACACACACACACACACATATATATATATATATATATATATATATATATATATATATCTTGTGTGTGTGTGTGTGTGTGTGTGTGTGTGTGTGTGTGTATGTGTGTATGTATTCACGAATATCGCCCTGATTCCAGATCAAGTCAGAGGGCTACGTTTACTTTGACGAGATGGCCATGGTAACGGGGTTCGTTTCCAACATTGACACTAGAGGGAATGACGGACAACTGTTCTTCCGTGAGACGATGGACCAAAATATTTTACAGCGAGCAACGAGAGACTTGGAAGACGGTACAGGATTCATCGCTACGTGGGTCTTCATCGCTACGTGGCATGAAGTGACTTACTACCACGGGAATACAACGTCCCCGGTGAGACCAGCGATGCTTGCCAATACCAGTCCGCAATAGGGACTCAATGATATATATATATATATATATATATATATATATATATATATATATATATATATATATATATATATATATACACAATTATACATGTGTATGTATATATTCATATGTTCACAAGCGTAGACGTCGGCATAGGAATAGGCGTAGGCGTAGGCGTAGGCGTAGGCATAGGCATAGGCATAGGCATAGGCATAGGCATAGGCATAGGCATAGGCATAAGCATACCCTATGCGTGCATGCATGCACATGTATAACATACAAATAACCTTAAGATCTGATCATTGTGTAATTACTACCTGGCATGTTCGTTTCTCATATAGACGAATACCTTCCAAATAGTGCTGGTATCAAACGGCACCCAGTCTTATGTCATCTTCAACTACGGTAATCTCGGCTGGTCGAGGGATACGAGAACAAAATACGCATCTGTAAGTACTACCACTTCGCTCCTCGCTGATAACAGTTGTCACACTCAAACACCATGGGTCGTTAAGCATTGATGAGCGGAGTTCAATGTGTGGGTCAACCTTTGAAAGTCCATTTCACATACTGCGGATGTTTGACTTAAAACTTCCGAAATAAAATTTTAGGTAATACATGTTTGATGCAAGTTCGGTATCAAATGATGTAGTCGCAATATGAGTTATTAATATTACTTGTATTATTATTAGTATTATTATTACTATTGTAGTTGTTGTCATTATTATTATTATTATTATTATTATTATTATTATTATTATTATTATTATTGTTATTATTAGTAGTAGTAGTAGTAGTAGTAGTAGTAGTAGTAGTAGTAGTAGCAGCAGCAGCAGCAGCAGCAGCAGCAGCAGGCAGCAGCAGCAGCAGCAGCAGCAGCAGTAGCAGTAGCAGTAGCAGTAGCAGTAGCAGTAGCAGTAGTAGTAGTAGTAATATGAGTAGTACTAGTATTAGTATTAGTATTAGTATTACCGTTACCGTTACCGTTACCGTTACCGTTACCGTTACCGTTACCGTTACCGTTACCGTTACCGTTACCGTTACCGTTACCGTTACCGTTACCGTTACCGCTGCTACTACTACTGCTGCTGCTGCTGCTGCTGCTGCTGCTGCTGCTGCTGCTGCTGCTGCTGCTGCTGCTGCTGCTGCTGCTACTACTACTACTATGATTACGATTGATTAAATCATGTGACTGAATTGTAAGATGAAATGATATCGCTTCTAATAAACCTGTAAGGAAGCGGTATTATCCCATGTTTACGTACATACTATTTATTCAATTATCTCACTACAGGCAGGAGCAATGGGCGAAAACGGAAATAACAAAGTCCTAATTCCTGGTTCGGGGACACCTGAAATTATTAACGTGTCAACAACGACAAATGATGACATTATTGGACGCTGGCATTTCCGTGTTGATTGCAGCGATGCTAATGATTGCATAGGTTTGTTGCGTTATTTTATCTCTCTGTAGTTACTATTTTTCGACCAAGCATATATCCTAAAGTCGGATTATGCTGATTCGTCTGGGTACACCACGACGTGCATACATAGTTCCACTTGATTCCGGATTATAAAGGTTGGTTTTCTGTTCCGCGTCTGTATGGAAATTAATATCGTCACGACTAAATATCGCTGTCCACAAATTGTGTTTTCGTAAGCCTGGGTTAACCGCATAATCTTTAATTTTCAACATAGTAGCAACTTTTTTTAAATGCTATAGAAACATGTCAACAGCACGACAGTTTGATCAAGTACGGGCAACTAAAGGCGCGCAATATCCCGATTGTATTCGTTTTATTCGATTACAAAATGAATTTGTGAACAAAATGATTGCAGTTGTATTTGCTTAACTATGACACACAACGAAGTGTTCTTGGCAACGTGATGATGGCAATAGCGGATACATATTCTACCTACCATTACCTTAAACAATCGTTTACATAATTATGCAAATCTCTTTTCTACAAAATTAATTTATTAAATTAAATGTTATTAAATCGAACACGTGACGAAGACATGTTATTGAAGAAAATACAGAAGGACATATACACTGCAATTATTGTTGCATTTATTTTATTATTTCAGTCCGCTGCAGAAACAATTCTTGTGAGAATGGAGGTACATGCCTAGATGCATACAGTTGCTCTTGTGCAGCAGGGTTTACGGGAAACATCTGTGAAACAAGTAAGTCTAGTATGTGTGTGATCGATGTGAAGTGTTATTCACAGTGCACTGGTTTGTTTATAAGTTATTTAATTTTACAACATGTAAAAGTCACGGTTGTCGTGTTAGGTCATCGAATATCACGCCATTTATGATGCAGTAGCAAAATGCATATACCTAGCATTATCAAAAGCAATACTAGTAACAGAAACAATAACCGCGGGCTTTGTTTTTTAATCGTACCGTTATTTTATAAATTTCTTCCATGCTTTTCACGATGGCTCCAATGTTTTGTTAGAAATTTACCTCATTAATGTTATGTAAGTGCCTTATCTCCGATACATCCGAGATAAGGCACTTCAACACTCAGCGCCCTCACACGGATGAAATAAAAGACTAAGACATATAGCGTACTAAATTACGATAGGTCCGAGATTAAGCGAGATCTGCGCGCGTTTGGTTCCCTCAGGGGCAGTACCAAAGTTGAAATCTAATAGTTCTGGCTGAGGATCCATCAATGTCGCGTTGCCACGTGTTAACGTCATTTCTATAAGTCGACACTCACGGGTAAAGAAACACATCATTGTGTTTTATCTTGTTGGTAGTGCTGTCTGTTCCAGGGTAACATGGGACTGAATAGGATTGCTAGGTTGCAATAATCGCAGAGGTGACACGTTTCACGTTAGAACGACAGTGTTTTATCTGGTAACCTATTATGTTTCAGACGTGGACGAATGCAGCAGTAACCCATGTGAAAATGGAGGCACTTGTACTGACAGCATAAACGAGTACAGCTGCCAGTGCGTTGAGGGGTACATTGGTGCGAACTGTGAAACAGGTTAGAGTGTTGCCGTTTTAGTAGTTGTATAATTCATTAATAGTGTCTTCGTGCAATTGTTGTGTTCGTTTTTGACATGTTATATCAGCAAAGCATGCAAATATGAAGAGTTCAGTACAGGTACTATTACGACCGAGGTCAAAATACATACATGCCATATATATATATATATATATATATATATATATATATATATATATATATATATATATATATATATATATATATATATATATATATACATACATATATATATATATGTCTGTAATATATGTGGCATGCATATATGATTTTATATACATACCACAAATGCCGACCAATATGTTCCTTTCGCTTTGCCATATTATGGCGTCAATTCTTTAAGTCAACGCCAACGGGAAAAAAACAATTGTTGTGTTGGCATTTCAGTTGTTATGTCGGCTAAATATGCAACTACGAAGAGTGTATTACAGGTACTATTATGACTGAGGTCAGAAGATATATATATATATATATTATATATATATACATATATATATTAATATATTTAAGCAACTTAACACGTCCATTTATCTCATTCACACATACATTTACATTTGATATGTATGTATTTATAATTATACATACCACATATGCCGACCAATATCCAACTTCTAATTCCAAGGATATGTTAATTTCACGTTGCCATATTATGAAGTCAGTTCTTTATGTCGCAGCCAACGGGAAACACATTCTTATTTGTTATTTTGTAGGTACTTCTGTATGTTCAAGGACAACAGTAGATTATGTGGCAGGAGAGGATATGAACCCAGGTTTTGTTAATCCAGCGTACGAAGTTCTACACTGAGTCATTGCAATTTACTGGTGTGTGTGTGTGTGTGTGTGTGTGTGTGTGTGTGTGTGTGTGTGTGTATGTGTGTGTGTGTTTGTGTGTGTATGTGTGTGTGTGAATGTGTGTGAATGTGTGTGTGTTTGTATATATATATATATATATATATATATATATATATATATATATATATATATATATATATATATATATATATATATATATATAGCCTTTAACCATATGCTAATCAGAGACATGCGTCATTATCCATAAGTGCTACGAATTTCCTATTTACTTTGGATAATTGAGTGTTCTGTTGTTATTAGGTACAACAAGACTATTGAGCCACGGAAAAGCTGCGAATGACAAAGAAATTAGGTGCTTAAAGAGGTTCCGCATGGGACATTCCCGACCACTTTTGTTTCGCCCGCCAGTGAAGGTGTTAGACTTCGTAACAGACAGACTCATGGTAAGGACACACAACAACAGTTACTTTCTTTATGCGACAGAAACGTGATGAAGACTCACTGCAATGTTTCCTTTCTGTATCAGTGAGAGTCGTGATGATAACACACAGTAATGACGACTTTATCAGACACAGAAATTAAGCAATGCTATGATGCAGGCACACATTGTACAGTTTACTGCTCGCGTTCTTGTCCAGACAGATTTGTTTTGGTGAAGACAATGCTAACTTTCTTTATCAGATAAGTTGAATACGAGGGTACTTATTTTCTTTGTCTGAAATACTCGATGGCCCACTGCTTTGCTTACATTACTCAGACACATGCACACTGCAGACCAACAAAAAAATGCCATTGTTCGTCAGCAGACATATTCGTGGTGATACATTTTTTTCTCAAAGCCAGTTCAAAATATGTTGATACAAACGTATATGCTACATTTCCGTTTATATTCGTAATATTGTGGTTTCATTGTGTTCACCTCGATTGTAAAACGATGCTATACACTACTTAGAAAGACACTTGACATGCACACTGGCAAAATCATGTTTTTGAGAAGCGGAAACAATTTGTCTAATTCTACAATTCAATGTATATAAGATACTAAAATTCCTCCGTCTATGCAATGTCATCGTATCGTGAAAAATAGTATCCTCCCGAAACATTAACGCTACATCAGCAGCAGGAGCAACACCTATAAATGCTTCGTTAACACATTGTGAATTATATGTCATAGTAGATCTCAGCTGAGCTATCCGAATATACAATACGGAGAAATAAAACCATGTTTGTATTTTCAAGTATTTAGCGTTGCAGAACTCTACTGAAATATCATCGCTTATATCTTATTCACCATCATAATGCTGTATATTTAAAACTATAATTATTAGTGAATGTTACAATCCTCCATCCCACCGCTCCGTTAATTTATGATTACTCGCGCGACCTAAATTTAATAAAATAATGGTCTGGATAATATCGTGAAAGCAACACAATTAACACTAATGTTATATACATGAATATACTTGGATGCAAGTGCAAAATACAATAAGCTGAAAATCAGTCAACGGATCAAATTAGGCAAGGATATATATATATATATATATATATATATATATATATGTATGTATATACACACACTGTATATATATATATATATATATATATATATATATATATATATATATATATATATATATATATATATATATATATATATATATATATATATATATATATATATATATATATATATATATATATTTATATATATATATATTCAGGTAGCGTCATTATCATTTTAGTATTAATTGAATACATATAATTTCGTTGGTACCAACATTGTCTTATTTCTTCCGTTATAGATGTATACAAACGGCTACGTGTCGTTGGCCCAACGATTTCTTCGCAGGAATCCCCCTGTAGACATAATGAAAGCAATACCAAATGGAAGACACGCTAGACAATATGGGTTTGGCGTGCTAGCTCCGTTCTGGGCTAATAGCGACTGCACAAAAAACAGCACGACGTACTATCATGCATACGACAGCAAAACTACCGTCTCTAACCCTGCTGAGAAAACGAGAACGGACGCCATAATGAACTTGACTAAATACTACATCAAGAAATACACCGGTGAACAGGATGTTTATCCCGATTGGGTGCTGGTGGTCACGTGGGTAAACAACTTTCCTCTGCTGGAAAACGAATCGACCCGTAACAAGGTGTGTTATTTTTTATCTTGCTGGGTTTACAATTTAATATATACACACGTACGGACGCACACACTTGCACACATACACACACGTACACACATATACACGTAGTCGTCTGATTAGTTGACCGATGCAAATGTAACCAGTATTATACAAGAGATTTAACTGCGGACGTCTTCTGGTTATATCACAATACTTCTAAAATTGCCCAACTTGGGATGTAGCTACAGACGTACTTCACTCGAAGTATTAATTCAAACAGTCTGCTGACATAAATGAGATATCCCATTGAAAGATTTGTTCCGAGTCTTGTTAAACCGAATTTTCCTAATGCTTATGATGAAATATGAAATACCACAAAAATTGGTAGTAAATCGAATACGACCTTTACACAACCATAATAAAGAAATGTTTGATTTTTGAATGAATATGTCATATCAGACTCAGTTATTTAATTTAATTGTGTCCATACAAGTTGTTAGCACATTTATTTAACAATTTTGTTTTAAGTTAAATTATTTTTGAATTTTGAGACGGGAATACTTTCCGCGCGGCATGCGATATCTTGCCAGATCATATTACTCTGCAGGTAAAACGTGCAGTTATTTTTTTGTCATACTTGTGAGCGATACTCTACAATGTGAGGGCCAGTAAATATCAATAGCAACATAAAATTATACTGTTTGTGTATTTGATGACGTAATGACGAAAATTGGTTTGCGTTCTTTGTCATTCTATCTCCCTCCCTCTTTATCTCCCTCCTTCCCTCTCCGTCCCTCCCTTTCTCTCTACATCCCTCCCTCCCTCTCTCGATCCTTCCCTGCCTCATAACGTATGGTCTGATAACCTAACTTCCATGCCTTCTAGGTCAAAACTAATTCTAAAGAAGGTGATTACTCTGGATGAAGTCACTGTCTGTTCAGCTTCTAGCGGTGCCGCAAGCTCTGACATGCTGGACAAATCTGACTTCAGCTGTGGAACCAGCATATTGGATATAAGCTGACAAAATTACACTAGCAACAATTGAAGTATTACGAAATAAAAAAAATAGACAACATGCACTGTGCATGAAACATGAAATGCACGAAAACGACTAAATACTATATGAAATACGTACTTTGTTACATTATCAGGCAAGAGCAGTTTATTACATTATCAGACAGCAAGTTTATTACGTTATCAAACAAGTATTACATTATCAGGGGTTTTTATTACAATATCTGGCAGTTGTTACATTAACAGGCAGTTATTACATAACCAACTGAAACACACTTGGCCAACAATTCGTCGGCGAAGATACAAAGGGGATAACCAACAGATAAGACTGCAGGGCAGGAGAAAACTAAGTCACACACTCACGCACTACTACCAAAACTACATAATCTGATCCATATTGCTTGATGTTGACAGCCAAACACCTTTCAATTGGTGTTAATGAGTGACAGGAACAAGGAGAAAACGTACGTGCTCTATCTTTATGACCCAACCGGCTCGGACAAGCCTGTGAGTGTTCGGCCTAGTTTCCTTGGGTATTATATGACAAAGAACGGCAAGATCCATTCGAAATCGATAGAGGTTTCAAATACCTCGAACCCCTTTCGCGTCGCAGATCTAGAAGGAAACACCGGTGAGTTTGTTTGACTTAAAGAAAACATGCCTACAATATTATGTAGTTGCTGCGAGGAATAACTAATTCTAAGGAATGATCAAACGCTGGGTTAGATATTCATTACTGTTGGTTGTTGTTTTTCTGTATACAACTTCTCAAGCTTCCATATGTCCGTCAGTCCATCTGTATGTATAAGTGTCTGTGTTGCATTACTGCGTACGATAGAGTGTCATCCGGCTGTTTATTTATTGTCAAGATGTTAAATTAGTCATTCGTGCATATTTGGTTTTAGGAGTGTGTATGTATAATATAGCAATATAAATGTTTCGTGAATGTTTGTTTTTAACGTTTGCATGTCACCGAGAGCTATTACAATTGTTGAGACATCGAATAGGTATCAAATTATGTTAATGCTAATACTTATGATGCACGCCTATGTTTTATGCGTGTTTGCATGCGCGCATGTGTTGTGTAAACATGTGCGCGCATATGTTTGTGTGCGTTAATTCACTTTTCTTTTCAGTGAATACTTTGTTTATTTGTATGTATGCGCTTTTATGTATGTAAGTTTTTTTTCATACCTTGCAAAGTCAATCATTAGGTCTACGTAACCATTGTTGTCAGCCTTAAGTTTATTGCATGATGTTCTGTTTCAGGCGAGAAAGGCACATTCTTCTTTCCACTCACGACTTCGACTACGTCTTCCGGTCACGTGAGTTGCTTGAACTGGTACGAAGCGGAAATAGCAAAACTGGCCAACATCACAAAACAGATGGAATCTACTACTACTTGTCCGTGCGGTCTACCAATGCTCGCGCAAGAAAGCCGCTGGATGTTCGACTGGAGTAGATTTGTCACCAAGAGCGGATGTCATTCCATGTGCTTTTATGACCGGCAGCAAGGCACGCAGTCAACTATGGTGAGTTTGAATTCTGGTTTACCGTCAATGTCGGATACTTGTAATTGTTGCGCCAAAGGTACATAGGAGCACAACTCTCGTTGATGGCAGGAACATTATATTGAAGGATGTAAATCGTTGAAATTGGTGATGTATAAAGGTTGAAAAGAGAAATATTGATTGATAAGTATTATTCAGATTTCTTCAAGAAGTAGTACTAGGCATATATTGAGTAGCAGTTTCAATTAAAGTTTGTTAGTCAACAACATTTTAGCAGATTAGCTTAATGGTTGAAAATAAGATAATCTACCTTAGAAATTAACGGATGTTGATTCCAAAGGAAGGAATTGGTGAAAGAACGTGCAATATGCAGGTATTATATTATGTTCGTTATATGTATATATATGTGTATATATATATACATATATATATATATATATATATATATATATATATACAAATAAGGAACATAATATATATATATATATACAAATAAGGAACATAATATAGATATATATATATATATATATATATATATATATATATGTTGATTTTGTGTTGTACACATTTTGTGTTGTACACGCAAAATATTTACCAACGATCGGTATTTTCCATGGAAAATATTAGTTCGTTACCAGTAGGAAGGCTATGTTCGAGAGGAGAGAGACAAATAACAGTAATTGAATGGAACATATTACCTTCTGAATGTGTAGGTGCTAGTAGTGTTGATATAAAAAATTACTTCCTTATCCACCTGTCATGTAGATTTGATTCGCTAGGTGGCAATCTTGTTCAATCTTGTTCTGAACTAAGCTGTTTCCAGTTAGATCACTCGGTCTTTTAGGGTCAATGCAGTTACTCGAGCGAGCTTAATAGTCTTTCTTCGTGGCCATCGAAATATCCAAGTAGCCGCACTATTCCGGACTTGTACCCCGCTGATTGGCCACCACAGCCCCACTTCATACATGATTTCGTGTTACATGTTGCAGTACTGTTGCTACAACCCAATGGGGAGACTTATCCAGGGCAATCACAGTCGTGCCAGTCGGCTGTTCCTGTACCGCCCAGCATTAGCAGAACAACACCGACTGAACGACGTGGTCCCCAAGAAATTGTGCTGCGACCAATCGAACAACTGCGATAAGTTCCACGAGGTTCGCCCGTCGCGCTCCTGTAGGGAACCGTGAATGAGACCATCGGTACGTTTGCGCAATGATCGAGTAAAACACGCGACAGTTTGGTCAGAAAATAACGTTAAAGAGGTGCTACACTAACGGTAAATTCGTGGATCGGCTGATGTTCAACCGGGGACTGTTCAAAGTGCTCCACACTTACTCCTTGATAGATCTGTTCACGTCAACCCCTACCTCCACTTCAGCCCCGCCACCAGTACTGCGCCGAGACTGTTGTCTCATCCAACAGTGGTTTCAGCCAATACACCATCATTTTACATGAGTGCCCTTAATACATCGTGATCTAAGTTTTTGTTTAGTTTTTGTTCTAAAATCTATGATAGCGCTATTCTATTCCATAATCTCACCAGTGAATAATAATGACGATTTTATGGCCAAAGGAGAGATATCATGGTACCAGCAAACATGATGTACCAAGATAATTGTACAAAACTGCCACCCAAACAATTAATTCGAGACGGAATGTCGATAGAAAGTTATCCGAGTTGTATACTTTGTGATTATGTGTGTGTGTGTGTGTGTGTGTGTGTGTGTGTGTGTGTGTGTGCGTGTGCGTGTGCGTGTGCGTGTGCGTGTGCGTGTGTGTGAGCGTGTGCGTGCGCCTGAGCAAGGCACGTGTATGTGTATGTGTATGTGTGCGAGCGCGTTTGTATGGGTGCACGCATGCGCCTTTGTGAGAGTTTTATGTTGATTTTGTGTTGCACACGCGTCTAGAACCTATGCAATATGCAGATATGATGTTCCTTATTTATATATATATATATATATATATATATATATATATATATATATCACATATATATAAGGAACATAATATATATATATACATATATGTATATGTATATATATATATATATATATATATATATATATATATATATATATATATATATATATATACAGACTGTATATATATATATATATATATATATGTATAATCATTACAGTCCCTTCTCCCGGCTTTTGTTATTTGTTCTAGCATATTTGTATCAATTTTCATGTCATAGCCAGCGCGCACTTTTCTAAACGAGGCCTTACTATTGTCTAAACTAGAACTGTGCACTTTTGTATAATTGTATTCCAACATGTGACACATTACGGTAACACGAAATTAGACCCTGCTCAACGATGCCTACATGGATCCTAACAAATACGATGTCTTTGTGCTTGTAGGGCAGGACGGACAGTCTTCGGAAACCGACCAACTGACACGACTAAAGGAGATCGTAAACAACGAGTATATTATCGGTTTATAGGGCCTATTGTTATTGTACGGATCATAGTAATAACATGTATGTTACGTTAAAAAAATTATCAAATGCAATAACACTCATAGTATGTAGTGACTGAAATGATACTTATAATTTTCGTTATATGTATGACATGTCGACGCTAAAGGCAACATTGTTGCATTTCAATAGAAAGTTTCTGTTACGATTTCATTAGACGAAATTCCTGAATTTGTAACCAAAACGTTTTCGCTTAATAATTACAGTTGACTTAGTGTTGCCTAAAAATATACATGCTTTGTGTGGGTTGGTTTTATCAATATGTTCTGATCTTTTGTTTGACAAATGTATGTCTAGGCGCTTGTTGGCTGCGGCTATAATATACATTACAGTGTATACGTACTTGCGTGCGTTCTGTTTGTTTGTTTGTATGTATGTATATATATATATATATATATATATATATATATATATATATATATATATATATATATATATATATATATATATATACATATATATATATTTATATATATATATATATATACACGGAAACGTATATATGAGGTGTGATTCAAGTATATAATAATGTCAGCAATGCTGTGTTTAATGAGGATAATATTGTTGCGATCATCAATGCGCGCTTCGTGTGTGGTACTTGTTTATTTGGCTGTAAAACACACTTTTCTTTCTCTTTTTCTAATCGGGTTCACTATTGTTTTTTGTCCTTGATAGATGTGTTTTAAAGGGAACTAATTGAAGCATGTAAAAGAGGTAATAAAATATTTACTCGCAATCTCTTATGTGTCTGTATCCGATGGTGTAGCAGACCGTACGATATTGACATGTGATGATATATTTGTTATTAACTGTTATATTATATATATATATATATATATATATATATATAACATAATATATATCATTATATATACAGTGTATATATATATATATATATATGTATATATATATATATATATATATATATATATATATATATATATATATATATATATATATATATATATGTTTCATTAAAGGACGAACACCAATTTCGTTCACCCGTTTATTGTGTCGATGCGGAAGACTGCTATATACAAACATATTGTGGTAGTTACCATTCGCATCACTGCACCTCACCAACTACCCCTTATACACATAACTGAACACTCAACCGCCCCTCTATATAAGCCCCCAACACACCAATACCAAACGCGTCACACGAGATCCACCTAGAGTACGGGACGTTTAATACCTCGGACTCTATGGGTAGCATCGCACAGACACCCAAGTACAATACTGACAGACTTGACAGAAACGATTCTCTAATTGCTGACATGTTTGACATGAATTATTCTATAATGCAATCGGTACAGAAAAAAACACTCCTCCAAATAAATGAGAAACTACAAAGGCAAGAAGCCATAGTGTGTGCCTTGCAGACAAAGGTGTTCGACCCGAAAAGAGGTCCGGTTGGAAAACATGTGCTGGGTTCTCATCAAGAGCCCGACTGAGGTATCCTCAAACCGACGAGAATTTATAATACGCTGTACAAAGCAATAGTCAGGCCTCATTTGTAATATTGTATACAAGCACGGAGGCTATATTGCAAGAAGGATATTGATATGCAAGAAAGAGTACAAAGGAGAAGAACCAAAATGATACCAATATTCAGCAGTGTTAGGTATGAAATGCGTCTAACAGAATGTGGTTTAACAAGACTAGAAACCAGAAGATTGAGAGGAAATCATACAGAAGTATTTAAAATATAGAATGGGTATGAATATATTGAGAGAAATATGTTTTTTTCTCGGTTATGGAAGAGAGAAGGGCTAGAGGACATGGAGTTACATTAGCAAAGAAACAGTGTAGACTAAATATGATAAAATCCTCATTTTCACAGAGAACAGTAAATGAATGGAACATATCATAAGCTGATTGTATGGGTGCAAGTAGTTTTAATATATTTAACAATAAAATCGACATATACTTAAGAAGGGCATGGTACACTTAGATAGGTTGGACTCTCGATAAGCCAAAGGGTTTCCTAGTCCACATACCATCTAGAGTTGATTCTCTAGGTGCTAATCTTGTTAAACATTGGATTCCTGTTTGATGTATATCCGGATGAGGCTACAAAACTGCGTTGCTTACAATGTCATGGTAATCAACTTACAATGTGCTTGGATCTGACGTATATCCGGATCAGGCTATCAAACTACGTAGTCATGTTAATCAACTTAAGCTGTATTGTGATCTGGATATACATGACATTCCAATCCAACGTTGTGTGTATACCTGCGTGTTTGAGAGAATGCGTGTCAGGGTGTGCGAGAATGTGTGTGGGTGTTTGAGACAGAGGGTGTGCCTGTATGATTGTTGATTTTCTAATTTCATTACAACGGGTATATCCACAATGGTTTGGGTAAGCGAGATAATGTTTACGGATTTCTTGGTAGAACTTCACTTTGATTTTTAATTGGTATTCAATTGAATATGTACGATATTTCTCAATATTTTCATGGGATTTATTAATACGTATGCATTCAATACTGCCACCACAGAGACATTCCAGGCTGTGGATCAAACGTTCATGTAGCAATGAACTGATAAAAAAATATAAATGCATGAATCCAGAATTATGATGACTTCACCGTCACTTGGACATGACAATTTGCTTCACATAGGTTTGGTATATTCTAACTGAACTACGACTATTTTACATTGTTTAAGCAGTTGTCGTTCGAGTTGAAAATCCATAGGTCTATGTTAACTTAGAAAACACGAAACCTGCTGTTCAACTCTTAAACAATACCATGGCCCATTTCTCTTTGCATGCCATTTATGGATTAATATACACACATGTCACCAGATACCCGTATGTCCGGCCACACTGATCCATCGTGTCACAGACAAGACGACTCGATGTGCACACGTTATCTCGCTTGGTCTTTACCGCTGTCCGCGAACGCTGATTCACATTCACATTCAAATAGCCTGTCTGAGCACCAGATATACACAACATCACCCGTACCGATGATCTTTCATCGTACGCACTGTCTATTTCGCGAGCTTCTCGAGAAATAACAGCCTGACTTAGGCTTATTTCTCGAGCTGTTCAACAAAGCCTTTGCATTGTTTCTATGGAAGACCGGAAGTTGTAATGAACAAACAGATTGCTTTATCAGTACCGCTGTTGAAGCAGTCACAGCCACCACGTTATCGTGCTGTGATAGATATCGACGCCACGGACTCGCTGAGCTATAACAGAAGTTGCAGGGTAAAAAGAAGTGGAGATGCTCACACATTAGAAGCGTTTCTCGTGAGATGAACAACGATTATGGAAGTTGGAAAGAAAATGTCGAGTTGGTCAGAGTGTTCAGACTTCTCTCGTAAATGGATGAACGAATTAAAACCACTATCAATTTTACAAGCATTCTTCAAGAATTGTGAACCAAGCAAATCATTTCCGTGCGCAAAGACACCCACAGTATCCCGATAAACTGCGATAGAGGTAAGATTGCTATGTGTGTAACTGTAAACACTATTGGACATACATATATCGCCACAGTCCAATGTAAATATTAAAGAGGATCGTGTGGAACACACGCCTTCAAGACAAACAAATTCTCTCTTAACGCGCGCCACAGAGGTTCGGTCTTAAAGGCAGACAAGCGTGTGCTTCGTTACGTCAGTTCCACGGTATACATATCACAGCAATGCCAGGCATCGCAGGAATAGTGCATGGTCATGAGTGTCGAAAGGTGTTTGTGCGTGCGTGTTGAATATATATATATATATATATATATATATATATATATATATATATATATATATATATATGGGTCTTGATATGGTTCATGAATGTTTGAAAAGAAATAGTCAGAAAGACACAGAAGTGAAATATAAAAAATCGAACATTGACTAGCAGAAATATACTCCGTTTCTTCGAAAGTGTTCCAAGAAATATATTTATTATTTTTCTGCAAAGATGAAATGTCGATGTTTTTGTTTGTCTTGTGACATTCCATATTGGTGTAGCGTGTGTGTATATTGCCATGCGTCGATATTTTCATATATATATATATATATATATATATATATGAAAATATCGAATCATATATATATATATATATGTATATATATACATATCATTTGATAATACATTGCTGTTTCATATATTTTATATTGTCATGCTATTTTGCTTGTTAGGTAACTTCAAAATATTATTTAAATGTTTGGTTGTTCCACCGTAACATATCACATTAACTGCACATAAATTTCATTCATTCATTCAAATTTCAATTTGATGACAACTGGATTTGTTTATTGATCCTGAGACCGACCAACTCTTGTGTATTGATGCTCCTTTGAGCCTGGTTTGTAAGGATTTAGCCACTATAGAAGTTACCCTTTTATTAGTAATATTCTAAAATACCTCCGTAAATATCATATGTAGCGAAGAAGATAACACCGGTCTTTTTCTAAATATGTCGTATATATCCAACTACCACAGCGACCACGAACCCACGATCAGAAGCAACTTCTACTCAAATACTAAGTGAATAGTATTGCAATACGACATTCCACGATCGTACGGTTTGGTGCTGCATCGGATCATATTTCCTGCATATACAGTTCAAATCACAGACACGTAACAGATTGCGCGTAACTATTTTATTACCTCTTTTACATGCTTCAATTAATTCCCTTTAAAACACATCTATCAAGAACAATAAACAGTAGTATGTATAAAGAGAACCCGATTAGTAACAGAGAAAGAAAAGTGTGTTTTACAGCTAAATCAACAAGCACCACACACGAAGCGCGCATTGTTGATAGCAACAATAGTATCCTCATTAAATACAGCATTGCTGACATTATTAGATACTTGAATCACACTTCATATACACGTATACGTGTAAGCATATATATATATATATATATATATATATATATATATATATATATATATATATATATATATATATATATATATATATATATATATACAGAACGAACGAACGAACGAGCGAGCGAGCGAGCGAGCGAGCGAGCGAGCGAGCGAGCGAACGAACGAACGAACGAACGATCGAACGAACGAACGAACGAACGAACGAACGAACGAACGAACGAACGAACGAACGAACGAACGAACGAACGAACGAACGAACGAACGAACGAACGAACGAACGAACGAACGAACGAACGAACGAACGAACGAACGAACGAACGAACGAACGAACGAACGAACGAACGAACGAACGAACGAACGAACGAACGAACGAACGAACGAACGAACGAACGAACGAACGAACGAACGAACGAACGAACGAACGAACGAACGAACGAACGAACGAACGAACGAACGAACGAACGAACGAACGAACGAACGAACGAACGAACGAACGAACGAACGAACGAACGAACGAACGAACGAACCCAGGACGTAGATCGCAGTTGGTTTTGTCTGCGACGCGGTGTGGACATCCTTCGTCGTACATCGGATCCCGTGTGGACCGAGCATAAGTTACGATTTTCGTGTCCACACCGCAAAGATTTACGTTCTCATCGCGAGGGAACATACACGCGCCATCTGATGTGTACCAAAGGAAAAATACAACAAATGTGACGTCATACGTCAAACGTCATTCGATACTCGCACGCTGATTGGCGGAAGCCTTTTTCGGGGTGACTTACGTTTTGCGACTTGCGACTAGCGATTTCAACGATTCAACAGGAGAATTTTCAAAATATCGCAAGACTTTGACTTATAAGGTTTGCGATGCCGTCCACACCTGCCCTCAACATATCGCAAGGCCCGTATACGTCAAATGTGAGCAGATTTCAGTGCAATCGTAGCACGAGAGACGCTCCGCGCGTTTGTGGTACGTGCCACTGTCGCGCGTCCCGTGACTTCGGTATGTGCTACGCAGCGTACGACATTGGCTCGTACGAAGACGTTCCTACAGCAATGAAAACCCGCTGAGCAACGACGGTGTAACGCTTACATTTTTCCGGCGTTATAAACGTTCCGATTGACGTTTCTGCGCATGCGCGATACATGTAAAATCATCAATGTGCAGCGAAACGACAAAGCATTTATGGTATAATCACTACGGGCTGCTCGTTAGGATGTATATAACATCTCAGCAAATTTATTTTTTGGCAAATTAACACGAGGCAAACACGTTTTGAGCCATGCCTTGATAGCAAGCGTAAATCACGTGACTGTAGTGTGCCATATCCGTGACAGTGATTTAAACAAACGTAATATTTTAATGCATTGAACGACATTTTAAGCAACTCTTCGCAGTAATCATCACAGTATAGTTAATGAACAGCCCGTGGCATTTATACCAAAAATGCTTTGTCGTTTCGCCGGAAAAATGTAAGCGCGACACCGTGACATTTTACGTGCTAAAGCAGCGTACGACATTGGCACTTATGAAGACGCTCCGAGACCAATGAAGGCCCACCCAGCAACGACGGTGTTGGCGCTTGGAAAAGGTGAATAGTGTTAGTGGCGGTGTCGCGCTTACATTTTTCCGGACGTTATATACGTTCCGATTGACGTTTCTGCGCATGCACGATAAATGTAAAATAATCAATGTTCAGCGAAACGACAAAACATTTTTTGTATAAATTGCAACGGGCTGTTCGTTAACTCTACTGTGATGATTACTGTGAAGAGTTGCTTAACATGTCGTTCAATACAATACAATATTACGTTTGTTTAAATCACGGTCACGGATTATGGCGCACTACAGTCACGTGATTTACGCATGCTATCAAAACCTGCCTTAAAACCTGTTTGCATCGTGTTAATTTGCGACAAACAACTTTGCTGAGAGGTTATATACATCCTAGCGAACAACCAATGTTTGTCTATTAGCTGCACATTGATGATTTTACATTTATCGCGCATGCGCAGAAACGTCAATAGGAACGTTTGTAACGCCGGAAAAATGTAAGCGCTACAGCGTTGTATTCCCGAAACCCAGCTAGCAACATATGATTTCATAGTTTTGTTGAATATGAACCCCCTTCTATTTCGCCGTTATAACTATAGTTTTGTAATTTGTATACACCAGTTCGTCAGTTCCATCAATGAACGTCATCCCAGCCATATTTATATAATGAAAATATTGCGTCTTGGCACACTTAAAGCGACATGGTCCGTTCGTTTATTTTTATTTTTATTGCAAAATCATCATCACAGGAGAGATAATAAACAGCCCGTGGCATTTATACCGAACCAGCTTTGTCTTTTCGCTGGACGGTGACGAGCGGTGGTCGAGCGGTAGAGCGCCGGACTGTCGACGGGACGGTGGTTCAATCCCACCTACCGCCGTTTCGAAACCTAGGCAATTTCGTTCACCTCAAGTTGCCTGTGTCTTTCGGAAGAGATACTAAACGCCGGTGGTCCCTTCTATCTTGTGTCTATGCCAGGGGAATTAAAAGATCCCACACAGGGGGTAAATGTGTAACCTTTAGTGGAGACACTAATTCTAGAGAAGAACAACTCTGAAAACCAAGCTCGACAATACTCTAGTCACAAACATGTGGCTAACATAGAGTGATGAGCTAACCTTAAGAAGAATAAGATGAAGACATTGATGATTTTTACATTTATTGCGTAGGATGCGCAGAAAGGTAAATGGGAACGTTTTTAACTACCGGAAAAATGTAAGCGCGACAGCGTATCCAGAGGAGGGGCCAGGGGGCATGCCCCAAATCCCTGAAACAAATTTGGACGGATGGGAAAGGAGGACCAATAACTGGGTACCATTTTCCTTCCCAGTCCTATCTTTTAGCAAAGAAATGTGTCATAATGCAAATAGGATTAAGTTAGGAATTCTCCACTTCTGTCGCTGGCTGCAGCATAAGAGGTGACAGGGCAATGAAAATATCACATCATTCTCAATGTGCACGATGGCTAATGGCCGTTAAGTATTCAAAATAATAGTTGCCCGGTTACTAGGCTAGGGTCAAATTGCATTTTCTTGTTGTTCCTTTCTTGGCATCCCTATCGTCATGATGAGTTGACAGTAGTAATGTTGGATCCGATCAATGGATGTTGGCGTTAATGTTAAACGTATCGTACTTGCCGCTTTGGAAGATGACCTGTAAATACATGTGTTGTGTGGAGCGATGGCGAAATAATGTTTAACGTTAGGTTAGGTAGCTGCTGTTTCGACGTGATAACTTTGTCAAGTTTTTCATATTTTACTATACTAAGTCGGCGTGCCAACTTTGTACTATTTCACAAATTTTCACCGTTTCACCACAATGACTTTGTCACTTTGATGTATTTTTCTAAGTCATCTTGGTACTTTCATAACCTTCTGTGGGAAATCTTTCTCTCATAAACCGAGAACCTTGGTGATTTTTTTCTTACGACACACATCATTTTCCTAACCAAATCTTAAACAATCTAAAAAGAGTTTGTGTTGTGACGTCACTTCTTTTAAAACTGGTACTATCTAGTGGATAACTGTGACACTACGTTAGACGCTAGCCCCATCTAGCGGACAAAACATCCACTAATTAGGGTTTACCATAGAAAACGATGGCTTCGACTACTTTCATAACAGAATTTCTTGTAAAATGCGGCTTTGGTCACAGTCATGACATACCATTTTGTGTTTCGATGTCATAACCTTGGCAAATATTCGTATTTTACTAAAGTCAATGTGGTAATTTCATTTAGCAACTCAACGAGATAGAAAGAGGAATCTTTCCACGTCAGACCATATTCGTATCATAACTTCTGCCAACATGGGGCTCCTATCACATGTAAAACGTAACTTCCGTAAAAAATGAAGCTTCCGGTCACGTGCAAAAACATAACTTCCATACAAAGGACGATTCCTGTCACGTGCAAAGCACAACTTCCGGGAAAATGGTGGTTTCGACCACAGCCATAACATAACTTAACGTTTTGAGATGATAATTATGTCAAGTATTCGTATTTTGCTGTCATTATCGTAACTTCCCAACCAAATCTAGAAAAATGTTGGTTTGTGACAATATATTCGGTTGCGACCTCACGACGCTAGACGCTAACCTAACCCCATCTGGCGGATAATCCTAACACTATATTAGACGACAGCGTCATCTAGCGGACAAAACAACCACTAAGTAGGGTTAGACACATTACAAAAAAGTATCAAAATCCTCTCTGTGGTTTCATGTATTATATATGTGAATGGAAGGCACAAAATAAATTACATTTGTACAAGTTATTACATACGTTACACAAATAGAGGAAACCTGGGCAATATGAGAGAGTTAACGTACCGCTGTTCGTCGCACCCACATTTTGTGCATTAGGGTAACAGTTTGTTGCGTATCGGCAAAACACAACAGGGCATGGTATTATTATTTTTTGTGTGGACATTATTATTTTTTGATGAGTACGGACTATCCTGTTTTACCCGCAAAATTCCAATTTTACCCGCATATACGGGTAAAATGGGATTTTGATCCGGGAAATATGGGATGCATATTTAGTTGTGTCATTCGCTAATGTGACGTGGTCCTACATATTCAGAATAGCTATTTTAAGTACCTGATATATATGATGATGATATATTAGGACTAATAAACTAGAATATGAATAGCCAAAATATGCGATATGGTAAGCACTTAAGGTCGTATAAGCAAAATGTCATACTTCTTTGTGAATTTCACTGCCGTACCTTGGGCGGATTACTGTTACTGTGTAATTATGTAATCCATAGACCTCACATCTTTATGTAACTTAGTGAACTACTAGTTAAATTAAGCGATCTACATAAACAGGCATACTGTCAAAGTAAATTGCATTTTTAATGTTTTTCAATGATAACATGCATAACATGCGCAACGGGATGATCCCATTTTGCCCGCATTAGTATATCCCATTTTGCCCGGAATAGGCATGGATTAATCAAACTGTGACAGATTAATTATCGCTCACTCTCACGAAAATCTTTTATTCGTTGAAACACTCATAAACTAATACAACCTCCTCATGACATTCGAAGTTGAAATATGACAAGTTGTTACTTAGCAAACTTAGATGGATCATAAAAAAAAACAATTTAGCAAGGGATCAAAGCTAAGGATTACTAGCGATTATTTCAATCCGCGCGAAGAATTGCATACCAATTACATACCAGGTTTGTATTGTAGTCAGCAGATGCAGCTACGCTAGTTGGAAGCGAAAATACGCTTTGTGACAGCACTATTGTTTTCATATAGCGATATCCCATATTACTCGAGTATCCCGTTTTACCCGGGTTTCCCCTACATATACTGAATTATTAAGCACAATTTCTAATACAAATACAACATTATATTACCCCGTATATAATATGTATATAACATTTTTGGTACGTACAAACAAACATCCAGGCATATATATCACGAAATGTTTGCAAGTGTGTACATCTTTCATGAGAAACTGTTAAAATGTGTGTTTTAAAGATATCTACACTGCCCGCATTCTGTATACATTCCGGGATAGTGTCCCAAAGTTGTCCAACCTTGTAAGCAAATTTACACTGGACTGAAGATAAGTTGTAATTCCTGACAGGAATAGTTGTGCTGTTGCAAGTGTGACAATCATGCACACTATTGTTTAATGCGAATGGATCAGTGAGGTAGACAGGAGCAACTGGAATGGAGCTCACAGCAATACATCTAGCACAATAATATTCAACTAACCGTAAGCAGTCTGTAAGATTAGAAAAGGTACAATGATATACTTTACCTATAAAAAGAGGCGTCCCCCAAGAATAAATTTTAGGGCCACTGACATTGTTATCTACTATAATTATATCAATGATTTTCTGAAAGCCAGCATAACTTAAGCTGATGAAACTTGATGACACAAGTACAATTAAAGCCTTCACATATGACACAAACACAGTGAATGTTGAATATTTGATTAATAAAGAACTATAATAAGCACATAGCTAAACCTACATACAGATACGTTAATTGTATGTTATTGTATATGTTAATCCAACTCAGTTGAGATACCAATAAAACTTGTGTTATTATTATACATTATCATTAAAATATTAATGAATTTTTTTTTTCTTCAAATGTCTAATAAATAGGTTGATGAAATAACATTAACAATGGATGGTGTAGATATTGAGAATATTAACCAGTTTAACATTCTGGGCTTTATATTAATTTCACATTTAAACTGGATTAAACATATCGATAAAATAGCAAACAGATGTTCTCGAACAATTGGACTTATAACAAAATTAGAGCATATTATTCAAACTAGAAAATAAATTGCACGCTAGTATTATATAGCTCCCACACAGAGTTAAAATTTAAGTTTTTTCTTAATACAAATATAAACATAAAACATCACGCACACAGTTACAAAATTGGTAGATAACATAAACCAGAAATATGCATAATCATTTCACACCAGCACACATCAGAATATATACATCCAGGAAATAATATAAAATTGCAAACAAGAGTATGTAAAATAGTCTGCCTCACACAATACAAAAATACCTATATTTGTTTAATCAAAACATTGCTATTCATAGTTTTAAAAAGACTGATACATTATATAAAGCAGCATATTACTCACAGATGCAAACATACTTCTACTGTTGTAAATTACTACACATACAAAATAATAATGAATTAACACTAACTCTAGCAACACATTCAGCCATAAATGTATTATATTTTTACACCATATCCTCTACTTACAATATGTGTAAAGTGGCAAATGTTAATAATAAATACTCAGGAATATACATGCTCGTAAATACAATTGGGCTATCCGTAATGGTCAATGGAATCCAATAATTATATAAAAATAGCTAATTTTAAAACCAAAGTGGCCCCTAAGATAACGACTATTTATTAGTCATGATAGGGGCCACCTAATTCAATTATTTTACAAACAAAATTTAAATAACTATTGCATCACATAGTTGTAGTTATAAAATAAATACAACTACTCTCGATTTATCCATCTATTAATTGTAGATTTATCTATCTATAAACAGATCTGTTACAGTAGTTTATCACAGAAGGTTGAGTATAGTTTACTAAATTGTCGGAACATAAAAAGCAGCGCCGAAACGACCAATATTTACCTATAGGCACTTAGATATACCACTTCGCTGACGCAATTTCTGCGAGTTTGTTTTCAAAACGCTGCCAATGCGACCGAAGTATCCCGCCGAAACTACCAACCTTTACCGGTTACCCGAAGTGACCGTGTGGCCGACGTTTCCTAAATGCAAAAACAAAAAACTAATTGGTTTTTCGTTTTTCGTTTTTTTTACTTCACTTGTGAAAACGAAAAAGGAATTCGTTTTTATTTTTTCGTTCGCAAATTTGAAAACGAAAAAGGACAAAACGGATTAGGGCCCGTAAGTGTGTCACGATACACGGCGAGACTCCGCGCGATTGGAGCTGATTTGGGGACTGGTCATTAGAATAATATTCAATGGATGACAGTTGTAGAAGAATTTGAAGAATTTGAAGAAGAATTTGTTTTTATTTGACCATTTTGTCAACACAATACATACATACACGTTATCCATGTCATACATATATAATCTGAATAATACAAACATGAAAATTCTAGCAAACATGGTAATAATGCGTATAAATAATAATAAAAGTAGGGTCAGGAGACTCCTCTAAGACCTGGCTGGTCGCTATCGAGGAGCCACCTTTCAGAAAATTTAACTTACAGAATAATTTCTTCATTTAGAACAAATTCTTCAGAAACAGACCAAGATAAAAAGAAAAATCAAGAAAAGAGAAAAATCACCAAACACGCATAATATGAAGATGCTTTTGCGCAGCTGACAAGATTTTTGTATCTCAAGTAAAAGGCTCTGTTTTTAAGTTTTAATACTGAATGAAGTGTTTTAGGTGGTTTCAGATACTTAATTATGCATACATACATAGCAGTTTTGTCTAGTGCATATTACTTCATAACTTTGTAAAAAATACAGTTTAACATAATTTACAAATCCCTGTGTACTATGTGACATAAGTTTTTCTTTCACTATTTCAGGAAGGTTATTTAATAACAGTGGCAAATTATGTCTGAGACATTTCTTTGCAAATTCATGTTTAATTTTATAAGTGTATATTTTATTTTTGTATCTTGTGTCATGACCATGTACCTCACATTTAAACACAAACCTCCAATTTTGTAAATAGCGAGGTAGGTCATTGTGTAGATATTAATAGTAGAATTTTAATTGTTGTAATTTAAGAATGTCATCTACTTTTAATAAGCTAAGTTGTTTGTACAGTGGTTCAGTGTGGGAAATGTAGTTACTCAAAGTAATAATTCTCAGGGCTTTTTTTTGTAATTTTATTATTCTATTTGATTCAAAGCCCCATGCCATGATGCAGTAATTAATGTGTGGCACTATTAATGAATTATATAATATTTTTTTAATATCTAGAGGTAAGATATGTTTCAGTTTGTTTAAGATTCCAATTTTCTTAGAACATGCATTTGATATTTTTTCAGCGTGCTTTTTCCAGTTTAAATTTGTATCTATAATTAAACCCAAGAAATTAAATTCCTTAACTTGATCAATGTTTACATTGTCTATCTTCAGGTTTAATATCTGTATATTTTTCTTTTTCTTTTGAAATATCATAAATTTTGATTTTACTACATTTAGTGATAATTTATTGATTTTGAGCCAATCATTTATCTTAACAAGTTCTTCGTTTATTAAAGATTCAAAATTTTGGTCATGTGTTTTATCACTGAACACATTTAGTGTACTTGACAAAGTTGTGTCGTCTGCATAAATGAGAAAGTTAAACATTTTACTTGCTTGTGCAAAATCATTTATGTATATGATGAATAATAGTGGTCCTAAAATTGAACCTTGAGGTACACCTGTTGTTATTTGTAACATATTTGATTTGATATTGTCAATTTCCGTGTATTGTTTACGATTTTCTAGGTAGCTGCTGAATAAGTTGAGATTAGTTCCATGTACACCGTAATATTTTAATTTATCAATTAATATTATATGATCAATGGTATCAAAAGCCTTGGAGAGATCTAAATATATATTAATTGGTATTTCATCTTTATCCAGTTGTGTTATTATTCTATCTATTAATTCTAATGCCGCATATTCTGTTGAATGTTTCGGTCTGAAACCGTATTGATGATCAAACAAAAGCCTAGAGTCTCTTAAATAAGATGATAATTGTTCAAATATATTTTTTTCAAGTATTTTTGAAATAGCTGGTAGAAGTGATATAGGCCTATAATTACTGAAAACTGTTTTTTCACCTTTTTTATAAACAGGAATTACCTTTGCAATTTTTAGTTTATCGGGGAATATTCCTGTTGTTAATACTTGATTTATTAATAATGTTAAAGATTTGGTTAGTGCTGGTTCAAGAATTTTTAGTAATTTAGTGGAGAGACCATCATATCCACAGCTACTTTTGTTAGGTAAATTTATTATTGTCCGCTTTATAATATCTTCTTCAACGTAGCTAAATGTAAAGTTTCTGTCTACTATTTTATTTAGATAATATGTATGTTCACGAGTGCCTTTATATTTTATATTACTTGCCAGATTACTACCAATATTAGTGAAAAAATCATTAAATTTGTTTACAATTTCTGATTTATCTCTCACAATAGAATCAGAGTCTTTAAAATATTTGGGAAAGGATTTGTTAGTTTTATTTTTAGAAATGATTTCATTTATAGTTTTCCATGTGTTTTTTATATCAAATTTAAAATTATTAAAACATTTATCATAGTAGAGTTGTTTTGCTTTACGAAAACTTGTTTTTAAAATGCTATTGTACGTTTTTAAATTGACCAATAATATGGCATATTTGGAAGATTCAGGATTAGTGAGTTTTATTTGTTTGTAAAGTTTATCTCTGTATCTTATTGAGGTTAGCAGTCCTTGAGTTATCCACGTAGACTTCTTATGCTTGTATTTGTTAAATTTAACTAATTTGCTAGTCATATATTTATCTTTAGCTTGGTTTATTTCATCTATGATAATATTATAATTATAGTTTGGATCAGTATTTGGGTTGGTGTCTAATTTTGTGTATATATCAGAGGAGTGAAGTTCATTTTTTACCTTTAACATAGCCTCTTTATTTTGTACATTAACTTGTATAAATTTTGTAGTATGATCCTCTTTAAGAGTGGTATTCACAAACATAAAGTATGGCTGATGATCAGAAAATTTCTTAATTAGTATTCCTGCTGTACTTTGTAAAATACGTTTTGTTAAATTACAGAAGAAGTTGTCAATAAGAGTACCAGCCCTTGTTGTGAACCTTGTAGGAAGTGTAATTTGGGGGAAGAGACTAAATGAAGTCAACATATCAAAGAAAGTGCTACAGTGTTCTTGCTCATTTATTTGTAACATATTTATGTTGTAATCCCCTGCAAGGATAACACTGTTGTTTTGGTGACGTCGCAAAGTTGATAAGACAGTTGAAAATTCATTTATGAATTTGTTATAATTTTCCGTTGAGGGCCTTGGAGGACGGTAAATGTTTCCTATAATGACTGGTTGCGATAATCCTCCTCCAGTTATTTGTATTATTTGACCCTCCCAATGCTCATACGTATTCAAATTCATCTTAACTTCATAATCAAAACGTTTATCTATATATATTAACAATCCACCTTTACTACTGCAGCTTTTCCCTTGTGAAATGCAGTCATATCCAGTTAACTGGATTAATGACAAGTCATCATTTTCAGATAACCAACTCTCCTGAAGGCATATTATGCTGAATTTAAAGTTTGACGAGGATACGTCATTTACATATGCCTCAAGTTCACTAAACTTTGCATTTATGGACTGTATATTTGAACTTAAAATACTTAATTGTTTTCCTTGTTTTTTGGCTAATGAACTAAATGTATCAAAGTCATAATATGATGATCGGCGTATTATTGGCAATTCGTTATTTTCGTCAATAGCATTGCCAATGCTTAAAATATTATTCAGACAATTATTCGAAATACCACCTGTAAACTGGAGAAACGTTTCGTCAGTTACCATTTGTCTGTAATTTAACTTTTTCTAAAATCAACACATTATCATTGTGCAATAACACTTTGTTTACAGTGTGACAGCAAACCAAAAGAAAAACAAAAAAGCCAACGAGGCTTATAGTAAAAAACATCATGAAATATACTCTACCACCAACAATACAACACAAAAAATCACCATTATATGGTAAAGCATATATAAGAATAATATATAAAACAAAAAAGTGTAGGGAGCACATATAGAAAGTATAGCCAACTGGCTGGGCTTTCACTTGGTATAACATAATAATTCTCGCATATAGATGATACCATAACGTTTGGCAACGTGCGAGTAATAACAGTAACAATAGATCAAGCATTACGTATATGTCATTAGAAAAAGGAAATACATGTATTTTACCAGTCATCATTTTACGATAAATTAAAGAGCAAAATAATAAAAGAACAAAAAGCATGTGTCCATTTATAGTTTCGCATATTGTCCAGATTGTCTGATTTGTACCTGCGATGTTCTTTAGGCAACGAAGGGACTAAGATCCTCTTCTGCTGTTATCTCTATGGGCGACCCAGATTGCGACTTCTTTAGGAAGACCTTCCCGTTGTACGTCCACGTGCTGTCGATCGTTGCCTGCTTTTTCAGGTCCCTCGCCTTTTTGAAGAGGGCAGCATTCTTTTTCGTGAGCTGCTCGTTTACGTAAATGCGAGTGCCCTTCAACTTCTTTCGCCCCATCATAACGTCTCGCTTTACCGCGTTGTTGATCAGGCTAACGATAACTGGTTTAACCCTTTCTCCCTTTCTGCTTGGTAGTTCGTGGCAAGCAACGATGTCGCTCGTTTGAAGCTGCACTCCCATGGACTTTTTTACAAACTCTGCAACCTTTTTTGTAACTTCCGACTGATGAATATTAGGAAAATCAGGACATAAATATCATGTGTTATACCTTCTTATCTTAAATGTCCGATTTAATATTGAGTTTACCACACTATCATAGACATAGCGATTTATGTAGTGCATATAATAGACACTCCCCACACATTTTAGCCGTATGTGTTTTTTTTACGGATTTTGCATTTTACATAGCTGTACGTTGTGGTTTCGATAAGCACTTATATCTGACAAATTGTCTAAATGCACATAATCATAACACATGTATACGTTTGGTACAAACAGGTTGTACTGCGCGAAAAATGGCACTTTTCATTATTACTCAAGATCGCCAAACGCAAGTACTTGCCGCTGTTGCCATGGCAACCACCATTATAATCGATTAAAATTCATTATTTCCGTGATCATTGTCACCGGCAAAGTGTTCCACTGCTTTTGCTTGTAATAATCTTTCGGACTGTATAACTGAAATTGTTAGACTGGAACAATTCGAATATTACAACCAAAAACAAAACGAAGTCCTATACGTTAACATGGATAATATGGACCTTCTGCCCCCAACTGCCCCCAGCCTCGTTTTCGCGCGCGATACTTACACGCCCTTGACCCACTTACGGCCTACAGGCCATCAGTTGCATCTTCCTTAAATGTTACTATGTCACACTTGCTACTTGGCTCTCTAACTTGTATTGTTACATATAATCAATAAGACACATATCAAATAAGCTCGATCCAAGTTGCCATGAAGGTTTTTTTTTATATATAACCTATTTAGATTGGTTCCATCCATTGACCTCTATATAACTTTATATAGGTACCATCGTTTACGGCAGCGACACTCTCGTGCGTTTACGTAATAACGCATCACGTGATCGCGCATTCCGTCTCGGTGTCGGTTTTATTTTAAATGTAGCCACGCCGACCACGCCAGCCACGGCTACAACGGTTGACAAAGAGGTTGCGTTCCCAAGTCAGAGTCAAACCAACGAACTGCGACATGGCAGGACTTTCACGCTGTTTTGTTCTCCTCTTGATTGTTGCGCAAAGTTTGGCTGGCAGTAAGTAGGAGCGTATACTGTTTCCGCATTACTTAAATGAACTTGGTGGATTAGAACAACCACTTTCGGTAATATTATACTTAACTCATAACTGGCCTAAATTATTACAGCCTTTTAAAACCGTTTGTTTCACCTTATATCCATGTGTATGTATTCGCAATGACCATTGAGGGGGCAATGTGATTCTGCATCACTTCCGGTACAAAGAAGTCAGATTAAAAAAAAAATCATTTGTGTTTTAGACCAATTTAAAGACGTAAACATCGCTAACTTTCTGCGGCAAATACGGCGCGAGCTGTAGGTGCCTCCCAGAGGCACGCGAACCGCGGAGGCGATTTCTTTCGATTGCGGACATGTTCACGGGCCTAAGACCGTATGCTTTATTATTTGTAATCATGATTTGAAGTTTTATTATTTTTTATTAAGTTTTTAAAATGTTCATTTCTAACCTCGCATAGGCACCATAACCACGGAGGTGATTTCTTTCGATTGCGGACATGTTCGCGGACCTAACACGGCATGCTTTATTAGCTCTAACCATGATTTTAAGTTTTATTAAATTATTTAAGTTTTTAAAATGTTCATTTATAACCTGACATAAGCACCATAACCACGGAGGTGATTTCTTTCGAGTGTGAACATGTATAACTGGTATGCACATGAGCTAGAGGTCGTATATCAGTTACTATCATTATAGTTCTGCTGAGATAAAGTCAAATTGATTGGCAGGAAGTCCATATTCGCCATCATCCATGATCATCGTAAAAGACACATACGCCCTAAAATCGTGTCTATTATCTTCACTACGTAAATTGCTATATGTCTATAATAGTGTGGTAAACTCAATATTAAATCGAAAATTTAAGATAAGAAAGGTATAACACAAGATATTTATGACCTGAATTTCCTAGTATTCATCAGTCGGAAGCTACAACTGTCATCCATCGTTAGAATAGTATTCTTGTGTCCAGTCCCCAATCAATTCCAGTCGCGCGGAGTCTCCCCATGTCTGTATTAACATTTTATTTTCATGTTTATATTTTTATTGAATAAATTCATCGTCAATCACAGTGTTCCAGCTAGGTAACGAAGTACTCCTGGAAGGGAAAAAGTCTTCACCTGCCCCAGTGACCTCAGGCGTCCCACAGGGATCTGTACTTGCCCCCATCCTCTTCCTATGCTACATAAACGATCTACAAAACCAAGTTTCCTCAACTGTACGACTCTTTGCTGACGACTGTCTCCTATATCGCAACATCAACACAACACATGACGCAGAGATATTGCAAGAAGACATAGACAAACTGCAAACATGGGAAGCGGACTGGCTGATGGAGTTTAATCCAGATAAATGCGAAATCATCCGAATCACTAACAGAAGGAAAAATAAAATCGTCACCAACTATTCCATACATGAACATCAACTAAAGGAAGTTAAAGGCGCCAAGTACCTTGGAGTAACCATAGACAGAACTCTGTCTTGGAATGAACATATAAACAATGTGACAAAGAAAGCCAACAACACCAGGGCCTTCCTACAGCGCAACATCAACAGATGCCCCGAGGCTGTCAAAACGCTATGCTATCAAGCGTTTGTCATACCAATCGTGGAGTATGCCTCGACGGTATGGGACCCGTCCACAGAGAAAAACATCAAATCTGTGAAGAACGTGCAGCGACAGGCTGCACGCTTCGTGAAGAGCGACTACCGACGACGCAGCAGTGTGACCACCGTGCTGGGAAGCTTGAACTGGGTGTCCCTTGCGAGCAGGCGGGCGGAAGCCATGCTCGTAATGTTGTATCGCATTACAAACAACTTAGTGGACGTAACAACATCCGCACTCACAGCCGCTCCTACACGCACCAGAGGCAACACACACCGCTACTTACAACCATTCACCCGCATCGAAGCCTACTAACACTCCTTCTTTCCAAGCACCATCAAATCATGGAACAAATGCACACAACATTTAGTTAGCAAACACTCACTTAATTCATTTAGAAGGCTTTTGCAGTCAATGCCTACATAAGTACATATTTATGTCTTATTATCCCCCACCCCCGCGCAATACCTCCCACTACTTGCGACCGACCAAAGCTCGACAATACTCTAACCACGTACATTCGTGGATATTACAGAGTGCTGAGCTACAATGAGAAGAAGAAGAAGAAGAAGGTCTTGAAAAGGACAGGGTGCAGTTGGCAGACGGAGGGCACTTTTATGCGTGAACGACATTTTTGAGGACACAGCACTGAAATACTTTTTTTTTTACTTAACTCTGGTATTTAGTTAATTTTCATGAAATGGAGTTTGTGGCAGTATCATAAATATAGACATAATGACCGATTACAGCTAGCTAAGTAACTCAGTGTTGCCCACGGGAAATGCAGTCATATGTACCAGACGTCCCAAACCCAGCTCAAATGTATTCAGCATACTTATATTGGCAACCATTTGTCACTGACATAGTTATTACAAAATCAGGTCATGCATGATGTATTATAGTAACATTACACAGTCAAATGATCATTAGGAGTTTTATTGGTAACACAACTACTGTAGGGTGTGCAAACCATTGGATAACACTCCATTCCAAAAATTCCTTAATAATGTATTTGTATATAAATCACTAACTAACATTTTGATGCAGAGTGGTAGTCTCTTCTCTGAGACGTTGAGGTCCACATACTTCTTTCTGTCTTCATTCGCCAATTTGCAACGCATTAAAACAGATGGTTAATTATAATTACTTATCTATAGCCACTATACTCTTCTACTGACCAGGGACGAATTTGATGAGCCACTCTCCAGGTGGGACCACTGTTGCATTACTTTTGTTTTATTGGGAAATATCAATTTAACATCCTATAACTGGCTATAGTAGAAACTTAGTAGTCAACTGCAACACTTGTTTGTAGTTTCATGAAAAAGTATAAGCCTGGTGGACATTTATTATTAATGGAATTACTTGTCAATTAACATCCAATATATCAAATAAAACACTTGTCACTTTGTAATAATTATTATATTGTATAACACAGTATATATATATATATATATATATATATATATATATATATATATATATATATATATATATATATATATATATATATATATATATATATATATATATATATATGATTTAGTGTGCGCGCCTGAGCTGCCACACGGGGTAATTGTCTCCCCCTATTATTGATATTATCGTACGTTTATACGCGGTTCGCTACTTAAATTTTACATTGTGTGTGACAGTGAAGGTATGTGGATTATGATGCTACAAATTGGAAGTGTCTGGCTGCTTGGATTTTAGTTATTTTATGTGAAACGTTCAGTTTTATATTTGCCGCGCTGTCAGTGAACTTGAATCGTCGCCATGGTGATAGCTTACACAAGTCACCAACTTCGTCAACTATGTCAGCGAGCCACGAAATCACTCATGCGCGTCTCCAGGGAAGTCTATTGTAACCTGAAGCAATTGGACATTTCTTACGCAACACCAACACACAGAGGGACCACTGGTGGTCAGTGTCGTCTGCGTACACCAGAACCAATTCCATCCATTGTGACAACGACGAGGAACTATGTTGCTAAACAAACTGGTGTAAACAATGCTAACTTGGTTACACTGACTTTCACGGAATCGCGTAATGGGTCTACCACTGCGCGAAGCTGCTCTGATCGATCTCGTACCAGTGCTGTGACGTGTGTGCTCCTCAATACTCGATCTGTCTGTAATAAACCAGTAACAGTGAAAGAACACATGATTGATCAAAAAGCTGACTTAATGTTTCTGACCGAAACATGGTGCAAACCGAACAAGAGTGCTGTACTCAACGAATTAACCCCGCCAGGTTACAGCTTCATTGGTGAGTGCCGTTCGTTGAAGCGTGGAGGAGGTGTCGGATTGTTATATTAGTCGGCATATAAATTCTGCAAGACTAAAACCAAACGATATGACACATTTGAACATGTAGACGTTAAATCAACGCAAACGGCGAGACCTGTGCGTATTGTCATAATTTACCGCCCACCGACCACTCCCATCCAGTCGTTCCTTGACGAATTCGCAACGTTCGTAAACGAAATAGCTGTTACACGGCAAGACATCCTCATTGTCGGCGACTTCAATCTTCATTGTGAACTAAATGATGCGCCTGGTGTAAAGGCACTGAATGACATTTTAGCGGAAAACAACTTAAAACAACATGTCACAGAACCCACACATATGAAGGGACACATGTTAGATTTGGTGATAACACGCTCATCTAGTTCATTCGTGTCGTCAACTACAGCGTACCCGAGCAGCATATCAGACCACTACAGTGTCATATTCCGTCTGTCGTCTGCTAGCCCAGTGTCTGCTCGTGCCGTGAAACAGCTGCGTGATTTTCGAGGAATTGATTTCGCTCTCCTCGAAACTGACCTTTCTTCGCGTCTTGCGTCTGTAGACACTACTCTAGATGTGAATACCATGGTTGGTCAGTACGAGCATGCGGTTTTATCAACCATTGACTTGCATGCCCCACTTACTGTGAGAATGAAAGCTTGCCGACGCAAAGAACCGTGGTACAATGACGACATACACGAAGCCAGGGCCTTAAGACGTGCAAACGAGAAGAGATGGAGAACAACGAAACTCGAGGTGCATCGCCAGATTTTTGTTGAGCATCGAACTGCGGTCAACAACATGATCAAGCGAGCGAAGCGTGCTCACTACGAGTCAGTGTTATCTTCACTAAACCAGCGAACATGTTTTCGTGTAGTTAACACTCTGCTAAAGCCACCTGGAACAATTCTACCAGAATCCAGTAACACTGAAGCACTGTGCAATGACTTCGCAAACTACTTTGCAGAGCAAACACGAGGTATTAGAATGCAGATACGCACAATGCTGACCAATGACGAAGACTGTTCTGATTATGATATCGATTCTGACAGCCAACGTTTGTCAAGCGAACTCGATCGACTGCTACCTACGAGTGAAGAAGAAATAAAGAACATCATCAGACTGTGCTCTCCAAAGACATGCAGCCTGGACTCTTGCCCCACTGATCTGTTGAAGAAAACAGTAGGTGTACACATTCCTTATCTGGTGGCAATAGTGAATAACAGCTTTAAGCAAGGACTCTTTCCGGTCACTTTGAGAACAGCAATAGTAAAACCGCTTCTGAAATCCGACACTCTCGACAAAGACCTGTTAAAGAACTACAGACCAGTGTCAAACATAGCATTCGTCGGCAAAGTCTTGGAGAAAGTCGCAGTTCGTCGTGTGCTTGATCATCTCACTTTGAATGGGCTGCATGAAGAATACCAATCAGCATATAAGATGCTTCACAGTACAGAAACTGCTCTACTGCGTGTTCAGCATGACATTGCTAGTGAACTCGACAAGAATCATGCAATGTTGTTTGTCATGCTGGACTTATCAAGTGCATTTGACACGATTGACCATGAACATTTGCTGACACTATTGCACGACGAGTACGGAGTGCGTGAAACGGCGTTGTCATGGTTCCGGACGTACTTGGAAGACCGCACCCACTGTGTCCAGATAGACTCAAAAACATCCGCGACTATTCCGCTACAGAGTGGAGTGCCACAGGGCTCGGTCCTCGGACCTGTCATGTTCACTCTTTACACCACCCCAATGCAGCGGATATTCAAAAGACATGGCATAAAATATCATAAATATGCCGACGACATTCAATTATATGCGTCGTACAATCCCGCTAAACCCGGCGACCAAGTGGAAACTGCGAGGCGACTCACCGACTGTATTGGGGAAGTCAGACGATGGATGGCGGTGCACATGCTGAAATTAAACGATGAAAAAACTAAGATGATGATCTTTACTTCAAAACATCATCTCAAGGTGTACGGAGGTTGCTCCTTGACAATTGGCGATGATACGGTTTCACCATCACACAGCATAAGGAATCTGGGAGTGCACATGGATCAACATCTGACGATGACAGATCATGTGACTGCTGTGTGCGCCGCATGTAACTACCATCTATGCAGACTGTCATCAATACGGCACTATCTAACAACAGAAGCCGCGAAAAGTGCAGTCAATACACTCGTCACATCTCGACTCGACTACTGCAACTCACTGTTGCATAACATCCCGTTAACACAGACAGCTCGGCTACAGCGTGTCCAGAACAATGCAGCAAGGCTAATAACACGCACCAATAAACATGACCACATCACACCAGTGTTGAAGGAGCTGCATTGGCTGCCAGTTGAGAGCCGAATCGCCTTCAAAATGTTGGTAATGACTTTTAAATGCATGAATGGATTGGCGCCGTCTTATCTGGCAGAACTTGTTAAACCACGAAAGCGTGACGGACGCCTACGCCAGAACTATGCGCCAACACTGCACCAAGGCATGACAAAGAAGTGTGTTGGTGATTCGGCATTTGGCGCAGCAGCACCTCGACTGTGGAATGAACTACCTGTGAACATTCGTGCGTCCGGGACATTACCCATATTTAGAAAGTATTTAAAGACATATCTTTTTAGTAGACATTTCAATTAATTTAAATTGTTTTAAAATGACGGACATTGCATTATAATTTCTTTTTAGTGTAATAATATTTTAATTAGTGTTTATGTTTTAGATTAATTTATAGATTTATATGTATGTTTACGTACAGAGTTTTAGAAAGGGTTTTAATTTTATATTAATATATATATAATGTGCATACCATGTTTTAGTACTATACATCTTAAAAGCAGTGTTTAATATAATTTATTTATATAATTTACATACAAAGATTTGCGAGTTAGTATGATTTATATTAATTTATATAATTTACATTTTTATTTATTAATATACATTAATTTTAGTATTTTTCTTGTGCAGCGCATCGATCCGCCATGGGGGAATTAGTGCTATATAAAAACTGTATTATTATTATTATATATATATATATATATATATATATATATATAGATATATTTTTTGAGTAAATGTTCTACAATATTTAACATGTATTTGTGAGTTTCCAATTAGTGTGTTGATAAAAGTTTTCCATTAAACGTGGCATACTGACATTTACAGAATGCATAATAATAACATTAACTCATATAGTACTGTACATGTATTCAGAAAGAAATAATTCAGGGACAATTTCTCAGTTTGAATACAACATTGCTGTATAAATAGCACTAACATCACTGTTTATTATAATATAGATAGGCCTTCATATTGTATCCTTTTAGCACTTATTTTATTTAAACAGTTTACAATTTCCCAGGTCTAGATAAATTACAACAAAAAAAACCTTTGTCATGTACAACAGAAAAAGTGTCCCCATAACTAGTACCAGTGGATCACATAGAAATTGACTTTCCAGTATTTGGAAGTGCAACCGAATCCCTTGCTACAATGTTTTCAACTACTTCATATTGTCAAGAACATCACTGTATTACATCACCCAATAACAGAGCCAATAGAACAGGCTGCATCTGGGTGGTCTAGAAGAGCGTCTACTTTATTTCCCTTGTCCCACATGGAAGTCTTTGAAGTGGTTAATTGGATACAATTGTCTCAAGCCAATGGGAAGCCAGCACTGACGTGTTGAGCTGTCTCAGACAATTTAACCCCATTGGCAATTGCACCAGGCTACTGTTAAAGGACATCATCGTGCTGTCGGTCGCGAAGCGACAAAGACTGCTTCCATCACTTGACTCTTGCTCTCCATTTGTCTCTCTGCTGTGAGAGTGATGTCCATGAGTCGATCTTTATGTCTCTCATCTTTAGGTTTCTCTTGATGGTATCTTTGAACCGGAGACGAGGGCGCCCTCTCTTTCTCTGACCAGAAGACAGTTGAGAGTAGAGAACCTGCTTCGGTAGCCTGTCTGGTGACATCCTCATGAGGTGTCCAGTCCACCGGAGATTCTTTCTGATCAGAAGATCTTCCATAGATGGCAGCCCTGTTCGTTCTAGTATTTCCTTGTTTGTCACTTTGTCCATCCAGGTTATCCTCATGATCGAACGCAGATGTCGCATCATGAAGGCATGTAGCTTTTTAACCTGTCGTCTGTACACTGTCCAGGCCTCAGCTCCGTATAGGAGGGTGGACAGCACAATTGCACGGTATATCTTGCCTTTAACCCGCATGGACACATGGTGGTTGTTCCAGAGTCTCTGGCGTAGTCGGCCGAAAGATGCACTAGCCTTGGCCATCCTCCTCTGTATTTCGTCGTCAATGCATCCGTCACTTGATATAGTGCTTCCGAGGTAGGTGAATTCTAGAACAGAGTTCAGCTTGTTTCCATCAACCATGATATCCTCCTCTCGGGTTCTTGTAGAGTTGGATTGGTACAGCACCTCGGTCTTCTTGATGTTAATCTTCAGGCCGAACTTCTTTGACGCATCGGAGAAAGCATCCACTATTTTCTGCATCTCTTCAGCAGAGTGTGCAACCAGTGCACTGTCATCTGCGAATAGCAGCTCTCTCATCAGTATCCGAGTAGTCTTGGTCTTTGCTCTGAAGTGTGCGACGTTGAATAGGTCAGCGTTCTGTCTGGACTGTATGTAGATGCCATCCCCCATGTCTCGGAAAGCCTCGTCGAGCATTGCTGATAGGAAGATGGAGAAGAGCGTGGGGGCCAGTACACAACCTTGCTTGACCCCATTTGTGACACTGAACGATTCCGAGACTTCTCCTTCAACACTAACTTTTGCCATCATTCCAGTATGTAGTGCCTCGATCATTGTTGTGAACTTCTCTGGGCAGCCATACTTTCTCAGTAGCTGCCATAGCCCGGTCCTCCCAACTGTATCAAACGCCTTGCTGAAGTCGACAAATACCATGTACAGTGGTCGGTCCTGCTCAATGCACTTTTCTTGTAGTTGTCGGAGACAAAATATCATATCCACGGTGCTCCGGTTACCTCTGAAGCCACATTGTGTCTCCGGAACTACCTCTGGTGTTATGTGAGTAGATAGTCTGTTGAGGAGGATCCTCGCGAAGATCTTGCCTGCTATGGAAAGAAGAGAGATTCCTCTATAGTTCCCACAGTCTGTTCGATCACCTTTCTTGTAGATGGTTACAATGCTTGCATCCTTCCATGCTTGTGGTACAGAACCCACCTCCCAGGCATTGGTGATTAGTTGGTGCAGTCTGCTGAACAGATTTTCTCCTCCGTGCTTCCATACTTCTGCAGGAATTCCATCTCCTCCAGGTGCTTTGCCATCTTTCAGGCCGGCGATTGCTCTAGCCATCTCATCCATAGTTGGAATCTCATCGAGGCTTGTGTTGATAATGCGCTGCGGGATGTTGTCCAGAGCTTCGTGATCTATGTCGCCAGGGACGTTGAGTAGCTTCTGGAAGTGTTCACTCCATCTTGCCACAACTCTCTTGCTGTCAGAGAAGGTCTCCATTCCATCTGATGATTTCAGTTGAACAGATCCCTTCTTTTTGGGACCCCACACTTCCTTCAGCCCATTGTAGAAGCCCTTCATGTTGTTACTGTCAGCAGCTCTCTGCAGCTCCACTGCCTTCCTTTCCCACCAGTCTGACTTCAGTGCACGCGTGTGTTTTTGTAGCAATCTGCAGGCATCTTTGTATGCTGCAGTGGTGGACCTGGTGCTCCTGGTTTGCAACACTCTCTGGTGGGCTTGGTCTCTTCTGTTCATAAGAGTCTGTAGCTCCTGGTCGTTGGGGTCGAACCAGTCCTGGTCTTTTCTGTCTGGCTTGCCAAGATATGTCTTGGCTGTGTTGTACACGACCTGCTGCAGAGCAGCCCATTCCTCATCTGGTGTTGAGTTTTCCTTCTCCTCCCATTGGGCGAGAGCACTGTCTATCTCCTGCTCAAAACTCTCCCTATGGCTGGTGGTACTTAGTTTTGCAATGTTCAGCTTGGTCGGCTTACTTGTCCCTTGCCTGTTGTGCTTTTGTCGTATTCTGAAAGCCACTTTTGACCTCAGCATCTGGTGATCAGTCCAGCAGTTTGCTCCACGCATGACTCGGGTACTGTGGATGTCCATCTTATCCCGACACCTCGTGATGATGAAGTCGATCATATGCCAATGTTTCGAACGAGGATGCATCCAGGTGGTCTTGCGTTCATCCTTCTGCTTGAACATGGTGTTCGTCACTATCAGTTCGAACTCAGAGCACAGAGCCAGTAGAAGCTCGCCATTGGAGTTGCATTTCCCAATCCCATGTTTGCCCATGACCAAGGGCCACTTGTCATTTTCTCTTCCTATCCTCGCATTGAAGTCTCCTATCAGCAGTAGCTTATCTGTACGAGGGATGCCACTGAGCACACTTGCCAGCTGGTTGTAGAAGGCCTCCTTGTTTTCATCTGGGTTTGTCATTGTTGGAGCGTACACGCTGATAATTGTAGCAAAGTTGTCCTTGCTCAGAGGTAGTCTCATCGTCATGATTCTGTCACTTACTGGCCGTGGCATTTCTGTCAGCTTTGTGACGATATCCTTCTTGATAGCAAAGCCCACTCCTGCCTCCCTTCTTTCTCCTTCCGGTTTGCCACTGTTAAAGGACAGGGTGCTAATAAAAGGTACATGGCGCAAGACAAAAGGCACTGGGGGCATGTAAATGAGGGCAGGGCGTTGCGCCCTTGGGAAATGGCCTAGCTGGAACACTGGTGACTGAATCAATCATCGTTGTCATAATAATCTAACTAATTTTTCATAAAATATAATGGAAATCAACAACATTAAGTAATAGTACTGAAATGTGCGTCACAAAACACTGTTTTAATAATTGTGAAATATAATTCTCCGTTTGTCGTTCTGTTACACAAGATAACGGATGCTCCCCCTAAAAATGAAATCCAAAGTCAAAGCTTCGGCCTACTACCAAAGTCCCGCATGTCAATTGTATTGATCATTTCGTCCCTCACGTCATCTATTCTCTCTGGATATGTACTTTCGCAATTACTAAGTTTATTAACAAGATCCTGCGTTATCAAATACAATACCAGTACATATCAACACAGGTTGTGTCTGGCTGAATGATGCCTGGCGTCAGCGATGTCGATGTCGATGGTGCCTTGAAAAGGCTTGATCTTGTCAGTGACACTGTTATACTTACAATTATTATAATCTTACTATTCAGAGAATCCGCAAGTTTTAGTTCTCGTGAATTAGCCCCCTATTATTCGCTCTTATTGCTAACTGCATTAATGCATTTAATGGGTACCTTCATAGAAGGATCACTTTGCCTTTGGAATCTTAGTCATGGCGCGCAAAAGCACGTGCGATTTGTTATTGTGCCGTAGTAGGTCGACCTCGCATAAAGCACGTGACCCAAAAAGCACAGGATGTCGGCAGCTGCTGATTGTTTCGCCACTTATATCCGGTGTAAGTAACGGCGATTCTTTTTACGATTAAAAAATGACAAGTACGCATTTAAAAAAATAACTGACTGCATACTGCCATGGTTAAACCATTAAGACATTATATATCTTCTGGAGCCGTATTCATGTCGAGCAGATAAACTACCCGGAGGTAAATGACGTAACCGCCGATAGCTACCCAGAGGTAAGCCAAGCGGCAAATCGGTATTCACGTGCTTTGGGTAGTGTCAATGTCTGTACCGTGTAGACTATTTTTTAGATTGAAGGGAATCCTTGTATTTTTTAACAACTACGCATGCGCACTACTAAACCAAAATGGGGAGATAAAAGAAAAGAATATTACCAGAAAACTAAATTTCGCCTATGAGGTGTTTTTTTTTCTTCTATTGACGTCTATATAGCGCAAGCAAAATGATGTCAATTAGACATCTTTTTATTGACATCTATCTTATCATATGCCGGCCAATTTACGTCTATTAGACATCTTCATATTGACAACGACGTCACACCGACAATTTGACATCTATTAGACGTAGATTTATTGACTTGAAAATGATGTACGACAAGTAACTTATTGGCGATGTCTATTAGACGTCTTTCTGTTGATATATTATCAAATGCCAGCTAATAGACATCTATTAGACATATTTCTCTTGACATCTCTATAACGGCAGCAAATCGATATATTAGAAAAAATTTAGACGTCACGCCAACTGACATAATTTATATTAGACATAGCTTTATTGATATGAAAATGACATGATGTAAACAAATGCTATTGTATAAGAATCTGGCAAACAAATAATGTTTTGGTAATGTTAGCATAATGTTATATTTGGGTTACACGACGTTTCGTGGTTGTCAATAGGCATTCTACATAATCAGTGATAAGATAGAAAGGCTGCAATTGGATATAAAATAGTATTTTATTTTAAAAACATGTCAATAATAAGAACCTTAGGAGAACATTTGCGGAATATTACGCTCCAAAAACGTCACTATAAGTTTCTGACTCAATGTTTGAAAAACGTTCCTGGAACGTTGCACTTCAAAGACGTTACGACAACGTTACTAGAACGTTTTGACACGATAAAATATTACTACAATATGTAAATATGTCTATTTAGTTACGCAAATGTTAAATTGGTCACATGAAACCGGCCGTAATCTACATCGACTAGTTGCTGTTACCTACGCCCAGTAGACTGACTTATGCTTTTATAAAACCAGCCCCTGATAAGTAATTCGCCTCAGTCCGCAGGAGTTGCTAAATCAACCGCACTAGACTAAAAATAAGTGTAGGCCCATGTATTTGTTTGCTAAAATGTGCAAATATTAAGTAGTTATCACCAGTTTCGAAGTTTCCTATTTGTAATGCGCTCGTGTTGCTACCTTATGGCTTATGCATTTGAAACTAAAGACGCCTCAACAAATTGTTTAAATAAGTTGTCTTCGAACGGTACGCGCTCACGGCGTTCACTACAGGTTTGACAAGAATACCTCTGGGTGTCGCTTGAAACCTTTGCTAGCTGTCTTCAGCATATCAAAACCTTGTCTTGGTTTTGGGTGTGCCTGAGGCTCAACGCTAAAGCTGTTATTGCCAGGATCAGGCGTACATGATACCATAATAAATTTGCATCAGGACGCGGAATTCACTCGGCCCATTTAAAGTTGCATTCTGACTTCCGCCATGTTTAAAATAAAATTTTCCAGTAAACCAGCATTCCCCATACACTATATATTGTTTTCCTCAACTACATATCAACTTATTTTCACATAATATGCCATTTTAAGATAAAAAGCAGCAAAAGACGAAAAAATGTCCTGGTGGGCCCCACCAGTTAGAATTCTCTGATTGGCTTAGACCTCGATGAAGGGAATTCCAGTGAAAAGCGCTGTCAGGAGGGGGCCACACTAAAAGGCGGCCCACAATTGGCAGACCGCACGGAAACGGCATACCACATTCACAACGATGCCACCGCTCGATGCGCTCCATATTTACGGCATGCCCAGTTGCCCACATACAAACTATCGCTGGCTACGCGCCTGTACAGTCAATGGCTAATTGAGCATGATTTAAATAACTAGGGTATTGTTGCCTAGTGGCGCCTCTAGCGACTAACGTGGATATGTGGAAACGCCTTTTAGTTTGCCCGATCGTTTTCTTACGTTGACCGGAGAGTTCCGATGGTAAAAATATATCGACTTTTGGGAAACTCCAGAGCCGTTCCAGAGCAATCCCCGACGGTTGTGTTAAAAAATACACTGCTGCAGCCATAGCCTATTACAACAATGTCAAACGTTTATCAAATTGCCGTAATGTCTTTCCATTATGAAATATGCAATGTCGTTTTATCACGCACGCACGCACGCACGCACGCACGCACGCACGCACGCACGCACGCACGCACGCACGCACGCACGCACGCACACCGACACACACCGACACACACCGACACACACACCGACACACACACCGACGTAATCATTGTGTACTATGCGTGGGTTTCAGGTAAATTTGGCCGTATTAACGTGACCACAATAAACGTAAGTCGCCGCCGAATCATCGACATTTAGCTGATCGCAGACCTGCCACGTGATTGCCCGTAGTTTAGCTAGATTGATGGAGAAATTATTTTTAATGACATGATGTCCTTATAATATTTAAATATAAGGTACATAATCATGATAAAAAAGCCAAAAAATTAATATACAATTATCAAATTAAATAATAGTGCTAATATCATGCAGCCATTCTACCCGTGACAAAAATACAAATATTTTTCTTATATTCCAGTTTTGTAAATAAGCGAGTAACCATGACGTAAATATTTATAGTAAAATGGTTATTGTTGTCACCTACTTTTAACAAGTTTATGATAAAGTGGTTCAGCGTGTGTAATGTAATTACTTAAGGTAACACATCTCAGGGCTTTTTGTAGTTTTATTATTTTATTTGATTGAAAGCCCCAGCCATGATGTAATAATTAACGTGTGGCACTCTTAATGAATTATATATATTAATATGTTTAAAATGCCAATGTTATTGATATTCTTGTTTTCATTGCGTTTTGTTCATTTTAATTTATATTTATGTATTATTTGCCTTTTGAAATTGATTCATTTTGAGCCATTCATTAAACCTAATTAAACAGTTATTAATGTATTAATGATTACAAATATTTGTCCTGTACGACGTACGATGTCATGTTGACGTACTTGATATGGTTGTATAACAGATTACTATCTATGTTGGAAAACAATGCATTGAATAAGTTTACTATATATTATAATGAAAGAAGAGTGTTTCAAATATTTAGGAAATAATATGTTAGTTTTTTGTTTAGCCAGGATTTCATTTACAGGTTTCCACGTTTCTTAAAATAGTTAAATTTAAAATGATTGAAACATTTCTTATAATGTGGTGGTTTTACGAAAACTTGTTTTCAAAATAACATTGTACGTTTTTAAATTGACCATATATACCATGTTCCGAAGATTCAGGGTTTACTATTTTTAAGTTATTTGTAAAATGTGTCTCTGTATCTTATTGAGGTTAGCATGCCTGAAGGTATCCATGTAAGGCAATGCACTGTGGTGAAAATTACGTTTTGGGGGCAATTTATTTTTATCTGGTAATTTTCGGGTTTTATCGTATTCACGTAAATTTACTATCTAACTATCGATTTATGTACATTACAATAATAAACATATGCCACAAATGTAATAAAAACTTGCTTTTATAGGCCCCCTATTTTCTTAGTCTCTTAGAGTTATTGTTACAGTTACACAATTCTGATTTAAAAACAAAACCGAATTCGCCGCCATATTTGTCCAAGGGTACCAAACATATTTCGCAATTTTTGGTACCCCTGGAAAGCTATTTTTCCGCACGGCATGTTGGTTGTCATCCTATAAATATAGCTTCGGACATTCCCACTTATATTCGACTAAAAGCGACCTCCCCAAACTAGGAGTTTCCGCGGTTGTCATAAGCCGGTGCGAAGCACGTGACTGCATGTCGGTCACTTATTGGCTATTGCTGCCACGCGAAGAACTTTCCGCGAAAACGCCATTGTAGCTAGCGCCTCACTTCGCTTAGTATTTCGTCCGGTTTTCGCACAATGTCCGAGACACTTGTGAAAAAAAAACAAGTCGTTTGGAAGGAAGCTAACGAGTCTACGTCGACACCTTAATTTAGAACGTTCAGCCATTAGTCCATTTGCCGCTCCTATGCTTATAATGATGAACCTATGAATATAGTACTATAAGGTTTTTTGGTAGATTTATCATCACATGGGGTCACTGATGAAATCCAGTTGGGTTATCACCCCGACAACCTTGGGGAATTTGTTTTATGCAAATTAGTTAGGCCATTATCGAAAAATCTATTTTATTCAATACTGTCGAAAGTGTGCATGAGAATGTCACAACAAATTGTCTATGCTTGTGTTTTATGGTGAATGATTTCGATAGACACCATTAGAAAGTTGTAACATGTAAATATATATATACTGCTAATATGCAAGTTAGCCACCGCCATTATTAAAAAAAACACTTTTTCATAATCTCTGAAAGTATGCATGATAATGTCGCAATAATTATGTTTATGCTGATGTTTTCACGGTGAATGATTACGATAGCCACCTATAGAAAGTTGTAATATGTAAATAGATATTGTTTATATGCAAATTAGCCACCACCATTATCAAAGAAAAACTACTTTTTTCAAAATTTGTTTTCAAACAACTGTTTTGTCTACAACCACATTTTCATGGTCAAGGATTATGATAAAGATACATGTAATATAAGCACATGCATATATTTTACTACACAATACCATTACTGAAAATTATAATTTCTACCACAACTCGGTACAATGTTGAAGTTATACTAAGAGTAGAACTTTGGCAGTTATTTTACTAGACAGCGGGACTAGTAAATTCAAAATAAATAATACCGAAATAACAAAAGTAATTAAAGAAAAAGTGAAGCTATGATCGGTATTAAAATTAACTATGCAATTGAAAAAGAATGCCAAATGCACTAATTAACATTGACCGATAATACCAATCTACCATTACGAATTTCCATAATTATTCTGGAAATTTACCATTTTACTTTCCCATCCATTTCAATCAACACTGATGTACTTTTCAATACTGTCAATGGTCAGGTAGCTCCAAATGACGTCAGTGTCGGCGATGCCGTACTTATTGGTGGAACATTTATTCTGCAACCCCCTTCCGTCTGGATTCCATGCCAAGATTTCCAGTCAAGTGAAGACGATGGAGCAGCTTAAACGAGGCATGAAAGTTGGTGACAAGACAGCGTTTGACTTGGAGACAATCTTCCTTCGTCTGCTTATGGGTGGACAAAAGCGACAGTTGCAACTGGCACGCATATTCAAATATGAGTTGTGCAACATACCTCCCTCGCTCATCGATGAGTATGGCTGCTTACGGAAGGAGAACAAATCTATCCTAGCCAATCGTCTCGGATTGAAGCAAGTCTCTGCTCCCGCTCCAGACATTGTCATATAGGATATGAAAGAAATGCTTTATCATATTGTTTGGCCACACGGCAGAGATGCCTCTGACCTCAGTGCAAATATCAAGCGCCGTCTATCCTGTTACTGTGCTGGTACAGAGCAGGTCCTAGTATTCGATAGGTACGACGATCTGTCACCTAAAGATCACGAAAGAATGCGACGTGCTGGTGAGAGTTCCACAGATTACAACCTGACCGCCAACAGTCCACTACCTAATCCGGATGCCATTCTAAAGAACAAGCACAACAAGCTGGAACTCTCACGGGTACTGTCCTTATTCAACCACGGTGCTAATGTAACAATGGACAGTCGAGACGATGGTGTCACTATGATAGCATACATGCTACCAGCTGCAGAATTTGGTAGGGAAGTAATCAGAATCCTCAGTGATGATACTGATGTCTTTGTGATGTTAGTATACTGGGTCTGGAAAATGTAATTGCATTGTAGTGTGAAGATGGAGCGCTGGAATGGTGTGGTTGTGGACATCAATGCGACCTGTACTGAGCTGGGTCCTAAGTGTTTGCAGCTAATGGGTATGCATGTTCTTAGTGGATGCGACACTCTGTCCTACCCCTTCAATAAGGGTAAAATCAGTGCACTAAATAATCTTCAGGCAGGTGATTTTCATGGGTTGTACCAGGTGCTGGGTGAAGCGGATGCCACACATTCAGACCTTATGTAATCAGGTCAAAGGTTCTTCGAAGCCTTGTATGGTCAGCCATTAGGAACCACGAAAAGTGAGGCACGTTACAGGATTTACTCAAGGAAGACGAGAAAGCCAATGCGCATCATGACATCCAATGGTGGACATCACACAGTTGGGACGTGAAGGGCGGTATTCCGTCAACTTGCGTTGACACTGGTCTTCCCGCTCCCCAGGGTCACATTGATGTCATAAACTGTGGTTGCAAATCAGAGAGGAAAGTATGCAGCAATGAGAGTTGTAACTGCCACAAAAATAATGTGTCATGTACTGTCTATTGTGCATGCTTAGCAGCCGATGGGTGTAGCAACCCATACACAATGAGGGATGATGCTCACACAAATGGAGACGAACAAGCAGAGTACGAATATGAGTAGCAGCTTGTTTAGAGACAGTGGTGTTTCGTTTGTTGCCCACTCAAAAAATGGACATTGATACTATTTGCTAATTGGCATACAAATATGCATTTTATAACTATTTAGTTGTCTTTATCATAATCCTTGACCATGAAAATGTGGTTGTAGATACAACTTTTATCTCATTATCGTGCATGCTGTCAGATATATTGAAGAAACCATGTGTTGCGACAACGGCGGTGGCTAATTTGCATATTCGGAATAAATATATATATGCTAATGGTTCCAAATAGTGTTGATCCTAATCACTAACCCTGAAAACACAGGTATGGACACAATTTGTGTGACAGTATCATGCATACTTTCAACAATATTGAATAAAATAGATTTTTCGATAATGGAGGCACTAATGTGCATATAAAAATAATTCACCAAGGTTATCGGAGTGATAACCCAACTGGAATTCATCAGTGACCCCATGCGATGACAAATCCACCATAAAACCATATACTATAGAAAATTCATAGGTTCGCAAAATGGCAAATGGACTACATCGGGAAAAGGCGGAAAAGTGGAGATGAAGCCGGTGAAGCACTGGCCACTGCCGTCATCGACTAATTTGCCGCCAAGCCCAAGGAAGCTGTCAGTGTCAACAACCAACCCTACCGACGTAGCGGTAAGTCATCATCGTGTATTATTTTAGCACATATTTGGAAGTGTTATTTTATCTGACATACATAAATTACTATTTGTATTACAATATGTATAGATTTTCATGAGTATAACTAAAACGAGGTATAAGCTAATTAACAATGCGTTGTTTGACCTTGTTTAGATGTTGCCTAGGATAGGCATTTGGTTTGACATACTGACGTTGTCTATGTGACTGTGACCTTGTATTACTATGTTACTTCCTACTCTGTGTTATTGTTTGCACTCTCAAAATACAAAAACATTTCTAATTAATCACTGCATAGATGCTTTCTCTTTGACTGCAGTTGCTTAGGAAACATTCTAACTGCCAGACGTTGGATATTTTCTATCTTACTTATCTCCTTCTTCTTGAGTCAATGTAGGCCATATGCCTGGCTATGTGTTCCAGATAGTACTACAATATTTTAAGTAGGGACGTACAAGTAAAAAGTAGACTTGTTGTCTTAACTTCTATAAAGTTTCTCTAATAAGGCCAAGCACACTGTGGGCCTGACAGGTAATGTTATTCATTACGTTATGCCATGACATTGTGCTAGATATAGTGATACTAAGGTATGGATACTTTGTTACCATGGAAAGTGTACATCTATCTACATGATAGTCGTCATTGATTGTATTGCGATGGACGGTATTTTCAAATTTTTCAGTTTGTTAAATTTCATCTGCCATTTGACCATTTCTGGAGTATATTTCTGGAAAGGATTTAATAAGGTCTGCGGTAGCGATAACTAGTTAGATTCACAGGAACGACCGGGTCTGAAACCATGCTGGGCATCTGTAAAAATAATGTAATTGCCCCAATGCTCCATGGCTTGGCCAAATATTATATGTTCAATCAACTTGCTACAGATTGATGTGATAGACACTGGGCGATAATTGGATGGTAAGGCCCAGTCTCCTTTCATGTAAATTGGGGTATCATTTGCAGTTCACAATGTGTCTAAAGTAGAGGTTTGAAATTTGATTTCATTTTTTGAAGAACTTATCAATTATCAATAACAGTGTGATTTATTGTCAATACAGCAAAATAAACAATTTAACAATTCTTATGCAGATAGACACAGTATCAGACTCTCTGGAACCAAGTACTTCAGCTGGAGCCTCCACCTGTGCAACCACCTCGCCAACAACCCGCATCTCTGCTACGAAACGCAAGTTCGACATCATTTCACCATTTGAATTTGGTGTTGAACATGACGGCAGTGAACGCAGTGAAGCTATCGAGACCTGTATCACACGCTGTGGCATGTTGTCGGCACTGGTCAAGGGCCTGGACTGCCTTGAGTGAATGTCCCCACCACTAAAGGTTCTTGCCACCAGTCATCGCCTTGGTGTAGTGTGTGCATATGAGACTTGGTGCACGCAGAGTGTAACGCTGTCATTAACTCAACGCTGTCATCCGATCGACTTGATGGATCCAATGCAGGATATGCCTCATTTGTCGTGGCTCGTCAGGCTGCTACTGCCACGATGGATATGGGTGTGGGGCATACAGGCCTGACGAAGTTATGTCGGTTTCTGGACATGGTGCCGATGTCACAAGCGACATATACTAAACACATGCTGGCGGTGACATTTGCTAACAAGTGTGGTGACACGTGTGTTGGATGCTGCAGCCGCTACTGTCCGTCGAGTCTACCGCGAGATCGACTCGACAGTCACTACAAGAAGATACTGCCATTGACCTGGTAGTGAGTTTCGATGATTTGTGGATGACGCGCGGCCACAAGTCTGCCTACGCGATGGCTGCGTCATTGACACTGTGACCGGACTCTGCGTTGACCTAGCCGTATTGTCATCGTACTGTCAGCCGTGCTCGTATGCATGAAGGCGCATTGGGAAGCATTCGCCATAACTCGAGGAATGGTTCGGTAACCATCGCAGTGAGTGCAACCGCAATTTCGAATGGTTTATCCTTCAAGCACCAATGGTTAATGATTTACATTCTGTCAATGCTCAAACGAAACTTTTCATTGCAAACAAGTACTCCTTGTGTATTAGCAATTATATAACCGAGTAATTCTGATGTTATTCTTTTAATTTTGTTACTATTTTGTGCCATTTTCCAAGCTTTGTGATTCGTGTCAGCTGCATTCATATATACATACATGAAAGTACAACTATTAGCCTTCCTGGAACTTAGTCATGATGAATGCTCACTGCTGAAGAGGAACTTTAAATAAATCTTCGATTTTGACTATTTTCGGTTGAAATGGCGGCCATCTTGAATTTGAATCACGTGGCCATAGTTATTACGGGAAATTCCGCATGTGTTGAGACATTGCATGTATTTATGTAATGTAAAATTAAGGCAGTATAAGTGTCGCCAGTACTGTGTTCTTGCTCTATGCTATGACTTAAGAATAGGCACACAATCGTGGCACTTACATATTTTCGGATATAATGACGGCCATTTTTAATATTAATCGGTTTTAATTGGCGGGCATCAGCGGAAATGGTTTCGTTGAATTCGTGTACGGCGAAACATGGGTATGGACAAAATAAAATCATATTTATATAGCATAAGTCAATCAAATCATGCTCGATTTTGGCTATTGTTGGTGAAAATGGCGGCCATTTTGAATTTTGGTCACATTAACATAGTCGGACACTATTATAAATGGTTCCAAGGAATTTCTCATACAAATAATATGTGCATACCATGATGTAGTGTAAAGATGAATTTTTTTTGTAATTTTGGAAGTGCTTAAAATAGTCAACTATATTTAATTATTATGTAATTAATGGGGTGGCTGCCACGAGAGCGACCAAAATGGTCTTAGTGACAGTCTCCTCGACCCCTGGTTATTTTACCTACATTAATAATTCATAATCACATTTTATAATTACATTTCTATTGTTTCTTATGCAATTACTTGGCAGTTTACTGCACAACGATACTAATGTAATGTTATTTTATAACTTGAGTTGTAGGTCATTTGTATGAACATTGCTTTATGTATATTTTATTGGGTCAATAAACACTTCCGATTCCGATTACCAGGATTACGGCATCCATCTTGGATTTTCCTGGTTCTCACGCGTTGCTCAAGGATGGCGCATTGCCATCCCACGGATTTGCGTTCAGGGACACATAATCTATATGATTCAGCAAAAAAACCTTACACGACCGACTATTTCCAAGTTCACAAAATGACAACTCGACTATTAGCATCAATTTCACCTTCAATTGTTTTGATTCGGAATACAAAACCGCGTTGAATCAGAGTTCTCGGTTTGTGTTTTCAGGGAAAGTGCCATTGCCAGATCGTTTAGGCCCATTTCCTAATCACGGGTGTGATGCTTTTCTTTATGCCCTCGTTCCCCGCACTGACGACTCAACACTTCGTCGGGGTGTCTGCAGGTGGCAGTGACGGGGTTCGTCTCATCGCATTTGGCACACTTGCCCATCGACTGATGAGTACGACGTTTGACCACTGTCCATTTACTGTCAGCTGCCTCTCTTGCGTTCGGAGATCGGTCGTGGATCGTTGCGTTTGACGCGTGTCGGTGTTGTTGTTGATGTTGGGGCGTTTGTAATGTGGGGGTGGCTGTTCTGGGAGAGACAGATTCAACAGCAACCTGCTAACTCTGCTCTCTGATAGGTGCAGATCGTCTCTCTGGAAAGCTGCGTCGTCAGCAGCCCCGTTCCGGGATGTGAAATTTGCGTCGTTGTCGACGAATTTAACGTCGACTTCGTTGAACGCTTCCTTCACTTTCATGTTGACGTCAGCCCATCTGTCTGGATTGGCTCGACGCTTGGACGGCAGTACGCTACTCACCGTGATGGTTGGTGTCAAGGGTTTCACCCTACGCAGTAGTTGCGCGATGCTTTCTTTGATGTTAGCAACACTTCGCCACTCGTCGTTTCGTAAGTACCAACAAACGATGAAAATGTCGTCGATGGTTTTCGTTTTAGCCGCGTCATCGATCATTTTTTCGATATCGGCGAGAGTGGCGCCTGAGTTCCTTCGAATTTGGATGGGGTTGCCACTGGACGTTTTATCAACGTCTACATCAAGCAGCAGGCTGTTCCCCACAAGCATTGTCACTGCCTATGGTCTCCCAATGTTGCCGTCGGCGTCGCCGTCTGGACGCTTGCTTGGCGCTATGACTTCTTGCAGAACTCGGATTTCCTGACTCTGCTCACCCATCAAGGAGACAAGCTGCTGGTTCGATCGTTCGAGTTTCACGACCAGCGATTCGAGCAGGGACGTCTTCTCGAGTAGACGTTCCACGAGTGTCGGTAGCATACGACAGGACGTGCAGCACCAAATGCCTATAATGTCCTTGTCGTCTTCACCCATACACTCCGGGTGCACCCACGCCTGGCCCAGGTGGCATTGAACCATTTGTTGGTTGTCCTTGCCGTTGTGGATGCAGTTATACACGCAGAACTTTTAGTTGTCTGCATGTTTACCTTTCGCAGCTTTCGGGCGCGCTTTTCTTGTCTTGTCACTCACCGGGGCACAAGTGACTAATATATGGCTTCAGATTTATGATAACATTGAATAGCACACATGCACAAGTGTATTTATATAGTTCTCAGAATTATTCTGTTGACTATGATATGGTTTTAAATATGTGTATTTCCCTTTTGTTCATGTAGCTAGTTCCTGGTGTATGTTTTGTGTGGTAGCGGCGCCAATTTCTAAATTAGTTGTGGACATTCATTCTTGAGCATTGTAAATTGAGCGTGCAAATTGGAAGTCTACCCGTTGTTCATTCTGTACACGTTGATCATCCTGTACATGTTGTTCATCCTCTACACGTTGTTCGTCCTGTACATGTTGTTCATCCTTTACACGTTGTTCGTCCTGTACATGTTGTTCATGCTCTACACGTTGTTCATCCTGTTCACGTTGATAAACCTGTACTCGTTGTTCATCCTTTACTCGTTGTTCATCATGTACACTTTTTTCATCCTCTACCCGTTGTTCATCCTCTACACGTTGATCATCCTGTACATGTTGTTCTTCCTCTACACGTTATTCGTCCTGTACACGTTGATCAACCTGTACTCGTTGCTCATCCTGTACTCGTTCATCATGTACATGTTGCTCGTCATGTACACGGTGATCATCCTGTACTCGTTGTTCATCCTGTACAGACTTTTCATCCTGTACACGTTGTTCATCTTGTACACGTTGTTTATCCTGTACACGTTTTTCATCCTGTACACGTTTTTCATCCTGTACACGTTTTTCATCCTGTACACGTTGTTCATCTTGTACACGTTGTTCATCCTGTACACGTTTTCCATCATGTACACGTTGTTCATATTGTACACGTTGTTCATCACGTACACGTTGTTCATCACGTACACTTTGTTCATCCTGTACACGTTGTTCATCATGTACGCCATGTTCACCCTGTACACGTTGATCATCCTGTACACGTTGTTCATCCTGTACACGTTATTCATCATGTACACGTTGTTCATCCTGTACACGTTTTTTTTATCTTGAACACGTTGTTCATCATGTACACGTTGATAATCTTGTACACGTTGTTCATCCTGTACACGTTGTTAATCTTGTACACGTTGTTCATCCTGTACACGTTTTTCATCCTGTACACGTTGATCGTCCTCTACACGTTGTTCATCCTGTACACGTTGATCATCCTAGACACGTAGTTCATCCTGTACACGTTTTTCATCATGTAAACGCAGTACTTTTAGTTGTACTTTTTGTAGAGCGCAGTGGCTCAGGGGTAGAGCTTCGGACTCTCGACTACGAGAACCCGGGTTCGAATCCTGGCTGCGGCGTTAAAACCTTGGGCAAGTTTTTTCACTCTACATTGCTCCAGTTCACTCAGCTGAATTAAATGAGTACCTGGCTATAGACAGTGGTGGATATGTGTACGAGCAGCCTTCGCGCATTAATTGTAGCATATGGCTGGATGCTTCCCAGAGAAGCCGAGATGGTGTATGAGTGAACAGGTCTGTCAGGGAAGTAAAGTGTAAAGCGCTTTGAATGGTCCTGAGGATTGGATATTGCGCTATATAAGAACTGCCTTTAAACGTTGTTCATCCTGTATACGTTGTTCATTCTGTAAACGTTGTTCATCTTGTACACGTTGTTCATCCTGTACACGTTTTTCATCTTGTACACGTTGTTCATCATGTACACGTTGATCATCCTGTACACGTTGCTCGTCCTTTACACGTTGTTCATCCTGCATACGTTGTTCATCCTGTACTCTTAGTTCGTCCTGTACACGTTGTTCGTCCTGTACATGTTGTTCATCCTCTACACGTTGTTCGTCCTGTACATGTTGTTCATCCTCTACACGTTGTTCTTCCTGTTCACGTTGATCAACCTGTACTCGGTGCTCGTCCTGTACTCGTTGTTCATCATGTACACTTTTTTCATCCTCTACCCGTTCATCCTCTACATGTTGATCATCCTGTACATGTTGTTCGTCCTCTACACGTTATTCGTCCTGTACACGTTGATCAACCTGTACTCGTTGCTCATCCTGTACTCGTTGTTCATCATGTACATGTTGCTCGTCCTGTACACGGTGATCATCCCGTACTCGTTGTTCATCCTGTACAGATTTGTCATCCTGTACACGTTGTTCATCTTGTACACGTTTTTCATCCTGTACACGTTTTTCATCCTGTACACGTTTTTCATCCTGTACACGTTGTTCATCCTGTACACGTTGTTCATCATGTACACGTTGTTCATCCTGTACACGTTTTTCATCTTGAACACGTTGTTCATCATGTACACGTTGATCATCCTATACACGTTGTTCATCCTGTACGGGTTTTTCATCATGTAAACGTTGTTCATCCTGTATACGTTGTTCATTCTGTAAACGTTGTTCATGTTGTACACGTTGATCATCCTGTACACGTTGCTCGTCCTTTACACGTTGTTCATCCTGTATACGTTGTTCATCCTGTACTCGTTGTTCATCCTGTACACGTAGTCCATGCTGTACACCCTGTTCATCCCGTACGCGTTCTTTATCCTGTACTCGTTGTTCATCTTGTACACGTTGTTCATCCTGTATACGTTGTTCATCCTGTACGCGTTTTTCATCCTGTACACGTTGTTAATCTTGTACACGTTGTTCATCCTGTAAACGTTGTTCATCCTGTACACGTTGATCAGCCTGTACAGTTTGTTCATCCTGTACACGTTGTCCATCAACCGTGTATCTCCGGGAATACAGTAACATAGCTTTCTACGTCGCTGTTCCTCGTCTATGGAACGATCTTCCACACGATATGCGCCAATGGGACTCTTTTAAACCAGTTAAAAAGATTCTGAGTACTCATTTATTCAAACAGCCTTTTTTCACGAACATTTACTTTTCGTTCGTTGTCGCTTGATTTGACAGCGATGTTTTTATTATTTATTTATTTATGCATTATTTACTTTGTTTATCCTGTTCCATTTTGTTATCGTAAATTAATTTGTATTATCGAAAATGGATAGTTCTTTTAATTTATTCAGATAACTTTATTTCTTAATGATACTTTAATGATGATTTTAAAACAAGCGTTCAACAAAACATACAAACAAATCCACGTTAGTCGCTGGAGGCGCTGATACGCAATTTGTTGTGTATTGGGGCCTCGTGCGACTAACGTGGATTTGTTGGAACCCTATTATCACTGCCACGTCACGTATGTCGTGATGATTTGTGCTGCAGACGCTGCCGAATGTGATAATAAACGATGATCCGAGTGTCACAGGCAACGCCAAGTTCAGCGGGTTCATGGTGGACATACTCCAGGCGATCAGCAAACTAGTCGATTTCACATACTACATCTATGTCGTCCCTGACAATCGGTGGGACGGCACTAGGAAGGACGGAGACGACGTAATACCACTGGGGTTGCTTGGGGAAGTCTTCTATAAGGTGACACTCCAATACAACAGTGTTTCCCCTGTGTACATTGATGAGCGAGGTGGCAGGTGACGGCGCCGCGCCTATGAAACGACCTGCCAGACAGTCTGCGTCATATAGACTCATTATAACTTTTCAAGTCGAATTTAAAGACACATCTTTTTAAAGCCGCATTTATAAATTACTTGTAGGTTTTTTGTCACCATGAATTTATTTTAACCGTAATTATAGTTTCCCAAACTATTTTAGTGTATTGTTTTAATAACTTATTAATATATAATATATATATATATATGTATTTTTACTTAATTATTTATTTTGTATATTTATTTATTGCTGATAAGTTTAGCTGATACACTATGAGTTTTAGAAACTATATTTAATTAATTATTTATTATCATTTAAACAACTTGACTTTTTAATTGATTAATCATATTTTATACATTTATATGTTACAAATGTTGTATGTACGCGCCTCTGAGCAGAAACGTTTTCTGGATATACGGCGCTTTATAAATAATAATAATAATTATGATTTATTATTAGGGCGAGTGAAGCAAGTGTTTAACGCATAATGCGCTATTGCGGTACTAACGTGGTATGGGGCCATGGCATGGCATACCCCTCGGAGCTATTTCAAAACTAGCTTATAAACTGAATATTATAAAGTGTGTTATAACCAATTCTCTGCCATATAGCGGAAAGAAATGAAAAGTTAGCATGTAAATGTGTCTGTAGCATGGTAAAGTAAACATTAAGGAAATAGCTAAGAGATGGCATTTTAGGCGATGTGGCTTAGAAAAACGGCGAGGTGGTCCACCTCGCTCACCATATAGCAAGGTAAACACTCCCCACATATTATTTGTTTTATATATAAATATATATGTATATATTCGAAAAATAAATATTATATATATATATCTATATAGCAGCCATTTTGGAATAAACAAATCTGCGAAAGGACACAGCCTTTAAAGTCTGGTGGCTAAATCTACATACTGAGAGGCAATCGAATCAAATACAATCACCTAACCTTGGTAACTATATATATATATATATATATATATATATATATATATATATATATATATATATATATATATATATATATATATATTCGAAAAATAGATAGGTTTGAAAATGTCAAAAAGAACCAAAACAACAAATCTGACTAGCTTTATTGAATGTGCATTTGTGTACAGCCACACTTGTTGTACCCGATTCATTTGTGTACACATATTTCGGTACGCTTGATGTGTATACCGAATGGCAATTACTTAACCGCCACCAAAGTGTTAAGGGGGTGATACACGTACGATAGACTCGTACGAGTGCATGACACACGTGGTCGTGGCGAAACAATCGGGTCGGGAGAGTTACGTGAGTGACGTCATGAGGTGAAGGCCATTACAGACGCACATGTGCTTGTTTACGGCAATGGCTGACAGTTGTAGCAGCAGCAGCAGCAGCAGCAGCAGCAGCAGCAGCAGCAGCAGCAGCAGCAGCAGCAGCAATGAAGAAGAACATGCAATTTTGCTCGGTGCATTGACTGTGCTGCAGCAAATTGATGATGAAGAAAAGAAAGAAAAGCTGAAGAAACGAAAACGATGGTGGGTTCGCCTATGCATTGCGCGGCGCTAGCAGTTCGGCATATGTCATGCTCTGATGAAGGAACTTTAAGTGGAGGACCCCAGAACATTTGTAAACTTTGTTCGGATGGATGCATAGCAATTTTAATCGTCCTCAAAGACACAGCCATGCGCTAAGCAATACCATCTGCTGAGCGCCTTGCTGTAACTCTTCGCTTTTTAGCGACAAGTGTATTACATAATTTATTATGTGAACGTCATATTTACGTTTAAATGATTTCATTGCTATAGTATAATGCTTGGCTTGGCTTCAGCTATTATCGTTTATTGTATACGCATTAGCAGGACGTGTGCAATCTACAGAGAACAGCAACCATTAATTTTTGAAGATTGCGCAGGTAAGGCGTGTCTATTTATAGCCTGGATCTGGGCGGCCACGCGAATATTGGTGCACGTTGCTAAACTTCAGACATAGATTAGTCCCAGCCCAGGTTTTTTTGTCATAGATTGCCTACCTACCAAGGTTGTTATACAGAAATGAAATGTGGTGAAAACGAAATCTTGTCTTTTCGGTATACTGCAAACACTCCTGGTGGAGTCAAACGGTCAGAAATGCGGTTAGAACAACTCTTTTTTCATGTAGGTAGTGTAGGCGTTAATTGTAATAAACATGAAATGTTTGATTTCGCATTTTTAACCACTTAAAATACTTATATGAAATATCAGATAACCACCAGGCCTGTATCAGTAATATTTCGTAAATGCATTATTTATTATGCATAAAAGTAAACCCCTACTTGGTAACAACCAAACCTTCAAACAAGCAACATGGGGCAGTTTGTCACACAGCAGACTCTTTTTGTAGATAAGACTATTCTAATTACCAAGCTACCTGTCAATAAAGAAATGTTCACTATTGTACACTGATGATATTATGTATATACATTTGTTTGATAAATAAAAGGTTTGCATAGCTTTGTCGTGTCTTACACGCAACAGCTGTTACAAGTACACGCAACATGCAAGCATGGGTTTGCATCGTTAATAATACCGTTAATGGTTTATGGTCATCTGGGCTTATTTAAAAATGAGGTTGTCTGTTCCTAGATTAGCTAGGGTAGATAATTATCATCACTATGTTTGCTAAATAAGTTGCAATTTGTATCAGTATGATCAGCAGTTTATATTTATGGTTTTGTTTACAATTTGAACATTTCATGCACATAACAATAACACTGTAAACTGGTTTACACAATTTTGGCTAATTGAACTGCAATTGACATTCTAGCAACACTATGATTATAATAAGTGTCAAACATACCTCAATTTGCTTTACTAGAATCCAAATTCAGAGAAAGACAACTAAGCGGATGGTGAGAAGGATTTGATGATGACAATTAATAATCAAGTAATGCTGTGATTGATTTACTACAAACTCTATGGAGGAATGATAATTTATCATGAACTTTTGCAACAGGAATCCAGGTCACACACATATTTGAAAACCAATCAACCACATAAACATCTGCTCCGGAATGTGATCCATCCCGAATGAGTGCATGGTATGAACCTAATTTTGAACGTATATAAATACATGTCAAACAAATGCACTGAACACTTAGTCCACTCTGGATTCCTCTAACCCTGATAAAATATAACCACTGCAATACTTGTGACTTGTAATGTTAGTTCACACACATTTTTTTTTCAAGTGCAAGTAATTATTTCATGATATATATCCCGCAGGTAACAGTTACCAAACACTTGAGTATCAGTGCAGAAGTGGTCGTACTACCATTGGGAAGATAGTCACAGAGTTGGGCTGTTTATTGAGTCCTGAATTCAGTCAATAATAAATAACACATCTAATTATAGTACATAAATCATTTAGTCATAAGGTGTTAAAACATTCAGTAAATATATGAAAATGTCAGATAAAACATTATTGTCGGTTACCCATAATATAAGAAAACATTTCTTTTTGATGTAAGGAAGGAAACTGTGTGACCCTGACAATGTTTTGTACATGAAGTTATATTTTCTTGCATATATGAACACAATACCAGACAATTTGGAATTGAAACACGCCGTGGTGTGGTGATTGCAAACGGTTGGGAGTCACTGCGTAGTTTGACCTCACCCTACCCATGGATTTTTCCCAAGGCGTCAAATAGTTTCGTGTGGTCTCTCTTGTAGATCTCAGCAGACTCAACCGTGTCAACGGACACTCGTCTGATAAGGCCGAGAGTTTCACACGCTCGCCTACCTAGTAATGACGTCTTCTGACTTCCAAGGACATATATCTCCTCATTCAACATGGCGTCTCCTCGCGACAATCTGCCACAACATTTGCCTGAGTGTTTCAAAACTGTCTGGTTTGCGCCCAACAATGTTTTTGTTGATTCACAAAGTTTCGGTCTTCCTACATGTTTCTAGTCTTCTTCCAACATTACTGTCACGTCCGCCCCTGTGTCTAATTTGAGCTTGATCTCCGTTAAAGTTCTAGTCTCTAGTGCCTCAAGGTCAACTTTAGCTAACCATGGTTGGTCACCTTGATCCATCTCTCCAAGGAAAGCGACATCAGAATGGGCATTTTTGACAACTGTATCAACCGTTTTCGCTGATCGACACATTGCACTAAAGTGTCCCACCTTTTTGCACTTGAAACAGGCTGCGTCATGTGCTGGGCACATCGCTTTCAGGTGATCTGGTGATTTCCCGCAACCATCACACTTCCACGATGCGACTTGCCCTTGGCCTTGCACGATATCAACATTGCTGGTTGCAAGGTTGCTTCTCAAAAAGGTTTGTTCATTTTTGACGGCCTCGATTTGTCGAGCCATGTCGATAGCTTTTTTGGCTATCAAAGTACCATCCATTTGCAACTTCAAAATCATAACGATGATCCCTACGACAATGCGATGTCGAATCATTTCTTCTTTCAGAATGCCATATTCGCAATGTTCTGCTAAGCAGTACAGCGAGGAGACAAAGCTGTCCACACTTTCACCTTCTTTCTGCGAATGTCTATTAAACTTAGCCCGTTCAAATATGGCATTCCGGCGAACTACAACGTGTCCATCAAACTTGGTTTTTACCACATCATAGTCACTTTTCTCTTCGTCTGTCAATCCGAAGCCTGTCAATATCATCTGCCTCGTCCCGCATTGCATAAATCAATGCGTTTACTTGCGTGACTTTCTCCTGTTCGTCCAACGCAGATGCGAACCGGAACCTCACAAATCTGCGAATCCATTTCGGCCATTCGTCAGGTTTTTTGAACGAGAACGGTTCTGGCGGGGCGACTTGGAATGATTGGGCCATGCCGAATGTTTGTAATTCACTAACTTTTGGCTTTTACACATTTTCTCCGTGTCTTTCTAGTGAGATGCAGGTTTTCTGTTGATTTCTGACATCATGTAATCGGGGCGCACGGATCTAAATTTTAGAAGTAGTGGACACCTCGCTATTTTTGTTTGTCCTGTATTTTATTAAACTTCATACCCTCCCGAATAATATTCCAGAGGGCAACCCTCTCAAATCAGTGTACCTCACCCCGAAAATTGCACTTATTTCCAGGCCCTTAATGGCCCCGTTGTATATTTCTCTTTCCACATTTTCACAGCAACTGGATAGCAACAAACATAAGGGGACGAAACACCGTGGATTTATCATTTTTGACCGAATTAATTTTTGTTCTCTGAATTTTCACATTTGAAAAATTCATTTAAAATAATTATCTAACTTTCGATGTGTGTACGGTTGATACTTTGCATGAATACGATAAATGCTATATAAACAGGATTTAGCGTGAGCCCTACTAAACTGTTTCTTTTGTTTATGTGCAATGACGCATCGACGATCGTTTGTTGCCCTCTACTCTGGAATATTATTAAGGAAGGTTTGATGTTTAGAAAACGACAGGGCAGCCAAAAATAGCACGAGGTGTCCACCTCGACCCCGTGCGCCCCGACCAGTGTTGTGTACCGGCCATTATTGACAACAGACAAGAAAACTGTAATGTTAACGGTTTATTCCACACTGCTCGTGTCAGCCATTTGTACAGATTCCCCCTTTATCGAGGTCGCTGCGCTATGTCTTACCAGGGGAGGTAGTCGCGCGACGCTAACACTACAGTTGGCATTGCTACAGAATTTGTGTGACATATTCCTTCATTTGTGTGAACATTGCTTCAAGGGGCGTCAATATTGAGAACTTGCTGGCTATTCTTAACCGATGCTTCTGTTTTTGTAATGTGGGTTTGCACCATTCCATAGCGAACTTTTCACGGTAAAGCTCGACAACAATTTGAAGTGAGAGTTTTTTTGCCAAATCAGTATCTGCCATTTTTAAGAAGGTCGAAGTTCAACTCATAGGTTGTTTACTCCGAGTCACTCGAACGAGTGCCTCGTATGACTGACTCGGACATGCATGATAAACGTACGATTTTGCGTCCGATTTTGCGATACACGTGCGATTCGGACGGTTTCTTCCGAGTCACTCGTACGAGGCTCTCGTACTCGTACGTGTATCAGCCGCTTTACGTAATAATTCACTCCCGACAGCAAACGAGCTGCGGCCACGTTGAATTAGCACACGCACACATACAGTTAAGAAGAACACGCATACACACACACACACACACACACACACACACACACACACACACACACACACACACACACACACAGTTAAGAAGAACGCACACGCATAAACACACACACGCACACACGCACACACGCACACACGCACATATGCACAATGCATGACCACATATAACCTGTCTTTCCCTTTGTCCACGACGACTCAGCGGGCCGAGCTTGCAATAGCACCATTGTGGATGTCAGAAAAAAGAAAGAAGTTTGTGGATTTTACATACCCCTTCGTAAGGACGTTCGAGTCGTTCATGGTTAAGAGGACTCCTGCAACCGCTAACGTGGAGACGCTAGAAGACCTTTATAAGGTCCCGGGTATGAAATTCGGAATTAATAAACATGGCTCCACCGTGTTCAGCCTGAAAGTCAGCCAGGATCCCTTGCTTAAACAGATTTATGAAAATGTGAAGGTTTGTGTCGTAGCGACAAATACGCAAGCGCAAACAACCTCACACACACACACACACACACACACACACACACACACACACACACACACACACACACACACACACACACACACACACACACACACACACACACACATACACACACACACAGACACACACACATACACACACACATACACACACACATACACATACACTCATTTGCGTTATTTAATTCTTGCCATTGTTAAATTTGAAGTAAATATACGTGAAAACGGTCATCAAGTTGGAAGTATATTATTCAAGTAAAATGTCTAATTACACAACTAATACTTCCTACTCATTTAACGTTTTAGCCACCATCGGCGGCCTTTTTCGGGAACTGAATTGTCACTGTTCGCTAGATGGCGTGGCAAGCAGACTGTCCCACACGTGACTTATTCTGTAGCATCCCTCGTCTATGTTCATAGTTGATACCGTCTTCCTAATCCAGATGGCTTCTTTTATCCAACGCGAACACTTTCTTTCCCTCCCATTCTATCACACAGTTATATCTGTCGGCATGGTCTGTTATTGCCGATTTGTATTCTATGTTTGTCGGGCATAATGTTCTTGTTAAAAGAAGAAAATTATAACCATGGTATCAGATAACAAGATCTATGAGATACTTAAAACAAACATCCTACTCCCAAATGTACTATAAGAGAAGTTAGTGTCCATTATATAGAAACTGAAAGAGGCGGACCATATCACAGATGAACAGTACAAGTACCTGTACCCTACAACAGAGAATGCACCAAGAATGTATTGTACTCCAAAAATCCATAAGCCAGACACCCCTCTTAAATCGATAGCTGACTACACAGGGTCTATAAGATACAACGTGTCGAGATCACTGGCGGACTTGCTAGCACCTATTGCAGGGAAGACATCACACAACTTCACAAACTCAAAGCATGTGGAATGACGTACAAGTTAATGATTTTTAGATATGATTATTTAAATTGTATCATTTTTAACCTTTATTGACTCTCAAATATCCGCCATTTTGTAAGATGGTGCCCGACAAAATCTATACAATTATTATATCCATAGCTTAAGAACTACGTGGGTTAGAGACCAAAAGTTGATGTCAAAATACACATTTTTAGAATTAATTATGGGTTGCATTACTGTTCATTTATACGTCATTCTAAAAGATGACCCCCCCCCCCCATCAAACAGTATGATTTCTGTATGCTTGAGCCAGTTATCCCTATGTCTTATGATATACGTATCGTCGAACCTTGAAGCAGGTGTGGGAATATAGATGTTTGGATGTAACGATTTAAAGGTGACTCTTAGATATTCTGTAAAACTGACAGGGTTGGCCAATTCAAACATTGGTTTATTGATTTCAAATTTATATAATAGCATATTGAAAACTCCCAATGTGTTCATCCACCCCCATCCCCACCCCACCCCATCCAACATCCGCTGTAATTGCACGGCATTGTGGAGCACATGTTGGCTTTTATGCATGATAACAGTCTTCTACAAAGTTTCACCTGTTTTCTGGAAACGTTCATAAAAACCTTTTCACCTCACAATCACACGATAAGCAGAAAGATGACAAAAGAAATCTTGCTGTCGTGGAGTGTAACTGCAAAGTAGATGGAATAGAGAAAGATGACTGAGAAAGTGAGATTCTGAAGGTACATCACTACTTTTTTCCCAGGATGCTAGCTATTAAATGATCTACAAAAGAAGATTTGACTTGAAAGCAATCATTGGCACTCACGAGTTTGCATACAGAAACTGGATGTTGATGGAACCAAATAAATCGAGCCATCAACAAATAACAAAATAACAGTTGCTGGAGAATATTGTGCAGGCTGTCAAATTTCAACAATGTAGGCAAGTCATGATGTTCAAGACACTCCTACCTTCCCTCAGACTATACAGAGCAAATGTGTGTTAGCAGTTTTATTAGCAACAAAACAAAGATGAAAGGAGACACAGGCCAGTGCAACATAGGTGTATGATTGCTAATTGCATCATGCTCACAGGTGACAACTAGAACATTTACCCTGCTTGCATTGGTATGATTTCAGTGTTAATGGTTTTCTTTCTTACTGGAAATGTGGTCAATTTTCAAATGATCTAGTTACATTTTTGACTAAAGAAAAGTGAATGAAATCTAACTATTCATTTAATGATAATCGTATCTAAATAAAAGTACTTGAAACATATTTTTTTTAAATCAACTAATTTACAACCAATTCATTTTAATTAGTGTCATATACAATTACAAATAGTTAATAAATGTATTTATATTTCAATTATGAAGTTGTATTTTATTATTAAATCTATGTTTGATCATGTATTCATATACTTTTACAATGGTTGCTTTGGCACACACGCACACACACACGCACACGCACACACACACACTTAGATTAATTCAAGTAATTCAAGGAGTTCAGTAAATACGTTATTACCTACTATGTTACAATTATATAGTCACATTGCATAAAGGTTTTGGGAAATTTAAACTATTTGATAAATCACACGTTACCTGGACACTTAACCAGTGAATATTCTTCCTGTTGACATATTCGTGCTCGTGCGGACGTGGGTCCCGTCGATGTATGCCACCACGGTGGGAATCCTGCTAGCCGGAGGAACTTCGCCTTTTGTCGGTCGGCTTGCTGTTGCGTCGGTAGCTGTACCCACTCGTGCATCCGAGCGACCAAAGCGTTGGTCACATGGTGGATGGTTCGGGATGCGGTTGACTGGTCGATGCCGATAGTCTCAACTACCACGTTCTAGAAACAAACTCGCATACATCCGCAATGCCGCTCTAACTTGTACAGTAGTCGGCAAGGGGCCTGTTCGCGCGTCGGGGTACTCTAAGTCGTATCGCAGCTCATCCTCGATTGTAAGAATATCGTGACGGCGAAATCTACCACCGCCGAAGAGTTACACCTAGCTAGCAATCCTAGAGATAGGCGGTCGCAGTGCAGGCAACAGCCTAAAATCGAGCCGCTGCGGTGCTCATGCATACCGGATTAGCGAACTTGCGACCTCGCAACCGAGTTACACCCAGTTTCACGAGTTAGTCTCTGCCCCAGAATTCAGGTACTGGTTCAGTTTTGCAGCTGACGCAATGCGATGTATATGTTTGAACAGCTCGGGAGTTCGTAGTATGGATTGTTTATTTTTAATAATTTGAATTGGCCGTCCCTTATCCAGAATATATAAATAACATCTTTAAAAACGTTGCATGAAAACATTTTTACATCAGCTTAAAATGTCGATGATAGATCTTACGACAAAGAATAGAATAGGTTCTCGCCGCATAGCCAGCAGTGACAATTCAGTTCCTGAAGACGGTCGGCGATGGTGGCTGAAAAACGTTGAAGTGAGTAGAAATTATTAGTTGTGTAATCAGAAATTTTACTTGAATGAAGGAAATATAGTTTCATTCCGATGGCGTCTAAAAACCTATATCTTTATTGCCGCCTATCGCCCTTAGTTAACTAGCACCTTCATCAGTCCGTCGGCGACACGCGCATTATTTACGATTACGAGAATGCTTTATACCATAAGCCACTGAGCTTGATCTTCGAGGATATTGGCGCATAAGAAATCATTATTATTTATATTAAATATGTATATCTCCCGTCGCATAGAGGTGCCATATATTTGAATAATGTTTCATCATTACAGTATATTTTATTTATATGATCTCTACGTTCTACGTTGATAGTGTAGACTGGGATGTACTTTCCGTAGGAATCGGGTGCCCACAGTGAGATAGTGATTGATTTTACTTTGTTTGGGTATGAACTAAACAAAGGTCTTAGGTTACACATTTTTAGACACCCGTAAGGCCCAAAATCCAAGATGGTCGCCGTCACTCATGGAATTGCAGAAAATGGCATAAGTCTGGAACTATTTGACCAACTTCAATGATGTTAGACTCTTTTCTAGGGTTTTCAAACATGCACGATACTCTGGAATATGTTTCACGTCCATAGTATGTCAATATCATGCAAATAGGTCAAGGTAAAGGTCATTTCTGACTGGTTTCAAGTCGAAAGTCATTCAGTAAGGTCAACATGAACATTCAGTAAAATCAAATTATAACAATTAGGTCATGCTAATTGTTTTTAATTCTAGCATAATACTAGAATACAAACAAACGAATACAAAGCCTTGGATCACGGGATGCCTTTTGTTGTCCTTCCTGTGTTTCTTGATTGACCCATAGAAGGTGGATTCCTGTCCACTTTGTAGTCCCTTCAAGAATTCTTGGAAGCGGATTCTACCCCTCTCACAGTTAGGGCAAGTCTGTTCAGCACCACATGGATTGGAGATATCCAAAGTCAGCAGGTTCCTGATCTCTTTCTGGAAAGGATTTCCTGCATCCTTCACCACCTTGAACATATTGTCTATGATTGCTCGTGGTATATATTGCCTACTGTCTGGGTAGCATCCTTCGCTTCTGACGCTGCATGGGTGAGTGAGTGAGTGAGTGAATGAGTGAGCGGCTATCAATCGAAGAGGCGGTGGTTCAATCCCACCTGCCGCCGTTTCGAAACTTAGACAAACAGGCACCACACTAACTAATACGATAGAGGGCCTTGTAACGCAACTAGGGTCTTTGTGCTGTCTGTTACGTATTCTTTACGTAAAAGTGCGGAACGTTTTGCGGAACGGTTGTTAAAATCCTACAATCAGCTGTTGAACTCGCATGACTCCGAAGCTTCACAGATAGCTAAATGTGGAAACAATCTGACATGTCCGTCAATATGAAAGCATAATATGTACATTAATGTATATTTACAGCCGATGGAACGTCGACTGGTGGCCAGACGACAGGTGTGCTGGCTCGATGCCTGTATAAATCATCTACAGCTCGCTATGTGCATCACACGAGACTGCTACTTCACACTTAGTTAAATATGTTATCCTATAACATGCCCGTCAATATGAAAGCATAATGTATAATGTTGTTTGAACGTTCCATCGACATTTACAGTTGCTGGAAAGTTCGGTCGAATTAAGTGCCAAGATGGGGTTGTTTTGGGTGTTTTGACTTTGGAGCACACATACAGCCGCCCACAGATACAAACTATCACTGGGTACGCGCCTGCACAGTCAATACCTTACCCTTCACACACACACACACACACACACACACACACACACACACACACACACACACACACACACACACACACACACACACACACACACACACACACACACACACACACACACACACACACACACACACACACACACACACACACACACACACACACACACACACACACACACACACACATACGCACACGCAGCCGATAATAACATTATGTACACTATTTACAATGACATCGCGATGGTTTCACTGACACAATAAAATGTGTACATGTAACTAAGGTAAAATTCAATTCAATAAAATTCATATAAATATAAAGAAGCACACAGCAAAATTCGCCAATTGACGCAACCTTAATTGCACTGCCGAATACGATACAATGTAACATATTTTACCCGCCTAACATATCGCGCACTGGCATTCATTGATATTAGTGCAAAACAAATAAAAATGAGTAGGTTTTATAAGATCATGTTATTGGCAAGAAAACGCGGGCCATAGAGTAGATAAGGTTGTTATTGAGATAGAGGGTCAGTGATATGTAAACTGTTCAGTCGTAATAAATCCGGTATCGGTATCTGCAAAGTTGACCGTGTAACCTGTGTCTGAGCTGTGACCTGTGGGTATGTTCAGAGACCAAGAGCATGTGATCAGTGCACGACAACATAACCGGGACCGCGCCATTTCTACTGTAAATGTGCATTAATGTAGACATTATGCTTTCACAATGACGGACATACGGCGAGCTGTAGATGATTTTAAACATCCGTTCCGGAATCGTTCTAGCATAACTATCGGGCCACCAGTCGACGTTCCATCGGCTCATTTGGCTGTAAATGTACATTAATGGATATATTATGACTTTCCATTGACGGACATGTTAGACTATATCCATGTTTAGCTATGTATGAGGTTTCGGAGTCATGCGAGCCCAACAGCTAATTGAGGATGATTTAAACAGGCGTTCCCCCAACAATGCAAACAAATCCACGTTAGTCGCTAGAGGCGCCCTCCACCGACTAACGTGGAATTGTGGGACCCTATTTTGTTCCCTTCACATTGTCTGTGTCTTTCGGGAGAGACACTACTAGCCGGTGGTCCCTTCTATCTCTTGTTTATGCTATGGGATGCAAAAGATCCCACCAAGGGGGTACATTTGTAACACCTAGTGGACTCACTCTTTCTAGAGAAGGACAACCCTGAAAAGCTATTAATTTCACTAATGATAAATGTTCTGATCTTGCATATGACAGGAAGATGATGAACCACTATTTGTTATATTTAAATGGCCGCTATGGTATTATTCCTTTGTAGTCTGCTCTGTCGTGTAACGCAGGTCGCGCTCTTTCTATTTCCCCAGGAAAACAATGTCAACATCACAACTGACGAGCACGGCGTGGAAGTCGTGCGACAATCCCAAGGTGATATCGCATTCATTTCTGACACTTTCAAGATCGGGTACTACAAAAATAAGAAACCGTGCGTTCTCATGCAAGTAGGAGACTTCGGTGGCAAGATTGTATCATGGATGATTCAAAAGGACAGCAGGCTTAAGCAGCCGATCGATAAGGCGATTTCGAAGTTGAAGACCTCCGGGAACTTAAAACGTATGATGATCAAGTGGTTTATGGGAGAATGCGCAGTTACGACGACGAGCAGCGCTGATCATGCCGCCGCAGCCGCGCTTGAAGCCGTCATTCTCGGCCTCCTGCTTTCAGTCGCCATGTTATGTTAGACTGTTATTTGATGTTATTGTTGTTGTACGGTTGTACTGTTTTTTTGTGTGCGTATGGTTACCTTCCTAGGTTTATAATTGAAACATTGTAATAATAAATTTGTAATTTCAGGAAGCTAAAACGTACACTTTATAAGGGTTGTGAACTGTACATACACTAAACAGTTGACTACTTAATAAATGGCGTAATGTGTTTAAACTGTAGTGAATAAATTAAATCAACACACACACACACATATTTTTTTTAAATATATATATATATATATATATATATATATATATATATATATATATATATATACAGCATTTCTCATGCTATATGATCAGCCACCTCGCTCTTAATATGCCAGCATTGCTACATCATAGCTATTTCGCGCTATGGACGTGTTCATATGTTGCTACCTTGTATTTATGAATTTTTTTAATCGTATCGTTGTTGTACGAATTGTTTTGTGCATATGATTAACTTCATAGGTATATCATTAAAACATATTGAACACACACACACAAACACACACACAAACACACACACACACACACACACACACACACACACACACACACACACATATATATATATATATATATATATATATATATATATATATATATATATTTATATGTTTGATAAGTTGGGTTTGTTGTAGATTATGATACATGACATATGCATGGGCAATCAAATCAATATGTATTGGTTATTTGTTGAAATAAACTGTTAAATAAATATGTATTATGTGTTATGTTCAAAAGAGGCAAGAACAATGGTAAATGATGTGCTTGGACCACAATATTAATATGCAAACACTGTCTGAATACATAATTATAGTTTTATATTTAGTGCATTGGGGATACTAATTTTGTTTTCGCTAGTACTATTTGTCTGTTAGGAGTAAGTAGTGCAGGACTCTTAATGTAATACATTTTCACATCTGGACAAAAGCATGACATTTGGCACAGATGACCTCCATGCCATACTATTTCAGAATTTTGATGGAAGCAACCTGAGATTTTGATGCTTCCACCATTTTTGGCAATACTCAAAATGGCTGCCATCGAACATAAAAACCTGCTTTTCCATATTTCATGAACAGTTTCACATAAAACATTAACATTAGGCTTAATGTATACATTTCCGGGTATTATAATTTCAAATATGGTATATTTGGACTTATCCGACATTCACATCCGCCATTTGTAAAGAAGGCGGTCGTATTCACTAATGTTGCTATATCTGATAAAGTATGATACTTAGGGTCGTTATTTTGGCATCAATGTATAGATAAGTGGATAGCGATTTCAATTTATCAAACATTTCACATCTGACCTGAATTTGACCTTCACGACCGCCATTTAATAAAATGGCGGCTGTAAAATTGAATTGTTTATATATCTTTAAAACGAGATATTTGAAGGGATGCTTTACGGACAGGTTTTCAATATATACATATATTGGGGTAGATATTTTAAATATTTTACTTCTTGACCTTGACCGACAGTCACATCCGCCATGTTTAAAGATGGCGGCCGTATTAATTAATGTTGCTATATCTTATCAAATATGGCACCTACACTCTTGATTTTGGTATCAATGCATAGGTACCGGGATAGCGATTTCAAATTCGACAAACATTTTATACCTGACCTTAATGTGACCTGCACAACCGCCATTTAATAAAATGGTGCTTGTAAAATCGAATTGCTTACATATTTTTCAAACAATTTATTTGGAGGGATTTTATATGGACAGTTTTGTCAAAATATACGTATGTTGGGGTAGCTATTTTAAATAGTTTACTTTTTTACCTTGACCGACATTTACATTCGCCATTTTCCAAGATGATGGCCCTCAAAGCTAATGTCGCTATATCCTGTGAACTTTACCACCTAGAATCGATAGCAAAGCTACACGTACAGCGCAAGTGGTGCTGACTCTGTCATGGAATATGATGTAGGTAATGCATATCACATTATGATAATTATAAAGTTAAAACATAAATATGTTGTGGTAGAAAACATGAAGTTTAATTCAAATCGGTGAAAAGAATATTTATGTTGGGCGGTCGTTTGAAACTGACAGTTTCATTCCTTCAACCTGGTCCCTTGCAATTAAGCATTATCATATTTATTATCTGCACGGTTCATTTTGAACATAGTTCCTTACTGATTTATCAATAACCCGATTAAATAAATAAACATTCCCTAAATGCGTTTAAATAAATAGTTTGATAGTTGATGTGGAGTGCTACATACAAAAACCTCGTAAAAGGCACCTGTGAACTTGATACCCGTGCGTCCTATTGGCATTGTGTGGAGAGATTTTGGTCTTCACGGTCAGAACGAGCATCATACATATGGCGCTGGTCGATCCCCTTATGTAGGAAACCGTTCTTAGCAACCACTTCCTATTGGAAATATTATGCAACGCGTTGACGAAGAAATTAGATTCATTCTAGTGACTTAAACGACAGGGAGAAACTCATTTTGTATAACCAGGTGTTAATGATTTATAATATAGTTTCCGACTAGGTATTTCCATGTATATTTAAGTTGTGCATGCATGTATGCATGTATGTAAGCACGCACCTACCTATGTATGTAATATGAGTTCAGACAATGGGTGAATGACTTGAGCAAAAATAGACACAAAGGTCCCTTACGTTCGTACATAACTAACCAATTTGTCAGATTGTGAAACCTGATCTATTATGCAGGCAAGACCAGACAATAGCGCAGGTGACAAATGTTGCGAGTTGTAAGTAAGCAACCCAACCTGTGGATAGGATTGCAATTTTAACGTGATCAAGGGAACCAACCTGGCAAAGTGTGGATTGTGTGAATACGTTTCACCAAATTAAATAAAGTATATTCAATGACGAGTATATCCTACTCGTACACCACATCGTCTGGTGATTGGTATGTGCTGTCTTCGCGAAAGTACGACAGAAATATAGTATATTGCTCATATTGTTCTTCACCGTAACAATCCTGATGACGTCCGACCGATCCAGATATAAGTCCCGGATTTGTTTTGAGTGAATGAGTGAATGAGTGAATGAGTGAATGAGTGAATGAGTGAATGAGTGAATGAGTGAATGAGTGAATGAGTGAATGAGTGAATGAGTGAATGAGTGAATGAGTGAATGAGTGAATGAGTGAATGAGTGAATGAGTGAATGAGTGAATGAGTGAATGAGTGAATGAGTGATTGAGTGATTGAGTGGGTGGGTGAGTGAGTGAGTGAGTGAGTGAGTGAGTGAGTGAGTGAGTGAGTGTATAACTTGTTATGGTCCAGTGTATCAGTTATCAGGAAATAGTAGTGAAACAAATTAGCAGAAAATATCCTGATAGCTGGATTTGGCTCCCGGCCTAATATATATATATATATATATAGATACATATATACAATGTATATATATTATATATATACATATATATCCTTCGGGTCGCGTCGGCAGCGTAACCAACTCGGCTAGCCAAGGCGTCCAAAACGAAATAGTGATGATACGAATCTTTTTATTTCAGATGAAAAATCGGTTAGGAAAATGTTAATGCTGGTTGAACTGTTTGGACTTGTTTCCGGGGCAAAATTGGATAAACAGAAAACATGCGGGATGTGGTTGGGTCGGTGGAGAGGTCGTCCAGATCAACCAGCCGGTTTGAACTGCACGAGTAAAGGTCACACATGTTATGGGGTATATCTCAGCACTAATGAATGTGATGTAATAAACTGGGATAGAATTGTGTCAAAACTTGATAAATGTATAAATTTGTATAGCAGTGGGGATCTGTCATTTAGAGGACGCAGTACTATTTTGAATTTCGTTCTTTGCAGCTCAATTTGGTATGTGGGCAATCTAATACTGATGCCTGATAAGGTAAAACGAAAATTAAACAAGCTAGTTTTCACCTTGTTATGGATGGGTAAACCAGAAGCGATTAAGAGAGAAACATTATTAAATGATTACCGGAAGGGGGTAGAATGTTGTTGATATTGAGACTAAACTACAGTCGCTTATGATTAAACACGTTTTACAACTTATTAAAGGTAACAAAGCCAAGTGGAAATATTTGGCAGTTTATTGGATAGGCTTGCATCTGAGGAAGTATGTTCCCTCCTTTGCAAGCCTTCTTATCCCTCATTCTGAGCGCATACCATCATACTATGTGAAAGCGCTCAAATTGTTTCGTGAATTTGTAAAACGAGTGCCCAATTTTATGGAGCGTCAAAGTGTGACAACACAACTTATATATAATAGCATGTTGGAGTCACGCTGTATTCCACCAAGAGTGTTGACTATACATCCAACAATTAAATTTAGCGATACCTGGAAATGGGTGCAATGCCATTTTGTAGACCCAAAATACAGGGATCTTGCATGGCGTATCGCGCACCAAATTTTACCTACACAAAGTTACTTGTACAAGTTCAACATTACTAGAAATTCGAAATGTTATCTATGTAAGTTGTCTACTGAATGACTAACACATTTGTTCTATGAGTGTTCCGTTTTACATGGCCTGTGGTCCTTCGTCTCATCAGTACTTTTAGATCTAACAGGTTGTCGAGTAAACATTTCTCTTAATGCTATTTTATTCAATATTTTTAAACCACATACTATCTCTCATTATAACGATTTGTTAATGCTGGTAATTAATCTGGTAACATTTTGTATTTGGACTTTGCGCAATCAAGCGAAACATGAATTTCTTAAGGTGACGCATATATGCATAAAAACTATGTGTATGTACCCGCTGCACATACAGTCTCTTATGTAGAGCAGCAATGCAAGACAAGTGATGATTGAAATTGGCCAAATATATGACATTTATTATATTAGATAAATCACATGGATCACATAGATATACCACAAATACATCAATACATCTCCACAGCAAATATGCCGGCCCCACTGGTCTTGCTAAGAAGTCCCTCAAATTCTAACACATTACCAATGACCGGTATTAACAGTTCTCTTTACACTATATTTAACATCGACACCATATCGGTGGGGGTCACCTGAAATTAAATGTGACCGACCCCCACCCACTAAACCTAGTTTCTCCTCTGAAGCTTCCACCCACTGTGGAAGACAACACTTAACTGTTTCCTGTAAGTTTTGAACCTCCTGTATCATCCCTGAACATTTTTCTAGCAGCATCCGATACCCATCGACCGGCTCGCCTAATCTGAGCATCGGATTCACCACGTAACGCTGCCGATATAGCCGCACATATTCTGACACCATGCCATTTATAACTCTAGTGCTAATACACAAAGCACTAGCGAGACCTGAGCGAAGAATCAAATTATCTTCGCAACATTGGAAAGCTATCTATATATGCAAATAGTGAGGCCTGTACCCTTCCCTAGCTTGTAGAAATTCATTAAGCTAAGCAGCCGAGGAAATGGCAGTGTCTGGTGCCCCTGCACCCTTAATCTGTAACGAATGTGGGCACCGCCTGCCACTATGGTTTAAAGCGTCAGCTTATATAGCTATCTGTCGTACTGCGCTCTGGATGATGGAACCACGGACGCATGCGGAGTCTCTACAGCATTGTCATTGCAGCACGTTTTCGCTGGCCCACCCCTGTGGCCGGAGCTGTAGTGAACCGAGCAGTGAGGATGAGTTGCGATGCTGTCACCTCATCATCTAACAGCTACAGTGGGCCAAGGAGGGTCAATCATACCTGCCCTCTGCAAGTTGGAAGACGAATGTCCAGGAATTGGCGCCGGAGGGTCGGTAGCCACTTCGGCCGATGGTGCTGCCATAGCGGGACGCACGGATTGCAACATCTCGCGAATTTCCGTCATCTCGCGACGGAGATCGGCTACGGCTGCATCCGATGCAGTGAGTTGTTGCTGAGCCACACCTGTGGCCGCAGCTGGGGTGAAGCGAGCCATAGGGACGAGTGGCGATGCTGTCACCCGTGGTAGACGTCCTAGCGCTGCCGATCTGGCCCGTTGCCGAGCCGACTGTCTCACCGGAGCCATGCTACAACATCAGACCCAACATAAGTGGAGTAACAGGAAGAACTACTGCTGTTCCCATGAACATAAACCGGTATTATGCAGAGACTGCCATGCACGCTGCCCAATAGTCAAATGACAGTGACCCCTCCATTACCGTAACCAATAACTGTATCATAGCAGCTACCCTGTATGTAGGATACATGTATACCAATAGTATATTGTGTTGTACGTACACTGTGAAGTACAAGACAGAAGAACTAACCGTATAATGTAAGTAGTACGTACACCGTTAAGTACGAGAGATTATCAGGTGGTGGATTAAAGTTTAAGGGCGAGACACGAACAGTAGAATGTTGATAAGGTAGTTGTCTAGTACACTTGAGTTATGTTAGTGGTGAGTGCACTTGAGTACTAAACATGTGCACTTAGCCAACTGATTTGCCAGTACACTTGAGTATTGGACAGTGGACACGTGCACTCCGGACATTTTAGGTGCCTGTACACTTGAGTACAGGACACGTGCACCCATAACAGTTATGTGCCAGTACACTTGAGTACTGGACACGAGCATACCATAGATGCTACCTGCGAGTACACTTGAGTACTGGACACGAGCATACCATAGATGCTACCTGCGAGTACACTTGAGTACTGGACACGAGCATACCATAGATGCTACCTGCGAGTACACTTGAGTACTGGACACGAGCATACCATAGATGCTACCTGCGAGTACACTTGAGTACTGGACACGAGCATACCATAGATGCTACCTGCGAGTAAACTTGAGTACTAGACACACGCAAAGCGCATAAAGACGTATCAAGTACACTTTAAGTACCAGACACATACTTGTCTTCTTTCTTGTTCTGTTTTTGTTGTTTTTTGTTTTTGTTTTATTGACTTTATTGAAATAACACATGACAAACACACAAATCAAGCGATACTGACACAGGTGACAGCCACCCAGAGATGCGCCACCTTCCCATTGATACCCCTATTAACCACGGCCATCAATCCCCTTCAAAGCGAGAAATACTGCTCCACGCACACTACGCCACAATTTGTAATTCCCTAAATCATTGAAGTGCACCCCATTCCCCCGAAACATAATCAGAGGCGACTTCCACATCCCCTTATGCCTCCAAAAGCTGATATGCTCAGTAGCACACACCGCGGAGAGGAAATCGTTAATTTCAAGTACTCTACGGGAACCCTCGGTAACGGATGATGGCGGAAACTCTGGCGGCGAACCACCTGGGTCACAACAACCCGTTCTACACCCCCACTAACCAACGACTTCGCGAATTCAAACACACGCATACCCACCAACAGCGCGTGATCCGTAGCGGAATCAATGTCGTTACCTCCAATCGCGAAAATAACCACACGCGGGACTCCGGCCGCTAACAGACTCGTTACCTGCCCGAGACTGTCTACGGACCCACCCCGACACGACTAATTGCTCTAAGTATGTGCTGTACACCTAAGGAACAAATCTCATACATAAAACCGTATTGATGTAGTCACTGGGACACCTTAGGAACCAGGACACTACGTTGATGTACAGCGAAGGTACAAATGCCATACATGAAACCGTATTGATTTGGGTCACTGGGATACCTTAGGAACCAGACATGATATTAATGTACACCGAAGGTACAAACACTATACATGAAATCGTATTGATTGAGGTCGCTGGGATACCTTAGGAACCGAGCACAACATTGATGTACACCTAAGGTACGAACAGCTGACATGGAAACCGTATTGATTTAGGTCGCTGGGACACCTTAGGAATCATACAGGACTTGAACTTATTTATGAATTTAATGTACACCTCAGGTAGAAATGCCAGACAGAAAATAGTATTGAGTTAGGGTGCTGGTACACCTTAGAACCACACAAGACTTAGATTTATTTAAGTAGTTGATGTACATCGCAGGTAGAAATGCCATACATCAAACAGTAGTGGTTTGGGTCGGTGGTACACTGTTAGGGACCAGACACAACTTGTTTAAACAGATGTAATCGATGTACACCTTCGGCAATACGCAATTCGGAAACCCATACATAAACCTGTAGTGACTGAGGTCGCTGGTATAGCTAAGGAACCTTTGTTTTATTTATGCATTTGATGTACACCATCGGTACCAACCCCTACATGAAACGCGTAGAACGCGGTCGCCGGTACACCTTAAGTGCTGGAAACGTACCGCAAGGTACAAAAGAACGTTAATTGCCAAACCATGTCATAGTTGTGGAATGCACCCCAACCATTATATGTATCCTCAGACCTGTGTTACATATATCGCATGCGCTATATACGTGACAGGTGACGTATCGCGATGATATAATCGCTAGGCCAAAACCATGTAGAGTTAGCTTAACCAGTCTGAATCCAGCGGAATGAGAGAGTTCAAAAATGTAATATACCCCCGCATTTGCCCATGCGCACCCAGGTATGGAAAAAACACCCCATCCTGGCAACGGTAGCCAAGCTGGTTTGTGTCGTTGTTTTTCTTTGATTTATTTTATTCAAGCAAACCCGTACAAACACACAATAGTGTACCCAGTCGCTTGTGCAAGCATAAGTACATACCAACTATTAACTGATACCAGTATTAATCAAAGACAACCGCCATCGGTCAGGATGTTATATTGGCGTTAACTATATTGTATAGAACAACACTTTGAGCAGAGTGGATATAGCCCTCTATAAGTAATACATATTGTCGCTAATATTATTATGAAATGTTAGTGTGTTTTGCGACAGGGGCTCCATCAGTGTTCAATAGCATTTGTCCGCGTAAGTGCTATCAACTGTCAATTTGTTCAACACTCGCATCTGTATCACGCCGAATCCAACAACATGAATATACCCCACACACGTCAAACAGAGGCCAACCCAATTGCCTATTGCCGAACACTTCCCATCGACGGATTAGCACAACAATTCAATAGTACGAGCAGTCGAGCACAATCAAGTATAAACGAACAGGCCTATAAGAATGATATTGCGTGACAACAAAACCGTCTGACCTCCCTAGTAGTAAATGTGTCATGATATGTTAAGAACTCGCATGTGCTAAATACATACCAGAATCGTATACCGACGATTTAACCGTGAGCCCAACAGGCAACACCATCGTATTTACACAACCGTCGTTTACCATCATAAGTGACATAGCCATCATTTACCATGCGTGTAAAAATAACCATGATTAATTCGGAACCGTTCCGACGCCTTGTACACAATACCCCCCTCCCCACTAGAAGGGGAAGGACACCCCATCCGGTAACCCGAAAAGCAAACCGAAAGAAATAATACTTAACTCGCAATGTCACACAGCAAATCCCTTGTGTTTACTGTGGCCGGCGTCCAAAATGGCGGCCGCCACAAAGGAAATGTGGCAAATAAGTTGCTGTTCCGACAACTTAAAGCCGTACGAGTTACGGATCAACACACGAATCCAAACGAAGTAGACAAACTAACAACGTATAACAATAACCAAATATAACCGTAAAACCAAATAACTGGAATTGTTAATAAGGAAAATCGCTTGATAAACACGATCAGCTCCATCTACGGCGAATAGCGAATCATCATTAAACCGGCTATAACCGGTTAGCCTAGTACCTAGCTACCCCACCCGGATAACACTGGCCTACTCCGCTAGGCGGCACCACCGTCTTGCTCACTACTCCACATCAAATACATTTTTGCGCACTCTTCGCTTACGTACAAAAAGCAGACTTTACAAGGTTTGACACTTCCACATTTTGTAAATATTGGTGTCGTAATAATCGCATTGCTTATGTTGAAGGTGAATCTTTACATTTACCTTTGCGACTACATCCACCCTGAGTTATCCTCTCGAAAATACATATGCCCGGTTTGTAAGTATTCCGGGGCCGTACAGAGTTGCATGTCTTCTTTTTACCCCCCTCTGGTGGCGGAGGGCTAGAAGTATTCGCAGACAACATCGGCGAGACGTTTTGTACGCGTCGGAAGGAAGTTTGGACGCGTCGGCTGGACTTTTTGGACGTGTCGGCGGTGAATTTGGTCGCGTCGGCGAAAGAACTTTCGCCGAGCTTGTACCCGTGCCGAAGTGGTGTCGTTGTCGGTGCAACCAATAATTATGAATCTGATCGAGTCGGCGTCATTTCTAGAATGACACTTCGCCGAACGTGGTTAATATTGAGTGATATATGTATGTATATATATATATATATATATATATATATATATATATATATATATATATATATATATATATATATATATATATATATATATATATATGTGACCCCGGCTGACCAAATCAGTGACAAGTCGGAAAAATGTTGATGTACTTTTTTGACATATTTGGAAAGAGGAGGCATAGTACTTTACAGTAATTCAAAAATTATGACTCTACTATAACAATTGGGGAAGTTATATCACATTTGGTATGGTAGGGGTCAAAAAGTGAAACTGGAGAAAACGGCCGTTAGAGTTTTGGATTATGCATGGGCTTAGATACCATATAAATATTATGTGTATTGCATTCAAATTTGGCATGCAGCTATGGTATCATAGTGCAATGATAGAGGACAAATAACAACCAGCTGCTGCAAAAATACCTGAAGTTATGGTACATTATATGTGCCATAACTTCAGGAATTAATTTCCGTGCTAATTAATTTCACAGCTAATTAGTCTAAAACAAAGCCGTTTTTAGGCTAATTTAGCTCAGTATCCTGCACCAAAATAATTACTGAACGGATAAATTTCCTACTTCCTGCGAGACAAATGTAGCCATACGTTTTAGCTGCTAAATAACATAAAATTGAATAAAATCCATTGAGAACCTTTATTTTTATGAGTTTTTCAACATCGGGGTAGGCCATTTTAGGCCGCCCGATCGCTGCTACGTTGGGCTCCGCGGCAAACCCTCGGCGCGAGCTGTGAAATGTTGCGCTGACAAATGGTCGATTTTTCAGACCTGAAAGTATTATTATGAGTATACACCATCTCTAGGTCTATACAAAATGTCAGGACAATTGGAGCATTATTGTCGTTGCTTAACATGTTCCCGTCTTCGTTGTCATCGTGATCGGCTTCCCAGTCGTATTCGACCGTAACGTCGCTGTCGGTTTCGCTGTCACTGTCAGCGTCCCATTCCGAGGCGTCGAAATCGTACTGCTCCCACATCCGCGCAAGAGCAATGTAATAGCCGGTTGGTGCATTCAGCACACATAGGAACGCGTCCGACATTATGTTGCAAAAGATTTAATAACAGGGAAACAACGGTAGAAAAACACGGCGGAATACGAACGACCTTGACTACTTATTTACGTTTAGCACTGCCGTACTGCGCATATGCGTAGGCGATCATCCAATTGCAAGCACCGAAGCGCGCACGTGACAGAGCACGTCCTCATTAGTATGCAAAAGCCTTCTCAGGGTAGCCGCCTATTGGGTAGTTTTGAGCTATTTTGGTGTACTTGGCCCGGATATGGGTTACTCTACGTCAGAGAGGACGAAATGCCCTCTCTGGTGATACCCGATACACAGGGGTAACCCCAAAGCAACATGGCGGATTTCATCGAAGGAATCGAAGCAAAATCCTTTTGTTTGAGTAATTTTGGACTAGTTGATCAAGAGGGCTCGCATTATAATACGTTAAAATACACATTTTATTTGGAATAAATAGTGTAGGATGGGTGGAAGTGTTAAAACGGATGTTATACATTTTATTTATGTAAAAACCTAAAATTCATCCAAATCATGCCTACTGGCTTTAGACGGCACTCACGGCAAATGTCAAATCCCGACTTGTCACTCATTTGGTCAGCCGGCGTCACATATATATATATATATATATATATATATATATATATATATATATATATATATATATAGAGAGAGAGAGAGAGAGAGAGAGAATAGAGAGAAAGAGAGAGAGAGAGATCCAGCCGTTTGTAAACAACGCATACGTAAAAACACAGTCGTTAGTGGCCACGAGCCGTTCGTTCCCACTTTGAAGTGGGCTCTAACGGAGACAGGGAGATTTTATTATATTTAGGCTGGCAAATAACTGTTACTATCACTAAGCCTAATCATATTACAGTATGTGTTCAACCATGTTTTAAGTGCGGTTGTTCTGAGTTTAATAAACGAACTTTGTAAATTGTACTGGTTTCATGCTATATGTTGTGATATATTTGATGCGTAATTTTGCAGTCGTATTGTTCTCCAACGAAACAATCCGGATGACGTCCGACCAATCCAGATATAAGTCCCGGATTTGTTTTGAGTGAATGAATGAGTGAGTGAGTGAGTGAGTGGGTGAGTGGGTGAGTGAGTGAGTGAGTTAGTGAGTGAGTTAGTGAGAGTTAGTGAGTGAGTGAGTGAGTGAGTGAGTGAGTGAGTGAGTGAGTGAGTGACTGACTGACTGACTGACTGACTGAGTGAGTGAGTGAGTGAGTGAGTGAGTGAGTGAGTGAGTGAGTGTAGAACCAAAAACACAATCCATCACGATCAAATAACCCGTCACGGATATAATTTATATATCACGGACAGAACACACGATGGGCATAACAGACAACTCCTCACGTACATTGTACACCCCCTGTGGACGATGCCTCCCACGGATATAAGCAACCATGAACAAGACCATCACGGACATTACCAATGAGGATTTGATCCATTTGGACGAAAACCCTAGTGACATATCAATACGTTGATGTATATGTTTTTGTTGTTGTTGTTGTTAAATTCCAGGAATCGAGTTGTAAGAAAAGTTAGCTTTTATTTTAAACTAAAAAGAGTATAAATAACAATGCAATGTTCATAAATGGGACAAAGTAACGATAAAGAAATAACAAAGTAATAAATGAAGAACTGAAGATATGGTCTGTATTTTTAAAATGCACAGCTGCAGATGGACACCAACTACGCTCATTAAGCGGTACCTCTCTGAAATACAGCGCAGCCTACCAAGACAATCTTCTATAACCTCATATTATGGTGTCATAACTTCAGCGCATTGTGTTATTAAAGCTGCTCTGGTAGAGGTATTAGGCAAAACAATACCCAACAAAATATGCTGATCTTGTGAACGATGCCCACTGCCATACGCAGTGGCCGAGCCTAAGAAAACATCATAATTGATCAGTAAATGATGCTGTAGCTGCTGTAGCCAGTGGTTCAAGAGCAACAATTTATCAAGTTTATGTATTAAGTTACATCCAGTGGTTAGGATTAGGATTAAGGTCACTGTGACTAACAAATCTTGATTGACAACTGTAGGGCGGTGTGGATGACACACTGAACTTTACAAGACCACCGGACTAGTTGGCTGGCAGGTTTACTAGTCCGCCCTTATCTTTTCTAGTTTGCGGACTAGTGGGTAGTTCTACACCTGTAATGGACACTGATCATTTAACTCTGTGACCCTGATTCACTTATGTCCATGCCAGGATTCTTCAAAAAGTATACTACAGTTCATGGACATTGTTAAGGTTTGTATAAAATGGCTATTACAATATTATATTTATATGTCTGTTGGAATTAGTCCTCAGAACATTTGTTTCCACATTATCGCTGCGATAAGTTATCGTGTATGCGTGCGCGTGCGCGTGCGCGTGCGCGTGCGCGTGCGCGTGCGCGTGCGCGTGCGCGTGCGCGTGCGCGTGCGCGTGCGCGTGCGCGTGCGCGTGCGCGTGCGCGTGCGCGTGCGCGTGCGCGTGCGCGTGCGCGTGCGCGTGCGCGTGCGCGTGCGCGTGCGCGTGCGCGTGCGCGTGCGCGTGCGCGTGCGCGTGCGCGTGCGCGTGCGCGTGCGCGTGCGCGTGCGCGTGCGAGTGCGCGTGCGCGTGCGCGTGCGCGTGAGCGTGCGCGTGCGCGTGCGCGTGCGCGTGCGCGTGCGCGTGCGCGTGCGCGTGCGCGTGCGCGTGCGCGTGCGCGTGCGCGTGCGCGTGCGCGTGCGCGTGCGCGTGCGCGTGCGCGTGCGCGTGCGCGTGCGCGTGCGCGTGCGCGTGCGCGTGCGAGTGCGCGTGCACGTGCACGTGCACGTGTACGTGTACATGTGTGTATGAGTGTATGAGTGTATGAGTGTGTATGTGTGTATGTGTGTGTGTGTGTGTGTGTGTGTGTGTGTGTGTGTGTGTGTGTGTGTGTTTGTGTGTGTGTTTGTACGTGTGTGTAAGTGTATGTGTATGTGTATGTTAGTATATGTGTGTATATATGTGTATATGT
>OZ024866.1:21529325-21544325 GCA_964017155.1 Oasisia sp. SBJ-2009
AAAAAATAGCATGCATTCATTCAAATATGAATTTGATGAAAACTGGATTTGTTTATTTATCCTGAGATCGACTAACTCTTGTGCATTGATACTACTCTGAGTCTGGTTTGTAAGGATTTAGCCGCAATAGAAGTTACCCTATTATTATATTAGTATTAAATAACTCCGTAAATACCACATGTAGAGAAGATGATAACATCGGTTTTCTGTAAACATGTCATACGTTCCCTACTACCACTGCGATCACGAACCCACGATCACAAGCAACTTGTAGTAGTCAAATACTATGTGAATAGTATTGTTATACGACATTCCACGATCGTACGGCTTGGTGCTGCATCGGATCATATTTCCTGCACATACAGTTCAAATCACAGAACATACAGTTCAAATCGCCAGAGTTGAACGCACCGTCGACTACCAGGAGAACCAGTCCCGACGGTGCAATCTGCGATTCGACGGCATTCCGGACGCAGAAAACGAAACCTGGGAGCAGGCGGAAAAAAACGTGCGCCGAGAAATGACAACATCGCTGGAACTTCCGGAAACTCAAGTACGCGCCATGACGATCGAGCGGGCACACCGAACGGGCCGCACCGGATCGAAAGCCCGGACCATCGTGGTCAAATTCGCTCAGTACAAAGACCGCGAGCTCGTGCTTGCGGCGGCCAAGAAAAAACGACCTCGTGGGATATATGTGAACGAAGACTACTCGCAGAGAATTATGGCGAGACGCAAAGAACTTCTCCCCAAAATGATGAAAGCACGCGAAGAAGGGAAGATCGCTTACCTGTCGTTTGACAAGTTGGTGGTAAGAGATCGTGATTAAAAGCACGTAAATGCAAAATCATTAAACGACGAACCCTCATAATGCCTGTACATACTGAACTCTTTTACGAACACGAAATAGACACTGAATGTCTATTGTATAATGATTTGCCTACACAGTGCAGATATTTCACCCCTGCACAGTTTTCAACAAACTTTAGCGGTACTGATCGGGCAAACAATCTAAGTGTTATACACTTCAATGCCCGGAGTCTAAAAGCCAACTTAAATAAGATTAAGGACACTCTTCGAGAACTAGAGTATAAGTTCCATATTATTGCAATTTCGGAAACTTGGTTTAAAGAAAACAATTGGGATGGAAATGAAGTAACTAATTTTCATGACGCATTTTTAGGTTACAAATTGTACTGCAACTCCAGAAACAACAAAACAGGCGGTGGTGTTGCCATATTTGTATGCGAATCTCTACTTAGGAATTGTGAATCTCCTAATATATGCCTGCGGAACGTATCATATGCGATTGATGAATGTTTCGAAAGTATTTTTATTGAACTACAGATCAGTAAACATTCAAAAATCAATGTCGGCTGTATATACAGAGCACCGAATACTAGCATTAGCAAATTTAATGAAAATTTATCATATATACTAGGAAATCTTACCAGTAAAGTGGTGTACATATGTGGTGATTTTAATATAGATCTATTACACTGTGAAGAACAAACTGAATCGAAACATTTCGTTGATCAAATGTTCAGTTCTGGATTGTATCCCTTGATCACCAGGCCAACAAGAATAACAGGCACGACTGCAACTATAATAGATAACATTTTTTGTTCTGAGCTATGCAGAAACAAAATGTGCGGCATTGTTTTAAGCGATGCTACGGATCATATGCCAATTTTCGTTCTGTGTGATAATAGTACTTACGTGACCAATAATAATGATCAAAAAGTGAAGTATAACAGAACATTGGACGATGAAGCCTTAAGCAAATTTGAACAAGACTTAAGCCATACAAACTGGGAAACTGTACTGAACGAATGTAATCCCAATTTAGCATACTTGCAATTTATGCAAATACTAAGTAACACCTACAACAATGCTTGTCCTGTCAAAATAAGAATGTATACAAACAACACTAAACGGAAGGAAAAACCTTGGATATCAAGAGGCCTAAAAAATGCTTGCATTAAAAAAAATAACTTGTACTTAGCATTTCTAAAAAGAAGGTCATTGTTAACAGAAAGTCGCTATAAAAACTACAAAAACAAGTTAACAAAAATCTTGCGTATTGAAAAAAAGAACTATTATAGACAGAAACTGGAAGAGTGTAAGGCCAACGCTAGTGAAACGTGGAAAATTCTTAACACTATAATTGGCAAAAGAAAGTCGGAAGCAAAATATTCAAATGAATTCATTGTTGATAACGATCGAGTAACATTAGACAACGAAGAAATTGCTAATCATTTCAATAACTTCTTTGTTAACATAGGTACAATATTATCTAACAGTATAGAGCCATGCCAAGGAACACAACCGACTGACTTTCTAAAAAACCAGGTATCAGAGTCAATGTATATGTATCCCGTTACTGAGAAAGAAGTAAGCGAAATTGTGTCAGGGTGCAAAAGTAAGACTTCGTATGGACACGACGAAATCAGCATGAAAACTGTTAAACATGTAATAAAGCAAATTGTAAGACCTTTAACCTATATATTTAACAGATCATTAATCACCGGAATATTTCCAAATGACATGAAAACGGCAAAAGTTATTCCTGTTTTTAAATCAGGAGATCGTCTCCAATTTTCTAACTATAGACCTATATCACTGTTACCCCAATTCTCCAAAATACTAGAAAAAATATTTAATAAAAGGTTAATGTCATTCATTGAAAATCATCACGTATTGACTGACGGGCAATATGGCTTCAGAAGTAATCACTCAACTTCATTAGCGTTAACCGAATTTGTCGAAAAGGTAACTTCAGCAATAGATAAACAAGAAAGCACTATCGGGGTCTTTATTGATCTGAAGAAAGCATTTGACACCGTTGATCATAAAATACTGCTAAGTAAGTTACAATGTTATGGAATAAGGGGTTTGGCACTAGATTGGATTAAAAGTTATTTAGCCAATCGTGGTCAGTATGTGTGCTATAACAACAGTAATTCAGAGCTAAAGAATATCAAGTGTGGAGTCCCACAAGGATCAATCCTGGGCCCAGTACTATTTATCTTATATATAAATGACATGTGTGAAGTGTCAAAATTGCTTAATATTATTTTGTTTGCAGATGACACTAGCATTTTTTACTCAACTAGGAATATTGTGGATATAACATGTACAGTTAATAACGAACTAGAAAAACTAGATATATGGTTCAGAGTTAATAAATTATCGCTTAATGTGAACAAAACCAATTTTATCATGTTTACAAATAAAAAACAACTTAGACCAACAGTACACATTGTTTTGAATCGAAAGAACATTGAGCAGGTGTCACATACAAAATTCCTTGGTGTAGTCATTGATGAAAACTTAACGTGGAGAGAGCAGATAAAAACGGTTGAAACGAAGGTATCAAAAAGCATAGGTGTTTTGTATAAAACAAAGGATGTTCTTGATATTCAAGCATTACGTACGTTATACCAATCACTTGTTGAACCATATATGTCTTATTGCTGTGAAATATGGGGAAATACGTATCCGTCTAGAGTAAGAAAACTCTCTCTGCTACAGAAAAAAGCTATACGAATAATATATAGTCTTGATTACCATTGTCATACATCTGTATTTTTTCACTGTTCAAGAATTCTTAAACTTCAAGATTTAATTACACATAGGACTATGGTTATGCTTTATAAAGCAAACAACCACTGTTTAGAAGGTCGTGTACAGGCGTTCTTTGAACCAACTGCAGCCGTACACAAGTATGATACCAGACAATCTAAACTATTTTATGTTAAAAAAGCGAACACCACCCATAGACTACTGTCAATTACTGTCAGAGGAATACACGTATGGAACGGTCTTGAAAGTAATATAAGACAGTTGCCAAGTTTACAACAATTTAAAAAAAGTTTAAAGTCGACGTTACTTTCTTCGTATTTATGAACAATTAACACAATGCAAAAAAAATATTATTGTTGGTTGTATTAAATCTCATAACTTTTACTATAACTATTACGCATTTTAGTTGAGAAGGGCATAGCGCCTTACAAGTCATATGACTTCTGCTATGTCCTTTTAACAACAGCACCGATATTATATTGTATTGTCTTTACCATTATGTATTGTATTATTTTTCATACTATGTTGTATATTCCTGTGTTGCTGTTGTTAAATAAACATTCATTCATTCATTCATTCACGTAACATATTGCGGGTAAATATTTTATTACCTCTTTTACATGCTTCAATTAGTTACCTTTAAAACACATCTATCAAGAACAAAAAAACAGTAGTAGGTATAAAGAGAACCCGATTAGTAAAAGAGAAAGAAAAGTATGTTTACACCAAAATCAACAAGTACCACACACGAAGCGCCATTGGTGATAGCAACAATATTATCCTCATTAAATACAGCATTGCTGACATTATTTGATACTTGAATCACACTTCATATATACGTATATGTGTAAGCATATATATATATGTATATATATGTATATATATATATATATATATATATATATATATATATATATATATATATATATATATATATATATATATATATATATATATATATATATAGGTATATAATGTTTATTATAGCCGCAGCCAACAAGCGCCTATACAAACATTTGTCAAACACAAGATCACAACACACTGATAAACCCAACCCCCACAAAGTACACATATTTGTAGGCAACATTAATTCAACAGTAATTATCAAACAAAAACGTCTTGGATACAATTCAGGAATTCCGTCTCAGCAAAATTGTAACAGAAATAATTCTATTGAAATGCATCAATGTTGACATTAGCGTAGACATATCATACTTGTAGCGAAAATTGTTAGTAACTTTTCAGTCACTATATACTAAGAGTGTTATTACATTCCGTAATGTTTAAAACGTAACATACATGTTATTACTATGATCCATTCAATAAAAATACGCCCTATAAGCCGATAATAATTATACTCTTTGTTTACGATCTCGTTTAGTCTTGTCAGTTGGTCGGTTTCCGAAGACTGTCCGTCCTGCCCTACAAGCGCAAAGACATCGTATTTGTTAGGATCCATGTAGGCATCGTTGAGCAGGGTCTAATTTCGTGTTACCGTAATGGGTCACATGTTGGAATAAAATGATACAAAAGGTGCACGGCTGTAGCTTAGACAATATTAAAGCCTCGTTTAGAAAACTACACACAACTGCGCGCTGGCTTTCGACATGAACAAGGACATAGATATGCTAGAACAAACAACAAATACCGGGACAAGCGACTGTAATGATTACAGACGTCAATATTCCTAAATAAGGTTATGAGAATTAAGGATTACAATACCATTAACGAGGAGTTTGGATAGAGGGTTAGAGGTGTTACGGTTATTAAAATGTTATATATATATATATATATATATATATATATATATATATATATATATATATATATGTATATACATATATATATATATATATATATATATATATATATATATATATATATATGTATATATATATATATATATATATATATATATATATATATATATATATATATATATATCTATAATTTATAATTTATAATTTATAATTTATAATTTATAATTTATAATTTATAATTTATAATTTATAATTTATAATTTATAATTTACACATTGTCTGCATATTGCATAGGATCTAGGAGCGGGTACAACAAAAATAAACATAAAACTCATAAAGGCGCACACAGGCGCGCGCACACGCACGCGCACACGCTCACGCACACGCACACGCACACGCACACGCACACGCACACGCACACGCACACGCACACGCACACGCACACGCACACGCACACGCACACGCACACGCACACGCACACGCACACGCACACGCACACGCACACGCACACGCACACGCACACGCACACGCACACGCACACGCACACGCACACGCACACGCACACGCACACGCACACGCACACGCACACGCACACGCACACGCACACGCACACGCACACGCACACGCACACGCACACGCACACGCACACGCACACGCACACGCACACGCACACGCACACGCACACGCACACGCACACGCACACGCACACGCACACGCACACGCACACGCACACGCACACGCACACGCACACGCACACGCACACGCACACGCACACGCACACGCACACGCACACGCACACGCACACGCACACGCACACGCACACGCACACGCACACGCACACGCACACGCACACGCACACGCACACGCACACGCACACGCACACGCACACGCACACGCACACGCACACGCACACGCACACGCACACGCACACGCACACGCACACGCACACGCACACGCACACGCTCACGCACACGCACACGCACACGCACACGCACACGCACACGCACAAAGTACACAACACGGATAATACAAAGGCTTTTTGTCCACTTTCCGTCTCGAGTGAATTATTAGGATGGCAGTTTTGTAAAATTATCTTGGTACATCATGTTTGCTGGTACCATGTGGTCTCTCTTTAGGCCATAAAATCGTCATTATAATTCACTGGTGAGTTTAGAGAATTGGAAAGCACCATCATAGATTTTAGAACGAAAAATAAACAAAAACGTAGATCACGGTGTATTAAGTTCACTCATCTAAAATGATGGTGTATTGGCTGAAACCACTGTTGGATGAGACAACAGTCTCGGCGCAGTACTGGTGGCGGGGCTGAAGTGGAGGTAGGGGTTGACGTGAACAGATCTATCAAGGAGTAAGTGTGGAGCACTTTGAACAGTCCCCGGTTGAACATCAGCCGATCCACGAATTTACCGTTAGTGTAGCACCTCTTTAACGTTATTTACTCGATCATTGCGCACACGTACCGATTGTCTCATTCATGGCTCCCTACAGGTGCGCGACGGACGAATCTCGTGGAACTTATCGCAATTGTTCGATTGGTCGCAGCACCATTTCTTGGGGACCACGTCGTTCAGTCGGTGTTGTTCTGCTAATGCTGGCCGGTACAGGAACAGCCGACTGGCATGACTGTGATTGCCCTGGATGATTCTCCCCATTGGGTTGTAGCAACAGTACTGCAACATGTAACACGAAATCATGTATGAAGTGGGGCTGTGGTGGCCAATCAGCGGGGTATAAGTGCGCCCCTTTACAGTTAGATGGAAGCGATCTCTCATGTACATATCTTCTTTCCCAATAAAATATCCTCACAAATCTTCCTCCTGTTTTTTGTCGTTCTTTCTCCGGTTTCTTCCATTCAATCACCATCCCTTAGTTTCTAGGCTAGATTATCCTATTATCAACCATTAAGCTAATCTGTTAAAATGTTGTTGACTAACACACTTTAATTACAACTGCTACTCGATATGTGCCTAGTACTACTTTATGAATAAATCTGAATAATACTTATCAATCATTATTTCTCCTTATTTTTCAAACTTTACACATCAAAAATGTCAACTTCAATGTAATGTTCCTGCCATCAACGAGAGTTGTGCTCCTGCGTACGTTTGGCGCAACAATTACAAGTATCCGACATTGACGGTAAACCAGAATACAAACTCACCATAGTTGACTGCGTGCGTTGCTGCCGGTCATAAAAGCACACGGAATGACATCCGCTCATGGTCACAAATCTACTCCAGTCGAACATCCAGCGGCTTTCTTGCGCGAGCATTGGTAGACCGCACGGACAAGTAGTAGTAGATTCCATCAGGTTTGTGATGTTGGCCAGTTTTGTTATTTCCGCTTCGTACCAGTTCAAGCAACTCACGTGACCGGAAGACGTAGTCGAAGTCGTGAGAGGAAAGAAGAATATGCCTTTCTCGCCTGAAACAGAACGTCATAATAATTAAACTTAACGTCGACAACAAACATATGCGCGCACATGTGTACACAACACATGCACGCATGCAAACACGCATACGCATACATGCATACAACACACAGGTGCATCATTAGTAGTAGCATTAACATAGTTTGATACACATTCGATGTCTCAACAATTGTAACAGCTCTCGGTGAAACGCCACTGTTAAAAACAAACATTTACGAAACATTTATATTGCTATATTATACATACACACTCCTAAAGACAAATATGCACGATGGAATAATTTCACATCTTGACAATAAATAAACAGACGGATGACACTCAGTCCTACACTGTAACACAACACAGATACATATACACACAGATGGACCGACGGACAGACGGAAGCTTGAGATTTTGTAAACAGAAAAACTACAACCAACAATAATGAATATATACCCCAACGTTTGATCATTCCTTAGAATTGGTTATTCCTCGCAGCAACTAGATAATATTGTAGGCATGTTTTTTCTTTAAGTCAAACAAACTCACCGGTGTTTCCTTCTAGATCTGCGACGCGAAAGGGGTTCGAGGTATTTGAAACCTCTATCGATTTCGAATGGATCTTGCCGTTCTTTGTCATATAATACCCAAGGAAACTAGGCCGAACACTCACAGGATTTTCCGAGCCGGTTGGGTCATAAAGATAGAGCACGTACGTTTTCTCCTTGTTCCTGTCACTCATTAACACCAATTGAAAGGTGTTTGGCTGTCAACATCAAGCAATATGGATCAGATTATGTAGTTTTGGTAGTAGTGCGTGAGTGTGTGACTTAGTTTTCTCCTGCCCTGCAGTCTTATCTGTTGGTTATCCCCTTTGTATCTTCGCCGACGAATTGTTGGCCAAGTGTGTTTCAGTTGGTTATGTAATAATTGCCTGTTAATGTAACAACTGCCAGATATTGTAATAAAAACCCCTGATAATGTAATACTTGTTTGATAACGTAATAAACTTGCTGTCTGATAATGTAATAAACTGCTCTTGCCTGATAATGTAACAAAGTACGTATTTCATATAGTATTTAGTCGTTTTCGTGCATTTCATGTTTCATGCACAGTGCATGTTGTCTATTTTTTTATTTCGTAATACTTCAATTGTTGCTAGTGTAATTTTGTCAGCTTATATCCAATATGCTGGTTCCACAGCTGAAGTCAGATTTGTCCAGCATGTCAGAGCTTGCGGCACCGCTAGAAGCTGAACAGACAGTGACTTCATCCAGAGTAATCACCTTCTTTAGAATTAGTTTTGACCTAGAAGGCATGGAAGTTAGGTTATCAGACCATACGTTATGAGGCAGGGAAGGATCGAGTTAAAGAGGGAGGGATGTAGAGAGAAAGGGAGGGACGGAGAGGGAAGGAGGGAGATAAAGAGGGAGGGAGATAGAATGACAAAGAACGCAAACCAATTTTCGTCATTACGTCATCAAATACACAAACAGTATAATTTTATGTTGCTATTGATATTTACTGGCCCTCACATTGTAGAGTATCGCTCACAAGTATGACAAAAAAATAACTGCACGTTTTACCTGCAGAGTAATATGATCTGGCAAGATATCGCATGCCGCGCGGAAAGTATTCCCGTCTCAAAATTCAAAAATAATTTAACTTAAAACAAAATTGTTAAATAAATGTGCTAACAACTTGTATGGACACAACTAAATTAAATAACTGAGTCTGATATGACATATTCATTCCAAAATCAAACATTTCTTTATTATGGTTGTGTAAAGGTCGTATTCGATTTACTACCAATTTTTGTGGTATTTCATATTTCATCATAAGCATTAGGAAAAATCGGTTTAACAATACTCGGAACAAATCTTTCAATGGGATATCTAATTTATGTCAGCAGACTGTTTGAATTAATACTTCGAGTGAAGTACGTCTGTAGCTACATCCCAAGTTGGACAATTTTAGAAGTATTGTGATATAACCAGAAGACGTCCGCAGTTAAGTCTCTTGTATAATACTGGTTACATTTGCATCGGTCAACTAATCAGACGACTACGTGTATATGTGTGTACGTGTGTGTATGTGTGCAAGTGTGTGCGTCCGTACGTGTGTATATATTAAATTGTAAACCCAGCAAAATAAAAAATAACACACCTTGTTACGGGTCGATTCGTTTTCCAGCAGAGGAAAGTTGTTTACCCACGTGACCACCAGCACCCAATCGGGATAAACATCCTGTTCACCGGTGTATTTCTTGATGTAGTCTTTAGTCAAGTTCATTATGGCGTCCGTTCTCGTTTTCTCAGCAGGGTTAGAGACGGTAGTTTTGCTGTCGTATGCATGATAGTACGTCGTGCTGTTTTTTGTGCAGTCGCTATTAGCCCAGAACGGAGCTAGCACGCCAAACCCATATTGTCTAGCGTGTCTTCCATTTGGTATTGCTTTCATTATGTCTACAGGGGGATTCCTGCGAAGAAATCGTTGGGCCAACGACACGTAGCCGTTTGTATACATCTATAACGGAAGAAATAAGACAATGTTGGTACCAACGAAATTATATGTATTCAATTAATACTAAAATGATAATGACGTTACCTGAATATATATATATATATATATATATATATATATATATATATATACATACATATATATATATATATATATATATATATATATATATATATATACAGTGTGTATATATATATATATACATACATATATATATATATATATATATATATATATATATATATATATATATATATATTTGCCTAATTTGATCCGTTGACTGATTTTCAGCTTATTGTATTTTGCACTTGCATCCAAGTATATTCATGGATATAACATTAGTGTTAATTGTGTTGCTTTCACGATATTATCCAGACCATTATTTTATTAAATTTAGGGCGCGCGAGTAATCATAAATTAACGGAGCGGTGGGATGGAGGATTGTAGCATTCACTAATAATTATTGTTTTAAATATACAGCATTACGATGGTGAATAAGATATAAGCGATGATATTTCAGTAGAGTTCTGCAACGCTAAATACTTGAAAATACAAACATGGTTTTATTTCTCCCTATTGTATATTCGGATAGCTCAGCTGAGATCTACTATGACATATAATTCACAATGTGTTAACGAAGCATTTATAGGTGTTGCTCCTGCTGCTGATGTAGCGTTAATGTTTCGGGAGGATACTATTTTTCACGATACGATGACATTGCATAGACGGAGGAATTTTAGTATCTTATATACATTGAATTGTAGAATTAGACAAATTGTTTCCGCTTCTCAAAAACATGATTTTGCCAGGGTGCATGTCAAGTGTCTTTGTAAGTAGTGTATAGCATCGTTTTACCATCGAGGTGAACACAATGAAACCACAATATTACGAATATAAACGGAAATGTAGCATATACGTTTGTATCAACATATTTTGAACTGGCTTTGAGAAAAAAATGTATCACCACGAATATGTCTGCTGACGAACAATGGCATTTTTTTTTTGGTCTGCAGTGTGCATGTGTCTGAGTAATGTAAGCATAGCAGTGGGCCATCGAGTATTTCTGACAAAGAAAATAAGTACCCTCGTATTCAACTTATCTGATAAAGAAAGTTAGCATTGTCTTCACCAAAACAAATCTGTCTGAACAAGAACGCGAGCAGTAAACTGTACAATGTGTGCCTGCATCATAGCATTGCTTAATTTATGTGTCTGATAAAGTCGTCATTACTGTGTGTTATCATCACGACTCTCACTGATACAGAAAGGAAACATTGCAGTGAGTCTTCATCACGTTTCTGTCGCATAAAGAAAGTAACTGTTGTTGTGTGTCCTTACCATGAGTCTGTCTGTTACGAAGTCTAACACCTTCACTGGCGGGCGAAACAACAGTGGTCGGGAATGTCCCATGCGGAACCTCTTTAAGCACCTAATTTCTTTGTCATTCGCAGCTTTTCCGTGGCTCAATAGTCTTGTTGTACCTAATAACAACAGAACACTCAATTATCCAAAGTAAATAGGAAATTCGTAGCACTTATGGATAATGACGCATGTCTCTGATTAGCATATGGTTACAGGCTGTATATATATATATATATATATATATATATATATATATATATATATATATATATATATATATATATATACAAACACACACACATTCACACACATTCACACACATTCACACACACACATACACACACACACACCAGTAAATTGCAATGACTCAGTGTAGAACTTCGTACGCTGGATTAACAAAACCTGGGTTCATATCCTCTCCTGCCACATAATCTACTGTTGTCATTGAACATACAGAAGTACCTACAAAATAACAAATAATAATGTGTTTCCCGTTGGCTGCGACATAAAGAACTGACATCATAATATGGCAACGTGAAATTAACATATCCTTGAAATTAGAAGTTGGATATTGGTCGGCATATGTGGTATGTATAATTATAAATACATACATATCAAATGTAAATGTATGTGTGAATGAGATAAATGGACGTGTTAAGTTGCTTACATATATTAATATATATATATATATAATATATATATATATATATATATATATATATATATATATATATCTTCTGACCTCAGTCATAATAGTACCTGTAATGCACTCTTCGTAGTTGCATATTTAGCCGACATAACAACTGAAATGCCAACACAACAATTGTTTTTTCCCCGTTGGCGTTGACTTAAAGAATTGACGCCATAATATGGCAAAGCGAAAGGAACATATTGGTCGGCATTTGTGGTATGTATATAAAATCATATATGCATGCCACATATATTACAGACATATATATATATATATATATATATGTATGTGTATATATATATATATATATATATATATATATATATATATATATATATATATATATATATATATATATATATATATATATATATATATGGCATGTATGTATTCTGACCTCGGTCGTAATAGTACCTGTACTGAACTCTTCATATTTGCATGCTTTGCTGATATAACATGTCAAAAACGAACACAACAATTGCACGAAGACACTATTAATGAATTATACAAGTACTAAAACGGCAACTCGAACCTTCACAGTTCGCACCAATGTACCCATCAACGCACTGGCAGCTGTACTCGTTTATGCCGTCAATGCAAGTGCCTCTGTTTTCACATGGGTTACTGCTGCATTCGTCCACGTCTGAAACAAGATATGTTACCAGATAAAACACTGTCGTTCTAACGTGAAACTTGTCACCTCTGCGATTATTGCAACCTAGCAATCCTATTCAGTCCCATGTTACCCTGGAACAGACAGCACTACCAACAAGATAAAACACAATGATGTGTTTCTTTACCCGTGAGTGTCGACTTATAGAAATGACGTCAACACGTGGCAACGCGACATAGATGTATCCTCGGCCAGAGCTATTAGATTTTAACTTTGGTACTGCCCCCGATGGGACCAAACGCGCGCAGATCTCGCTTAATTTCGGGCGTCTCGTCATTAAGAACGCTAAATGTTTTAATATTTTATTTCATCCGTGTGAGGGCGCTGTGTGTTAAAGTGCCTTAGCTCGGATGTATTGGCTCAAACTCGGGGCTAGTCGGCCACGTTTTGAAAAAATGCGACTACGATAACATAACATTAATGAGGTACATTTCTAACAAAACATTGGAGCCATCGTTAAAAGCATGGAAGAAAGTTATAAAATAACGGTACGATTACAAAACAAAGCCCACGGTTATTGTTTATGTTACTAGTATTGCTTTTGATAATGCTAGGTATATGCATTTTGCTACTGCATCATAAATGGCGTGATATTCGATGACCTAACACGACAACCGTCACTTTTACATATTGTAATACTAACTAACTTATAAACAAACCAGTGCTCTGTGAATAACACTTCACATCGATCACACACATAATACACTTACTTGTTTCACAGATGTTTCCCGTAAACCCTGCTGCACAAGAGCAACTGTATGCATCTAGGCATGTTCCTCCATTCTCACAAGAACTGTTTCTGCAGCGGACTGCAATAATAAAATACATGCAACAATAACTGCAGTGTATATGTCCTACTGTATTTTTTTCAATAACATGTTTTCGTCATGTGTTCGATTTAAAAACATTTAATTTAATAAATTAATTTTATAGAAAATAGATTGGCATATGAAAATAATTGTTTCAAATAATGGTAGGTAGAATATGTATCCGCTATTGTCATCATCACGTTGCTAATAACACTTGGCATGGCATAGTTAAGAAAATACAACTGCAATCATTTTGTTCACAAATAAATTTTTTAATCGAGTAAAACGGATACAATCGGGATATTGCGCCCCTTTAGTTGCCCGTACATACTCAAACGGTCGTGCTGTTGACATGTTTCCATAGCATTTAAAAAAAGTTGCTACTGTGTTGAAAATTAAAGATGATGCGGTTAGCCCAGGCTTACGAAAACACAATTTGTGGACAGCGATATTTAGTCGTGACGATATTAATTTCCATACAGACGCGGAACAGAAAAACAACCTTTATAATCCGGAATCAAGTGGATGCACGTCGTGGTGTACACAGACGAATCAGCATAATCCGACTTTAGGATATATGCTTGCTCGAAAAACAGTAACTACTGAGAGAAAAAATTATTTAACAAGATTTAACAAGTTTGCCACCTAGAGAATCAACTCTAGATGGCAGGTGGACAAGGAAGCCCTTTGGCTTATAGAGAGTCCAACCTATCTATCTAAATGTACCCAGCCCTTCTTAGGTACATGTCAATTTTATTTTTAAACATATCAACACTACTAGCACCTACACAATCAGCAAATGCAACAAACCTTTGCAATCATTAGCATCGCTACAATCAACCCGGAAATGCCAGCGTCCAATAATGCCATCATTTGTCGTTTTTGACACGTTAATAATTTCCGGCGTCCGCGAACCAGGAATTAGGACTTCCTTACTTCCGTTTACTCTCACTGCTCCTGCCTGTAGTGAGATAATTTAATAAATAGTATATATGTAAACATGGAATAATACCACTCCTTACAGGTTTAGTAGAAGCGATATCATTTCATCTTACAATTGATTCACAGGATTTAAGCAAATGTGTGTTAACGTAGTAGTAGTGGTAGTGGTAGTGGTAGTGGTAGTGGTAGCGGTAGCGGTAGCGGTAGCGGTAGCGGTAGCGGTA
>OZ024866.1:21554325-21569325 GCA_964017155.1 Oasisia sp. SBJ-2009
AATGAAACACGTGTCATTTTTTGTAAACGGGGTTCACGCCCCTCATAAGGCAATCCATGAGCTTTCGTGAAAACTGACAAATACATTTATTTACATAGACGGACGTGAATTGATCAAAACAGAAAAGCAAGATGGGGAAAAATAGAGAAGGAGTGTGCATGTATTGTTTAATGTGTATGGCAATATATATATATATATATATATATATATATATATATATATATATATATATATATATATATATATATATATACATATACACAAATATATATATATATATATATATATATACATATACATATACATATACGCATACGCATACGCATACGCATACGCATACGCATACGCATACGCATACGCATACGCATACGCATACGCATACGCATACGCATACGCATACGCATACGCATACGCATACGCATACGCATACGCATACGCATACGCATACGCATACGCATACGCATACGCAAACGCATACGCATACGCATACGCATACGCATACGCATACGCATACGCATACGCATACGCATACGCACACGCACACGCACACGCACACGCACACGCACACGCACACGCACACGCACACGCACACGCACACGCACACGCACACGCACACGCACACGCACACGCACACGCACACGCACACGCACACGCACACGCACACGCACACGCACACGCACACGCACACGCACACGCACACGCACACGCACACGCACACGCACACGCACACGCACACGCACACGCACACGCACACGCACACGCACACGCACACGCACACGCACACGCACACGCACACGCACACGCACACGCACACGCACACGCACACGCATACACATACACATACACATACATATACATATAGCTTTCTACGTTGATCCACTACTTCTTCTACGTCTTTACCGTAGCATAATTGAACCTCTCATAACCTACTGCAGCATTTGTTACTACCCTGCTCTTTCGGTGAAAAACCGTAACAGGCTTCTGAAAATCTCACACGTTTCCGCCAAGATCATTGGCTTGCCTACACCAATGCTCTCCGAAATAATTGACCATGCAATTTTGAAGAAAGCTCGTGCTGTCGCTACTGAGTCTGATCACCCGCTCTCTACGTTCTTCCATGTACTTCCGTCTCGAAGGAGATACCGTTGTATAAAATGTAAAACATCTCGCTATAGCAGGAGTTTTGTGCCTGTGGCCATTAGAATGTTGAATGCTAAATGATTCATATTGCTGTCAACCGGTTGAACTGTTCTTATCTGGAATTCATTTTGTTGTGACCATCCCACATATTGTAGATCATTAGTTGTACAATGCATATCCTTTTTAAGGACAATAAAGTGATTGATTGACATATACATATACATATACATATACATTTACATATACATATACATATACATATACATATACATATACATATACATATACATATACATATACATATACATATACATATACATATACATATACATATACATATACATATACATATACATATACATATACATATACATATACATATACATATACATATACATATACATATACATATACATATACATATACATATACATATACATATACATATACATATACATATACATATACATATACATATACATATACATATACATATACATATACATATACATATACATATACATATACATATACATATACATATACATATACATATACATATACATATACATATACATATACATATACATATACACATACACATATATATATATATATCACAAACCTGTATGTTTGATGCTGAGAGAGGGTAACTATTTCTGCATAATTTACTTACATCCTTGAATGCAGAATACGTGACGTTATGCCATGTGGCGATGAACACAAATGTTGCTACGAAATCGGTCCCGTTTGCCACGTTGGAAGTCGCTCGTTGTAGCGTTGCACTGTCCGATGTTGGCCTGTAGTACACCCGGCCATGGTTTCTAGGAGTATTAACGTCGCACCCCAGAGGAGCGACGAGCGGCCGTTTGTAACCACCGCCGAATGGCCGAAACCGATATTGGCTATTCTGACCGTCGAACGAGATAATGCCGTTACTGTTGACCTGCAGGTAGCATATTAAGAACAACATATGCTTCATATAATACTAATTATATGCCAACTTCTATTGCGTCTAAGTCCGTGAAAACCCAACTCAGAAGCGCATCCATGCGAAAGGACTGATCAGTCCCAAATTGAATAGACATTCCGGTTATCAACAGGTGGATTGGTACATGGTGGATAGGCACGGTTAGAAAGGTACCGTGGAATATGGCAATATTTTCAATTGATCTAACAGTATGAGGATGCATATTCCAAAGAGTAGAGAAAAAGCCTTAATCCTAATGGGAGTACTAATTGTAGGACAACAAGTAAATCAGAACAAGATGATCAAAAGTGGATAGGTTTTCTTACATGAATAAGCAGTGAATTTAATTACGATGGTTGCTTACATGAAAGTGTCTGGTAAGTAATATTACATGATATGATATCGGCAGCACGCCAATGCAGTGACTTTAGGAACGGCATAGAATGAGTAACACTTGAAGACCCGGGCGAACTTTTATTCTTGAAAGTGTTGACGTTTGTAATTTGCTATATCTTATACAGCGCAATACCACAAATCACAAACGCTTTCGTCCAAGCATAGTGGCACAAGACGACAGTGTCTGCTCCTAGGTATTATTTTATTGTTAATATTACGTTCATATGATTATAACATACTTATTGAAGGCTTATTATCTGTCAGCTTGTGGTTAGTTCCTATATTAAGCTCGGAACAATGTTCGCAATGTTAAGGATTCCACGGGCAGCATTGACAATAATACAGAGGTGAGCAGTGTTAGTCACATTACCCTATGATGTTTAATTTTCCCACGTTTCTGACAGCAGACTTCCTTACAAATTATTGCCCTGCCAATTATGGCACAGGAGCTGGCACCCTCTGTTTAAACTTACCCATAGAGCATTCATACAGGTTCCAAAAACCACGAATTGGATTGGCAATGTAATCGTACGAGATCCCCCATCAACACTCATTGGTTGTTTTTCGTCTCCATCTTCAAGTCCGTACGGATAGAAATGTGGCGGTTCTGTAATGCCTTCTACCCACGACGTGATGCAAAGCACAGCGCAAAGCGCATGAATTGTCGGATGTATGAATGGACCCATGGTGTGCCTAATCACTGGTGTCCGTTCTCTCGCTGCACGCTCGCCCTATATACTCCTCATTTCATTTCGTCGCCCATCCCATCAGACAATTCACCAGATGGGCGTGTTTTCGGTGTAGGCCGACGTAAAATACAAACCGCCACCGCAAGTCATACGATCTCGTCTTCATAGTCGCACATTAGTGATGCCATATCATTACACGTGAGCGATACATCTATGTGTGCGATGCGGGGATGATGATTGGGAATACGTTGTATTCTGGACGCGTATGTGATGGAAGTTTCCATGACTTTAGACATACCTCCTTCTCATATAATTCCTGGACGAGCACATTTGATTAGAAGCTAGAGAAAGTTGATCAGATAGACATGGTCACTTTTAATAAATGTGTGACAAACTGGACTGAGTACCAGTAATAGTACATATTGAGTTATGGAGTAGAGGAGATGGCTAACTGGGGATATCCACTTCTGTGCGTGTACGAGGTGAACTCTTAAAGGTGTTGCCGAAAAAACCCACATTCTCATACATTTTCTGATAACGTCTAGACAATACAAAGTGTTAAAAGGGTTTATATTACACAACACTCTACACGGGGCACACACTATGTTCTTATGATTACTTATATATCCATAGTTATTTCCTTCACATTCAAACGTTTACATTACATCGTTTATTTTTATTGTGGTGGGCTATCTTGCAACACCGTCCATATGTAAAGGGATCGAAGAAAGGAGTTTAGGCTTGACGTCATGTCGGTGTAACATGGTCGTGGTACGTTATTAATTACTTTTAACTAGTTGGACTTAACTTGCCTAAATGACACCACATAGGAAATAAGACACTCCTTCAGAAATCTACTTGTTACGTCAACGCGCGAAAATGTCATACCGGACTGTGCGACAAGCGACAGGTGCAATTAATATGTCTAGACAACAATGATTTCTTTTGACGAAGATGAAACCTCAAATTTCAAACACTTGTTCAGTGGTAATTCTATCAGTGTGGTGGTAACTTCTTGTAAGTTGTATTGAAAATAGAATACAAGTAATATAAATATAATACGAATATTAAACTGGAATTATAAAAGAGAAATATAGTAACTGTATGTAATGCATCATCCAAGATGTTACAATCTACGAGCAACAAGTAGAAGCACCGGGAAGAGTTAATTTTTGAGGCCTAACGTTTTTAGTTCCATATAATACTAGATAGTGCATGTAAACACGCGATATTCAATAAAGTATTGATTAATTACGTCACCTACAGTCATAACACTAGCATTGGGATGTGTCATATATAGATATATACATGCCATGACATACATGTACTGTAGTGCCCAGTATTTCTGACTGAGACCGAGAGCTACTGAGACTATGAATGTGATACCCATAATATGGTTATATTATTTTGGTCTTTCGCATGACGGTCACCGTTTTACAACAAATATTGACAAACAGTAGTTTATATGGAAACGCATAAGTGGAGTAGAAGACAGCTGATAAGCCGAAGAGGAACTGGATGCCGGACATTCAGTACGTCTGGAACCAATGATTTGCTTATTCAAAACATAATTCAATTTTCTGTGCGGACCATATCTCAACCAGGATGATACGGAGCTGATTCAAAAGCTTCAAAAAATAGGTAGCCTCAGTTACCCAAGCGCCATGAGATGGCTGCATTTTGAATCTCCTCGTTACTAATGCAAACCGCTATGTATGGATTTCACAGTCCCGTAGGTATCGGATGCCCAAAGTGAGATAGTGATTGATTTGACTTTACTTGGGTATGAACTAAACAACAATCTTGGGTGGGTTACATTTGTTTAGTCACCTGTAAGGCCCAAAATGCAAGATGGCCGCCATCACTCATGGAAAATACAGAAAATGGCATATCTCTGGAACTACTTGGCCACTTCAATGATGTTAGACTATATTATAGGGTTTTCAAACATGCCTGATCATTTGGAGTATGTTTCAGATCGATAGTAGGTAAAGGTCATGCAAGACGATCAAGGTAAAGGTAACCTTTGACTCTCTCAGTCCAGAAATATGCGTGTGTGTGTAAGGGACTGGGACATTTCGCACATAAATTAGGATTTTAACCACTTTTATTGTACACAAAGAGTGATTTATAAGTTGCACGGACTGGGCAAATATTACTGCCTGAAGAAATAATGCTCTGCGTTTGTGACAGCCGGGGCGACGTCACCCCGGAATAGGGTTGAGACAGGCTTTTGTCAAGTATTACTATACTATAATACAGTACTATTCAAAATTAAACTAATCTCACATGCAAAGACTAGAAATGAAACGTTGTCGTTGTTATTGTTGCATCCCTGTTTTGTCATTTTTTATTAATATATAAGACAGTAAATAAACACCAGCCAAGGCTCAGCCGTTAAAAAAATGTATTTGAACACCTCTAGATTAAATTTAATGTTGTGTACAAATTCTTGTTAATGTATTAGATCCAAAATCGTGTAACAAATATTATGATCAGTGAAGAGTTTCTGCTTAAAGTCAGCATTGCCAGTGCGAGAAAATGTTGGCCTTATTTAATAATATTTACACAGATTAGCACGTGTGGGTATTGAGCCGTAAAACCGGGCAGCACCAGCCTGCTTATTCCCTTTATTCAAACATCACTCAGCCCAGCAAGACAGGGCAGCATGGTGAATGGTGATACATGTAATTTAATTGTAATTTGATACATGATACATATTACTGTCATTTTATGCGTGACTGGAGAAAAATATCCGTTTTTGATGTGTTTTTAAACGGACAATACAGTTTTTTGAATCATTGAATCTTTTGAATTGAATGTGTTAAAGGGAGAACCCAATTCCAGTTGGTTCTCAGCTAGTCAGTCATAATTGCCGTGATTGTGTAAAAAGATGCAGTCTGACTGTGGAATAGAAGACGACAGCTGTATATAAGCCGAAGAGGAACTGAATGCCGGAAATATATATCTCGTGAGCGTACAATAACTAGACTGCATCTGGAAGAACCGTTCTCGAATAAGAGACAGCGTCTGATGGGTAATGTTTACGACACTCCGTGAAAGTTCATCTTCATCATTGGCGGGAACATTGGCGGGAGCAGATGTTTGAAATTGGTGGTGCATAAAAGTTGAAAACAAGAGGAAATAGTGACTGATAAGTATTATTCTTATGTGAAGATTATTCATAAAGCAGTACTAGACATATATTGGGTAATAGTTTGGTTAAAGGTTTGTCAGAACAGTATTTTTGAGCAGATTAGTATAGTGGGTGATAATAGGGTAATTTAGCCTTCAACAAGTTTGTAAACAAGATTTTGCAAAACTTATTATTTGATAGAATATTTATCAGATATAGTATTCAGCATAACAGCTACAGTATTATTCTTATGTGAAGATTATTCATAAAGTGTTCGTAAAAGTTTGTTAGTTAAAAGTATTTTTGAGCAGATTAGCATAGTGGGTGATAATAGGGTAATCTAGCCTTCGACAAGGTTAATTGTTTACAAGATTTAGCAAATCTGATTATTTGATAGAATATGTGACATATAAAGTAGCAAACATAACAGCTACATAAGTAAGATAATACTTTGATCAGTTAGCATTGTTATTACAAAATAAGCAAGCTTTTTAGTAGAAACCTTAGTTTGTTTATGTAGGTAGTGTCCAACGTGTCCGCTAGGGAACGGTACCAGTAAAGACTAAATTTGTCAGTTGTGTATAACATAAAGTGAGCTGCAGTTACTGTCCACATTAAACAGTCTTTCTAAAGACTAATTGGTATACAGACTGAGTAAATTTTGAGTTAATGTGTAATCATAATATGGTCCCTTGCAAGCGGCAAGTGAAGGCAAGGAGGCACTTAGTATGTGACTATTGTCACAGCTTTGTCGATTTTGCTCTATCCGGATGCACAAAGTCATGGGCAGAAACAATGGAGGAAGACATTACTTTCCAGTGCACAGGGTGTTGTAAAGTGGAATGTCTTACAGCAGAGTTAGCTAGGCTAACCGATATTGTGAAGGGGCTGGAGATGAAAATACCCAAAGAGACGGATGGAAGAGGTCGGAATGAGCAATGCAGTGACAAGAAGGATGAGGACAGGAGATTGAGAGGAGGGAGGGTGAGTGCAAGGAAAACAAATGGAGAAAGTACAAGAGAAAGCATGGCATGCAGGAAGGTGACAGGGGAGAAAGTGACAGTAGATGAGGGGGGACAATGGGACAGGAGAGGAGAGAAGTTCATGTGACCGGAGGAAAGATGAATGGAAGACAGGAAGTGAGAGTAAATGTGCCGAAAGGGAAGTCAATAACAGGGATGATGACAGGACGAAAAGAGGCAGGGGAAAAAGGAACAACAGAGAAGGCGGGAGGAAGAAAAGTCAGCGACCAGGTAGATGCAACACGGAGGAGCTACTCTGAGGCAGTGATTAAGGGGGCATCGAGAACAGAAAGGGTGTTTATGGGCGACTCAATTTTGAGAAAGACAGACAAGACTTTAAACAAAGGCGAAGATGTTGTTGTTTGTCTTCCGGGCGCTCGGATAGAGCATGTGACGGAAAGGGTAGAGAATACATTGGGGCATGGCCAGGGAGGATCTATATTGGTACATTTAGGGACGAACAATGCAGACAGGGAGGGGACAACTAGAATAGTGCAAAGATACAGACAGTTGGTAGGGAAGCTGAAGAAGACAAGAGTTGAGCAGATTATTCTCTCAGGAATTTTGCCAGTGATGGGAGGAAGGGGTGTAGGATATAGAAATGGTGGAGCAGATGTGTGAAGAAGAAGAAATTGGATTTGTAGATTTGTGGGGATACGTTGTTGGGAAAGAAGATATGTATATGAGAGATGGCCTCCATCTAAGCGGAAAGGGCGCAGCAGTTTTCTCCGAGAACTAGCTTCGAACTATGGACAGTGGATCAGGTTGCAGTTATTTAAACTAGATTCGCAGGGGGATTCACAGAGAAGCCAAATACTGGAGGCACAGATAAGGACAGCACAAAGAAAACGGCAAAGAACAGTCTGGAAAACTCTACCACATTTGGTTATAAATGTGTTTGTTTAAATGCAAGGAGCATAGCAAACAAACGAAATGAACTAAACATTATGGTAGAAGATACTGACCCTCACATAATAGGTATAGCTGAACCTTGGGCCACCCCCGACATATCAGATGCCGAATTAGGAATGACAGGATATGTCATGTTTAGGAAAGATAGAATAGGGAGAAGGGGAGGTGGCGTTATTTTATATATTAAAGAATCCATCCAGGCTTACGAAATAAAATTAGAAAAAGAAGCAGAATGTGAAGAAGCTGTCTGGTGTAACATAGTTTCAGGAAACTCAACGTTAACTGTTCGGTTAGTTTATCGAAGTCCAAACATAAACACAGACGAGAATGAGAAAATACAAAACGCTATAAAGGAAGTCAGTAAACGGGACTGTATAATTATGGGGGATTTTAACCATGGGCGTATACAGTGGAAATCTCTACAGAGTACTGGGAGTGAAGATCAAAAGTTTTTAAATGTAGTACAAGACAGTTTCCTTATTCAACATGTGTTAGAACCAACAAGGGGTGAGAACGTGTTGGACATAGTGTTGAGCTCACAGAAGGAATTTATTGATAATGTCAGGATATGTGAGCCACTGGGATGTAGTGATCACAACCAGATATATTTTATCATCAAAGTAAAAGGAGAACAGAATCGAAAAATAAGGTACAGGAAAATTTTTCACAAAGGAAGATACAAGGACATGAGGAAATATTTAGCAAAGATAGACTGGAATAACACACTGGAGAATAAGACAGCAACAGAATGTTGGAATATCTTAGAGAGTGAAATTGACTGCATTGTCGAAAGATGTGTCCCCTTGGAAAAACAGGGGAAACGGTCAAAAAAGAAACACTTATCAAAAGAAGCCATTAGAAAAATCAAATACAAGCAAATGATGTGGAAGACATATAGATATAATGAAAGTGAAGAAGACTATGCCATTAATAAAGAAGCACTTAACCAAGCTACAGCTGAAATTAGAAATTCAAAGAGAAACTATGAACAAAAATTAGCTTTTAATATAAAACATGACAGCAAGAGTTTTTATGCGTATGTTCGAAGTAAACAGAAAGTTCAGGATAAGGTCGGACCTCTAGAAGATAGTGATGGAAACATAATAACAGAGGGATTCTTAATGGCAGAAAACCTAAATGAATACTTTAGTTCGGTGTTTACCAGGGAAGATATTAGTGCATTACCAGTACCAGAGACTAAATTCGAAGGGAGAGAGTAAGACTATTTAGGACAACTAATTATAACACCAAAAATGGTAGCTAAGAAAATAAGGGATATGAAGGATAATAAGTCACCTGAAATGGATGGGATTCCTCCCAAATTACTACTGGAAATTGTAGAACAAATTAGCATACCACTTGCAACAGTGTTCAATTTGGCATTAGAGGAAGGAGTAGTTCCGTTAGAATGGAAAGAAGCAAACATCATACCATTATTTAAAAAAGGATCAAGAAGCAAGTCAGAGAACTATAGACCAGTGAGTTTAACATCGGTGATTTGTAAACTATTAGAAAGACTAATTAAAGATAACTTGGTTGATTTTCTTGTTAAAAATAACTTGATTAAAGGTGAAATGAACATAAAAATTATAATTAAACCAAGTAAATAACATACTAATGTGATGCTATGTATACAGGTTTAACCCCTGACAACTTTTGTAGTTTATATATACACGCAGTTTACCGTCTAAAAATCAGCCCACCTGATCGATTTCCGAGTGAAATACTGAAGTGAATAGTGTCAGTGGCTGCCGCTTGGAAAGTACTGATGACGTAATATGTACCATAGAAAATTTCGCCATATGAAGTTAGAATCTGGCGAGTCAGATTTGGACAGTTATGCGGCTACTGTAAGAACTTGTTGGTCGGTGAAAGCATACAGTGGTGAACCATTGGCTTCAGTTGTCACAAAAAACAAGCAGGAAAGCGACATTGAGCACAAGAGAAACGGAGAGGGTGAGTTACCAGGGGCCGCTGCCGTCGGTGGACTACTGTCCGAAGACCCAAACATTCCTACGGTGGAACAAAACATCGAAGTGGATAGTGTCGATGAAACACCAGGATGGTTGATTGTATATTGTATGCGCATTTATGACTGTATTCATTGGTGTGATAGGAATATTACATTTTCAAAGACAGAAAAGTAATAGTAGTTTTATTAATACCAACGGTACCGTATTGCCACGGAATTTCGCTATTGTAATGCATAAACTTCAGACTTTATTTCTTCCATTCAGTAATAATAATCCTGTGGTTGATTATTCTATTACTGTTGAATTTCACGTCTAGCCAGGCAAAAGTAGCGACGCAGAAAACACTTTTAGGCTTGGAGTTTAGATGAAATGTGTCGATCACTAAATGTGTCAATGCAATTTGGACGATGTCTGTAAGCAAATGTGTTTGGACTGGTTATGCTTGGATGTCGTGGAATACCAGTATACAAGTGAACTTAATAATAAATAGAAATATTCAATGTGATATTATCAAGCCCTAATAATATATAATGCGTTTGTAGATATCAAATATTGATGTTACAATAAACTCTTCAATGATGGTTGAATCGAACGACGACATGAACATGAAATGGTCCTTGACCTGAGCCTGAGCCTGAGGCTAATCATTGACAAACATGCGCTCCCTAAAAATTAAATAATAAACTGATTTTTCAGTTGGACATTATAGCAACCATTCGTAAATAGGGCACTTACGCAGAATTTGGACCAACCTCAATTGTGCAATTATAACCTTATATTTGCCAACATTTGATACATATTCTTGCCACCATTTGTGTTAGAATCGGAACGACTTATCTCCAAGTTCCGCCGTTTCTGGAAAGGCAAGCTTCGCCTTTCCTTCGTTTCTATCTCCCGGATTCGCTTAAAAATTGTTGGGATTATTGGGCATGTTAGTGTTGATTTCTTCAAACGTTGTCGACCTGGCTTAAAACACACAGACTGGTAAACAGCTGGATCTGTGACGAAACACGAACTGTTAAAATAATCGTGGCATACATAAGCAAGAACACCGACACCGACCGAGTCGGTGTCCAGTTGACTCGACCGACTTGTTTGATCCACTGCCTTCGTCGCCTTGGCTCTTTCTCTATCGAAAACTAAAAAAGCTCTTTCCGGAATTATCCCCGTTGCTGCATCCAAAAGCCACGCAGAATACCATGTTTTATTCGATGAAGAAGAACACCGCAAGACACCATACACCAAGAATACCATTGAAATCCTTAACCTGCTGCTAGCATCTATGGTACATATGACGTCACACTCACGGAAACACCCGAAGGCAAAATTTCATAGGCGGTGTGTGAGGAAGTATTCTTATTTGCATGATTTTATAAAATATATTTGTTTTTAAGTATTCATACTACACGGTTATATTATGTTATATATATTCTATTAACCACAGCCTTTAATCTAGCATGTTCATTTCACCTTTAACCCATCTCAACATGGGTTTCTAAAAGCGAGGTCATGCTTAACAAATATCTTATGTTTTTTTGGAAGATGTCACAAAGTGGGCAGATGAGGGATCACCAGTAGATATAATATACTTAGATTTTTAAAAAGCTTTTGACAAAGTGCCACATCAAAGATTACTACTTAAACTGAAGGCCCATGGCATAGGCAATGTTATGATTAACTGGATAGAAAAATGGTTTATTGATAGAAGACAAAGAGTAGTAGTTGATGGGGAGGTTTCAAACTGGAAATCGGTTTTGAGTGGAGTACCGCAGGGATCAGTATTGGGACCTATTTTGTTCTTAATATATATCAATGATTTGGATGATGATATAACAAGCAAGGTGTTGAAGTTTGCGGACGATACAAAAGTGTTCAGAAAAATAAAAGGTGATACAGATAGACAGCAATTACAAGATGATCTAAATAAGTTGACCGAATGGTCTGAGAAGTGGCAAATGCTGTTTAATTATGGGAAGTGTAAGTGCCTCCACACAGGACATGGGAATGAAGATGCACAATATACAATGGATGATACTGTACTAAATACTACCGTAAAGGAAAAGGACTTAGGGTTAACTATTAGTGCTGATATGATGGTATCAGAACAGTGTGCAAAATGCAGCAGCGAAGGGAAACCAAATTCTTGGATTAATTAGGCGAAATATAGTGTACAAGGAAAACGAACTAATAATACCACTGTACAAAACAATAGTTAGGCCTCATTTAGAATATTGCATACAGGCATGGAGGCCATATCGCAAGAAGGATATTGATATACTAGAAAGAGTACAAAGAAGAGCAACCAAAATGATACAAAAACTCAGGAATATTAGTTATGAAATGCGTCTAAAAGAATGTGGATTAACAACACTAGAAACCAGGAGACTGCGAGGAGATCAGATAGAAGTTTTTAAAATATTGAATGGGTATGAAAATATTGACAGAAATATTTTTTTCTCAGTTAAGGAAGAGAGAAGGACTAGAGGACATGGAGTTACATTAGCAAAGAAGCAGTGTAGATTAGATATTAGAAAATTTTAATTTTCACAAAGAACAGTAAATGAATGGAACAGATTATCGCCTGATTGTGTAGGTGCTAGTAGTGTTAATATGTTTAAAAATAAAATTGACATGTACCTAAGAAGGGCGGGGTACATTTAGATAGATAGGTTGGACTCTCGATAAGCCAAAGGGCTTCCTTGTCCACCTGCCATCTTGAGTTGATTCTCTAGGTGGCAATCTTGTTAAATCTTGTTAAATCAATATGAACACATGCCGTGTAATTGCCCCAACGAGGTAACCTGCTTTTGCAACGGACGCAAATATAGGTTAACGGGTTTTCTTAGAACAACCAACGCACTAGGGCGATTAACTAGTTGACAAGTCGTACGATGTTCATGTTTGGCACAACATCGTCATAACTATCACACAGAAGTAATAAAGTGTTATCACACACGAGTCCCAAGTGTAAGCCATTCATCACGCCTATATAAAATAACGAGTAAATAATGACATTGTTTACCAACTTCCAACATATCCTGTTGTCTGTGCACACGTGATCAGTATGTAGAGGAAGTCTATCAATATTTGCGAAGAGTATATGTAATATGTATTATTGTTCGTTTATAAATAAATATATATATACACACACACATATATATATATATATATATATATATATATATATATATATATATATATATATATCAGACAAAAAGCAATGTCCATATTAAATAAATACACAGTGTAAAATAAATAAGCGTACTTCGATAAAAAAAAATACATATCTAGGGATTGTACAAAAACTCAACACATTGAAGCATCAAATTCGTCTAATAATATAGTGTATACTGTGTCAATGCCCAAATGAAACTTGCCATTGCAAACAAGTTCTCAGTGGGTATCAGCAATTATATAATTCAGTACTTCTGATGTTATACTTTTAAATTGTTGTACCATTTTGTGTCATTTCCCAAGCTTTTTGTGCTTCCTGTCAGGTGTAGTAATATACACATACATGAAGGTACAACTATTAGCCTTCCTGGAAATCAGTCATGATGAATAGTCATTGCTGAAGAGGAATTGTAAATAAATCTTCCAGCTAAATGGCGGAAATCTTGATTTTGTTTCACGTGACCATAGAAAATGATTACATTAAATTCCTCATATGTTGGTACATTGCATGTATTTATTTCACGTATAATTAAGGCCGTACAAGTATATACCATTACTATATTCTTGCCCATATGCTAAAACGTAGGAATAGGCACAAAATCGTGGCTCTTGCATCTGTTTGGCTAAAATGACGCCATTTTGAATATTACTCGGTTTTCTTGGGCGTGCATCAGTTGAAGTACTTCCTTTTAAGTCTTGATATCGTAAAACATAGGAATGGACAAAATAAAATCATATTTATATAGGATTGAATGTTTGTCACGTGGACATAGTCGGACATGATTATCAATGGTTCCATTGAATTCATCTTACCTCAAAGCATGCGTGTACATACAAAAATGATGTTCCTACCTTGACGTAGTGTAAAGATGAACACATTTTGTAATTTATCAGGATCACGGCATCCATCTTGGATTTTCGTGGTTCCCACGAGTTGCCCAAGGATGGCGCATTGCCATCCCACGGATTTGAGTTCAGGGACACATAATCTATATGATTCACCAAAAAAACCTTAGACGACCAAACATTTCCAGGTTCACAAAATGGCAACTCGACTATAGGACACAATTTTAAACATTCTGGATAATGCGACTCGTAGACACGTCAGTCACACGTCACACGTCACACGTCACACGTCACACGTCACACGTCACACGTCACACGTCACACGTCACACGTCACACGTCACTTCAGTGTGTGTGTGTGTGTGTGTGTGTGTGTGTGTGTGTGTGTGTGTGTGTGTGTGTGTGTGTGTGTGTGTGAGTGTGCGTGCGTGTGAGTGTGTGTATGTGTGGTGTGTGTGTGTGTGGGTGTGTGTGTGTCTGGCTGTGTGTGTGTGTGTTTGTGTGTGTGTGTGTTTCCGTGTGTGTTTGTGAGTGGTGCGTGTGAGTGGTGCGTGTACGTGTGTGCGTGTGCGTGTGCGTGTGCTTGTCCATCAATGAGCTTCGGCGCTGTGCTAGGATTCACAAGCACTATGCAGCAGTGGATACCGGATGGTGACTTCTGTAGCTTTTTCTTTTACTAAGTAACAGTAAAAACGTGTTATGTTATTATAACTTCGTGTCTCTCGTCACGCTTGGTTTACTTT
>OZ024866.1:21574325-21586825 GCA_964017155.1 Oasisia sp. SBJ-2009
TTGCTGCCTTGCATAGGAGTTTGTATGTGCAGCGGGTACATATATTTATCTTATGCTGAAGTAGTAAGCGAGACGGTGGTGCCGCCGCCTAGCGGACTAGGCCAGTGCTATCCTAGCGGTTTAGCTAGTACTAGGGACTTAGTTGTTTGTACACGTCATGATATGGCGAAATAATTAGCCCTCGGCATTTATAAACCGGTTACATCCAGATATTCTGCCCCATTCGCTGTTCGTCGTGAACAGAGCTGAGCGTGGTTTATCAAGCGGTTTTGCTTATTCACAATTTCAGTTATTTGGTGTTACGGTTATATTGGTTATTGTTATACTGTTATTTTGTTTCCCACCCACCTCCCTGTGCCACACTTGCTGTACACTATAGGTTCTTGACGCTTTTCCCTTTTGCTTATTCGGTACATGAGGTTTTGCCTAGGCTTTTTCCTCTACATTATGTACGCAGGGTTTTTAGGGCGGTAACTAAAGTAGGTGGTTTTACAGGAGGTGGCGGAGTGACCCCCACCGATATGGTGTCGATGTTAAATATAGTGTAAATAAAACTGTTAATATGGGTTATGTGTTAGAATTTGTAGGTCTTCTTAGCAAAACCATTGGGGCCGGCATACTAGCTGCGTTGATGTAATGGTGTATGTGTTGTATATATGTGGTTCATCTGATTTAGCTAGTACAATAAAAATGTCACATATTTGGCCAATGTCAATCATCACTTGTCTTGCATTGCTGCTTTGCATAGGAGTTTGTATGTGCAGCGGGTACATACAATAACAGTATGTACATAACAAATATGCACAGCACTTTGTGACCATGTTGGACTTGTTTTTAAATATATTTAATGTTTTGTATCTTTACACATAAAAAGTGGGTAAACAAGCCAGGGTCCTTGCCATGTGGCTGAGAGTTACCTGTGCAATTGCTATATATTACTCAATTCTGTGAAGAGTACTGGCTAGAGATAATGGTGAATACTTTTTTTGTACAATTAGTATTTTCACATATTAATTTCAGTGTGGCAGAATGTTTCCCACATTGGTAGAAATGTTCAATATAACAGGTCTGAGTAATGTATATATAACATGTGGGCATGCAAATTTTATAACACGAATAAAACAATTATATTACCCAGAGATGGAGTAATCATACTAGTGTACTCATACTCATGTACTCGTACTCGAGTGCGAGTGCTTTTTGAGTATGAGTACTCGAGTACGAAGGAAAGTAATCGTACTCAAGTACATTACCAATGTAATCGTACTCACAATTACTTCTCACGATTAAATTTGTTTTATATGAACAGTTGCAAGCAAATATATTAGACAGATAAAAATAGCAATATTAGAAGTAATCTAATAAATGTAATAATAATCAAGGTATTCATTTTCTATTACTGTTGAGCATTTCAGTGAAATAAATATTCAGTCAGATTTCCCTAATTAATACCTTCTCTTCCCAGAGAAGCCACATCTCCCCACCCTCCTGCTTAGTACAAAATACAAATTATATTGTGAAAGTCCCAGGGAAGCACTGCAGGAGATTAGCATCCCCTAACATCTTGCTTTGTAATTTTAGAAGCCATGCCACAGCCCAATTGTACTGTTTGCTCTTTCAGTATGGTGTGTATGACTGGGCAGTTAGCTGCTAAATCCCTGTCCATTATGTTTAAGTAAGTGTAAACTGTAAACCTGTCTAAATCCCCAACTGTTCTGTTTGTCCCATCTGATATATGACATATTTGAATTGGATATTTTTGCTACTATGATCCCTGGGATTTGAAATGTTGTTATTGTAAAATTTATATTTGATCATGTGTATTTGACATTTAAAAGGGGACATTTGAAATTCCTAAATGCATCATATTTGTATTTGATTCAGAAGTTTAATATTTTCCTCTTGATACTTCATTGACATATTTGAACCACCTCTAAATTGACACTCATTATAACACTTGTATGCTATTTGTTACAGTATCACTATGATACCTTTAGTTTGTAATACCATGATATATGGACATCTCGAGTATCAATCCAGTATTAAGTGGTTCATTCAACACATGACAAAGTCATCTGATGATTTATAATAATAATAACATCTGGACAGTGGATAGCAGTTAGCAGTAATCAGTTAGAACACTAGAAAATATTGGCACAGCAACAGAAAATTAATGACACCTGATTCCATGGAGGTCACCTTTACGATAGAAACAGGATATTCATTAAAGTAATCGTGAAAGTACCAGTAATCATGATTACATTCTGAAGTAATCGTACTCGTACTCGAGTACATTCTAAAGTAATCGTACTCAAGCACATTTGTTTTCTGAGTACTCGTAATTATGCATGTTCAAAGTAATCGTACTCGTACTCGAACTCGTACTCGTACTCGAGTACATTTGTATTGTACTCACTCCATCTATGAATTATTACCATGATATTGACTTTGTGTGTCGTCACATATAAAATATCATACATGTCAGAGCCATGTTAATTGTCACTTTGTTTCTTGTATACACAGATGTGGATGTACAGCAAAATGCCAGGAAGCTGGTATGCAGTATCATCAAAGAGAGTGAACTCACACAATGTCATCGATATCCAAGCTGATGTAGTTCACCAAAGAATATCGAACCTGTCTTACAGTGTCGAGAGAGGTTGACCAAAGGCTCATGCCATATTTGACAGACCATGGCATCCACCGTTCCATCACCAACTGCAAAGCTAGTCATAGGAGGTTGTCTGGTCAATGCAAATGTTGGAAATGACAAAATAAGGTTATTGTGATGCCAACAGCACATTCCCTCAGACAATATTCAAGCATTCATTCATTCAACATGTATGTCTACCTTCTTCAAAACTGTATTATTGATTTCTTGAGTCACCGCTTCAGTATTTTCCCTGCTATATGATGAGTGAGGTGGACCACCTCGGTGTTTTTCTAAGCCATTTTGCACAAAATATGCCAGGATGGCCACCTCATAGGTATTTCTTGCTATAAACATGTTTACACTTGTAGCTGGGCATTTGTTTCCTCTCTATTTCCCAGGAAATAGGTTAAAACATCCTTAAAATTGCACCATTTTGAAGGTAATTTTAAAAATTGATCTATGTAGCCATGCCCCACGACTCACACAGTGTATGTGCATTAATGTATGTGTTGACACACTGGGCATAATATGCATTATACAAGAGCAAAGGTAATTCTAGTTTTCCATGTCCATGATAATATGTTAATGAAAACAAATGTATATTTAAATGGACATATTAAAATATTTTGATAATTTATACATTGTTGATTGCTAAAATGTTTAACTTACCTGGATTGATCAGATGTGAGCCTCCCACAGACTACGTATCATCACTGCATCTGCCATACCCATGTGACTGTCTTAATATTAGCCTCTCCTCTGCCTTGTCTCACTTTTGCATTGTAGTATGGCCTATAGCAGTATTATAATTCGAATATATTATGCATATACGGCTGTGATGAATATGTTGATAAATATTTGAAAACAGCTGTTTAAATTACCTGGATTGATCAGATGTGAGCCTCCCGCAGACTACGTATCCCTGCATCTGCCATACCCATGTGACTGCCTTAATCTTAGCCTCTCCTCTGCGTTGTCTCACTTTTGTATTGTAGTGTGGCCTGTAGCAATATTATAATTTGAATATATTATGCATTCAGATACTGCTGCGATGAAAAGTTTGATAAATATTTGAAAACAGCTGGCACGTGTGAGTTGAAAGGTACCAGGTACATAGACTACAGCCAGGCATTGACTACAATGGAAACAAGTGCAAGAATGTTATATGTAATACTTGCATGATATAATGTACACCTACTGTATTAACATTTTATGTTTATTTTTATTGAAAAAATTCATCTCCATCAATCATCGCTGTTATAATTTTTTTAATTATTTGGCATAACATATAATAGAAATCAACAACGTTCAGTAATAGTATTGAAATGTGAGTCGCAAAACACTGTTTTAATAATTGTGAAATATAATATAATTCTCCGTTTGACGTTCTGTTACACGAGATAACGGATGCTCCCCTTAAAAATACAACGTTTCTTGCCCGACCGACAAGACTCAAGAGCCTATTACCAGTCCCCCATGTCAATTTTATTTTTAATTTCGTCGTAGTAGTGGTAGTAGTATTAGTAGTAGTAATAGTAGTAGTAGTAGTAGTTGTTGTTGTAGTAGTAGTAGTGGTGGTAGTGGTGGTAGTAGTGGTAGTAGTGGTAGTAGTGGTAGTAGTAGCAGTAGTAGTAGTATTAGTAGTAGTAGTAGTAGTTGTAGTAGTAGTAGTAGTAGTATTAGTAGTGGTAGTAGTGGTAGAAGTGGTAGTGGTAGTACGGGTAGTAGTGGTAGTAGTATTAGTAGTAGTAATAGTAGTAGTAGTAATAGTAGTTGTTGTAGTAGTAGTTGTAGTAGTATTAGTAGTAGTGGTGGTGGTGGTGGTGGTGGTGGTGGTGGTGGTGGTGGTGGTAGTAGTAGCAGCCTGTCTGTCTGTCTGTCTGTTTGTCTGTCTGTCTGTCTGTCTGTCTGTCTGTCTGTCTGTCTGTCTGTCTGTGCGTCAGATCTCAACAGCATCGATGAGCGTCTATTTCGCGAGCTGCTCGAGAAATAACAAATGCAAAGACCAAATGTCGATGTTCTTGTTTGTCATGCGGCATTCCATATTGGTGTATCGTGTGTGCTATTTTGCCATATATATATATATATATATATATATATATATATATATATATATATATATATATATATATACTCGGATTGTCTTTCTTCTTCATGGTGAGGCGATATCGCGAATGATTTATTATGGTTATTCATGTATTGCTTTAGACACAACGTCATATGACGTCAATCTTGTGGAAGACAAGGCATTGTTTCTCGCGCCAATCTACTCTGGCTGATGATATACTGTCCAGCATGATACACGCATTATATCCCTATATGTGCCATGTCATATAACACCAGTGTGGTGTCACAATATGATTTTCTTCTTGTTAAGGCACTTTCCACGTTAATGTCCTTATACGTATTTGAAAGTAACCTGAGTAGTCGATCTTTTAATGTCATTGTCCGAGTAAGCACCACGGAACAATAACATTCGCACCATGTCGACGGTACGCTGCAATTAGTCCAGGCTCTGCCATATAGGCCCGTAGAAATTATGAGGTAAACGCAGTTTTTCTTTTGATTTGCATCCAGGACGTGCTTTTTGAAAATCCGTGGTGTAAGGTCACTGGAGCTTGAAATCCAAAATAGCCGTCACTGACCCGGTTTTCATTTATAACTTTGGATCTAGAAGGGCTAGATAGCCAAACTTGCTGTCAATTACGCCTAAAATTCACAATCCCGACACGCCTAACCCAACCATTTTACGATTTGCCGCAATATTTGAAGATAAATCAAACATGGCCGGTCATCCACGACGACTGTCGACCGCATATACACTAACTTTCGATCGTAACTTTCGATCGAAATGAGCTCGAAACCCGATTTGATATCCCTATGATGGTTATGATGATCCTCAATCAAATAAAATTCCTTTCATGACCTTTCGGGTTGATTATATTGGTCAAAGGTCAAGTGAAGGGGTAAAAATCTTCATTTTAAAATCATATCTGGTCACGAAGCGGGATATAACTGGTATATACAAGAGCTAGAGGTCGTATCTCCGTTGCTATCATAATAGTTCTGCTGAGATAAAGTCAAATTGATGAGATTATATTAACTTTTAAAGGTTGTACGCGCTATTTTTACGTATATCCCCATCTCAGATCGGAAAAGATTGTGGTGGCCATTACATGTATCCTGCGTGCAAATATTTTGCGGTAATTATTCAAGAGTTCGATGGAGTCAATTGCTAGGGGTCGTTCTACGTTAGGAAAACTCAGTTGTTAGAGGCGTTGTTATATATATATATATATATATATATATATTATATATACATATATATATATATATATATATATATATATATATATATATATGAAAATATCGAAACATATATATATATATCATTTGACAATACATTTCTCTTTGATATATTTTATACAGTCATGCAATTTATTTTGTTAAGTAACTACAAATGTTATTACAATGTATAGTTGTTCCACCGTAACATATCACATTAAGTGCAAATAAATGTCATTCATTCATTCAAATATGAATTTGATGAAAACTGGATTTGTTTATTTATCCTGAGATCGACCAACTCTTGTGCATTGATGCTACTCTGAGTCTGGTTTGTAAGGATTTAGCCGCAATAGAAGTTACCCTATTATTATATTAGTATTAAATAACTCCGTAAATACCACATGTAGAGAAGACGATAACACCGGTTTTCTGTAAACATGTCATACGTTCCCTACTACCACTGCGATCACGAACCCACGATCACAAGCAACTTGTAGTAGTCAAATACTAAGTGAATAGTATTGTTATACGACATTCCACGATCGTACGGTTTGGTGCTGCATCGGATCATATTTCCTGCACATACAGTTCAAATCACAGACACGTAACAGATTGCGGGTAAATATTTTATTACCTCTTTTACATGCTTCAATTAGTTACCTTTAAAACACATCTATCAAGAACAAAAAAACAGTAGTAGGTATAAAGAGAACCCGATTAGTAAAAGAGAAAGAAAAGTGTGTTTACACCAAAATCAACAAGTACCACACACGAAGCGCCATTGGTGATAGCGACAATATTATCCTCATTAAATACAGCATTGCTGACATTATTAGATACTTGAATCACACTTCATATATACGTATACGTGTAAGCATATATATATATATATATATATATATATATATATATATATATATATATATATATGTGTGTGTGTGTGTGTGTGTGTGTGTGTGTGTGTGTGTGTGTGTGTGTGTGTGTGTGTGTGTGTGTGTGTGTGTGTATATATAATGTTTATTATAGCCGCAGCCAACAAGCGCCTATACAAACATTTGTCAAACACAAGATCACAACACACTGATAAACCCAACCCCCACAAAGTACACATATTTGTGGGCAACATTAATTCAACAGTAATTATCAAATAAAAACGTCTTGGATACAATTCAGGAATTCCGTCTCAGCAAAATTGTAACAGAAATAATTCTATTGAAATGCATCAATGTTGACATTAGCGTAGACATATCATACTTGTAGCGAAAATTGTTAGTAACTTTTCAGTCACTATATACTATGAGTGTTATTACATTCCGTAATGTCTAAAACGTAACATACATGTTATTACTATGATCCATTCAATAACAATACGCCCTATAAGCCGATAATAATTATACTCTTTGTTTACGATCTCGTTTAGTCTTGTCAGTTGGTCGATTTCCGAAGATTGTCCGTCCTGCCCTACAAGCGCAAAGACATCGTATTTGTTAGGATCCATGTAGGCATTGTTGAGCAGGGTCTAATTTCGTGTTACCGTAATGGGTCACATGTTGGAATAAAATGATACAAAAGGTGCACGGCTGTAGCTTAGACAATATTAAGGCCTCGTTTAGAAAACTACACACAACTGCGCGCTGGTTTTCGACATGAACAAGGACATAGATATGCTAGAACAAACAACAAATACCGGGACAAGCGACTGTAATGATTACAGACGTCAATATTCCTAAATAAGGTTATGAGAATTAAGGATTACAATACCATTAACGAGGAGTTTGGATAGAGGGTTAGAGGTGTTACGGTTATTTAAATGTTATATATATATATATATATATATATATATATATATATATATATATATATATCTATCTATGATTTATAATTTACACATTGTCTGCATATTGCATAGGATCTAGGAGCGGGTACAAAAAAAATAAACATAAAACTCATAAAGGCGCACACACGCGCGCGCACACATACACATGCCTTGCACGCACAGGCACGCACGCACGGAAGCACGCACACACGTACACACGTGCACACGTGCATACTCACAAACACACATACACACAAACTTACACACACAGCCACACCCACGCGCGCAGGCGCAGGCGCAGGCGCAGGCGCAGGCGCAGGCGCAGGCGCAGGCGCAGGCGCAGGCGCAGGCGCAGGCGCAGGCGCAGGCGCAGGCGCAGGCGCAGGCGCAGGCGCAGGCGCAGGCGCAGGCGCAGGCGCAGGCGCAGGCGCAGGCGCAGGCGCACCCCCACCCGCACGCCCACGCCCACGCCCACGCCCACGCCCACGCACACGCACACGCACACGCACACGCACACGCACACGCACACGCACACGCACACGCAAACGCACACGCACACGCACACGCACACGCACACGCACACGCACACGCACACGCACACGCACACGCACACGCACACGCACACGCACACGCACACGCACACGCACACGCACACGCACACGCACACGCACACGCACACGCACACGCACACGCACACGCACACGCACACGCACACGCACACGCACACGCACACGCACACGCACACGCACACGCACACGCACACGCACACGCACACGCACACGCACACGCACACGCACACGCACACGCACACGCACACGCACACGCACACGCACACGCACACGCACACGCACACGCACACGCACACGCACACGCACACGCACACGCACACGCACACGCACACGCACACGCACACGCACACGCACACGCACACGCACACGCACACGCACACGCACACGCACACGCACACGCACACGCACACGCACACGCACACGCACACGCACACGCACACGCACACGCACACGCACACGCACACGCACACGCACACGCACACGCACACGCACACGCACACGCACACGCACACGCACACGCACACGCACACGCACACGAACAAAGTACACAACACGGATAATACAGAGGCATTTTGTCCACTTTCCGTCTCGAGTGAATTATTAGGATGGCAGTTTTGTAAAATTATCTTGGTACATCACGTTTGCTGGTACCATGTGGTCTCTCTTTAGGCCATAAAATCGTCATTATAATTCACTGGTGAGTTTAGAGAATTGAAAAGCACCATCATAGATTTTAGAACGAAAAATAAACAAAAACGTAGATCACGGTGTATTAAGTTCACTCATCTAAAATGATGGTGTATTGGCTGAAACCACTGTTGGATGAGACAACAGTCTCGGCGCAGTACTGGTGGCGGGGCTGAAGTGGAGGTAGGGGTTTACGTGAACAGATCTATCAAGGAGTAAGTGTGGAGCACTTTGAACAGTCCCCGGTTGAACATCAGCCGATCCACGAATTTATCGTTAGTGTAGCACCTCTTTAAAATTCTTTTCTGACCAAACTGTCGCGTGTTTTACTCGATCGTTGCGCAAACGTACCGATGGTCTCATTCACGGTTCCCTGCAGGTGCGCGACGGGCGAACCTCGTGGAACTTGTCGCAGTTGTTCGATTGGTCGCAGCACCATTTCTTGGGGACCACGTCGTTCAGTCGGTGTTGTTCTGCTAATGCTGGGCGGTACAGGAACAGCCGACTGGCACGACTGTGATTGCCCTGGATGAGTCTCCCCATTGGGTTGTAGCAACAGTACTGCAACATGTAACCAAAAATCATGTATCAAGTGGGGCTGTGGTGGCCAATCAGCGGGGTACAAGTGCGCCCCCTTTCCAGTTAGGTGGAAGCGATCTCTCATGTACATATTTTTATTTTCTTTCCCAATAAAATATCCTCACAAATCTTCCTCCTGTTTTTTGTCGTTCTTTCTCCGGTTTCTTCCATTCAATCACCATCCATTAGTTTCTAGGCTAGATTATCCTATTATCAACCATTAAGCTAATCTGCTAAAATGTTGGTGACTAACAAACTTTAACTAAAACTGCTGCTCAATACATGCCTACTACTACTTTTTGAATAAATATGAATAATTCTTATCAAGCAACATTTCTCCTTGTTTTTCAACCTTGATACATCACCAATTTCAACGATTTACATCCTTCAAGGTAATGTTCCTGCCATCAACGAGAGTTGTGCTCCTGTGTACCTTTGGCGCAACAATTACAAGTATCCGACATTGACGGTAAACCAGAATTCAAACTCACCATAGTTGACTGCGTGCGTTGCTGCCGGTCATAAAAGCACACGGAATGACATCCGCTCATGGTCACAAATCTACTCCAGTCGAACATCCAGCGGCTTTCTTGCGCGAGCATTGGTAGACCGCACGGACAAGTAGTAGTAGATTCCATCAGGTTTGTGATGTTGGCCAATTTTGTTATTTCCGCTTCGTACCAGTTCAAGCAACTCACGTGACCGGAAGACGTAGTCGAAGTCGTGAGAGGAAAGAAGAATATGCCTTTCTCGCCTGAAACAGAACATCATAATAATTAAACTTAACGTCGACAACAAACATATGCGCGCACATGTGTACACAACACATACACGCATGCAAACACGCATACGCATACATGCATACAACACACAGGTGCATCATTAGTAGTAGCATTAACATAGTTTGATACACATTCGATGTCTCAACAATTGTAACAGCTCTCGGTGACACGCCAACGTTAAAAACAAACATTTACGAAACATTTATATTGCTATAGTATACATACACACTCCTAAAGACAAATATGCACGATGGAATAATTTCACATCTTGACAATAAATAAACAGCCGGATGACACTCAGTCCTACACTGTAACACAACACAGATACATATACACACAGATGGACCGACGGACAGACGGAAGCTTGAGATTTTGTAAACAGAAAAACTACAACCAACAATAATGAATATATACCCCAACGTTTGATCATTCCTTAGAATTAGTTATTCCTCGCAGCAACTACATAATATTGTAGGCATGTTTTCTTTAAGTCAAACAAACTCACCGGTGTTTCCTTCTAGATCTGCGACGCGAAAGGGGTTCGAGGTATTTGAAACCTCTATCGATTTCGAATGGATCTTTCCGTTCTTTGTCATATAATACCCAAGGAAACTAGGCCGAACACTCACAGGCTTGTCCGAGCCGGTTGGGTCATAAATATAGAGCACGTACGTTTTCTCCTTGTTCCTGTCACTCATTAACACCAATTGAAAGGTGTTTGGCTGTCAACATCAAGCAATATGGATCAGATTATGTAGTTTTGGTAGTAGTGCGTGAGTGTGTGACTTAGTTTTCTCCTGCCCTGCAGTCTTATCTGTTGGTTATCCCCTTTGTATCTTCGCCGACGAATTGTTGGCCAAGTGTGTTTCAGTTGGTTATGTAATAACTGCCTGTTAATGTAACAACTGCCAGATATTGTAATAAAAACGCCTGATAATGTAATACTTGTTTGATAACGTAATAAACTTGCTGTCTGATAATGTAATAAACTGCTCTTGCCTGATAATGTAACAAAGTACGTATTTCATATAGTATTTAGTCGTTTTCGTGCATTTCATGTTTCATGCACAGTGCATGTTGTCTATTTTTTTTATTTCGTAATACTTCAATTGTTGCTAGTGTAATTTTGTCAGCTTATATCCAATATGCTGGTTCCACAGCTGAAGTCAGATTTGTCCAGCATGTCAGAGCTTGCGGCACCGCTAGAAGCTGAACAGACAGTGACTTCATCCAGAGTAATCACCTTCTTTAGAATTAGTTTTGACCTAGAAGGCATGGAAGTTAGGTTATCAGACCATACGTTATGAGGCAGGGAAGGATCGAGAGAGGGAGGGAGGGATGTAGAGAGAAAGGGAGGGACGGAGAGGGAAGGAGGGAGATAAAGAGGGAGGGAGATAGAATGACAAAGAACGCAAACCAATTTTCGTCATTACGTCATCAAATACACAAACAGTATAATTTTATGTTGCTATTGATATTTACTGGCCCTCACATTGTAGAGTATCGCTCACAAGTATGACAAAAAAATAACTGCACGTTTTACCTGCAGAGTAATATGATCTGGCAAGATATCGCATGCCGCGCGGAAAGTATTCCCGTCTCAAAATTCAAAAATAATTTAACTTAAAACAAAATTGTTAAATAAATGTGCTAACAACTTGTATGGACACAATTAAATTAAATAACTGAGTCTGATATGACATATTGATTCCAAAATCAAACATTTCTTTATTATGGTTGTGTAAAGGTCATATTCGATTTACTACCAATTTTTGTGGTATTTCATATTTCATCATAAGCATTAGGAAAAATCGGTTTAACAAGGTTTAACAAGACTCGGAACAAATCGTTCAATGGGATGGGATATCTAATTTATGTCAGCAGACTGTTTGAATTAATACTTCGAGTGAAGTACGTCTGTAGCTACATCCCAAGTTGGGCAATTTTAGAAGTATTATGATATAACCAGAAGACGTCCGCAGTTAAGTCTCTTGTATAATACTGGTTACATTTGCATCGGTCAACTAATCAGACGACTACGTGTATATGTGTGTACGTGTGTGTATGTGTGCAAGTGTGTGCGTCCGTACGTGTGTATATATTAAATTGTAAACCCAGCAAGATAA
>OZ024866.1:21591825-21611825 GCA_964017155.1 Oasisia sp. SBJ-2009
TACTCAAACGGTCGTGCTGTTGACATGTTTTTATAGCACTTTAAAAAGGTTGCTACTGTGTTGAAAATGAAAGATTATGCGGTTAGAACAGGCTTATGCAAACACAATTTGTGGACAGCGATATTTAGTCGTGATGTTATTAATTTCCGTACAGACGCGGAACAGAAAAACAACTTTTAAAATCCGGAATCAAGTACAACTGTGTATGCACGTCGTGGTGTACCCAGACGAATCAGCATAATCCAACTTTAGGATATATGCTTGCTCGAAAAACTACAGAGAGATAAAATAACGCAACAAACCTATGCAATCATTAGCATCGCTACAATCAACCCGGAAATGCCAGCGTCCAGCTGTGTCATCATTTGTCGTTTTTGACACGTTAATAATTTCCGGCATCCCCGAACCAGGAATTACGACTTCATTAATTCCGTCTACTCCCATTGCCCCTGCCTGTAGTGAGAAAATTGAATAAATAGTATGTACGTAAACATTCACAGGATTTAATCAATCGTATTCGTATTCGTATTCGTATTCGTATTCGTATTCGTATTCGTATTCGTATTCGTATTCGTATTCGTATTCGTATTCGTATTCGTATTCGTATTCGTATTCGTATTCGTATTCGTATTCGTATTCGTATTCGTATTCGTATTCGTATTCGTATTCGTATTCGTATTCGTATTCGTATTCGTATTCGTATTCGTATTCGTATTCGTATTCGTATTCGTATTCGTATTCGTATTCGTATTCGTATTCGTATTCGTATTCGTATTCGTATTCGCAGTGGCAGTGGCAGTGGCAGTGGCAGTGGCAGTGGCAGTGGCAGTGGCAGTGGCAGTGGCAGTGGCAGTGGCAGTGGCAGTGGCAGTGGCAGTGGCAGTGGCAGTGGCAGTGGCAGTGGCAGTGGCAGTGGCAGTGGCAGTGGCAGTGGCAGTGGCAGTGGCAGTGGCAGTGGCAGTGGCAGTGGCAGTGGCAGTGGCAGTGGCAGTGGCAGTGGCAGTGGCAGTGGCAGTGGCAGTGGCAGTGGCAGTGGCAGTGGCAGTGGCAGTGGCAGTGGCAGTGGCAGTGGCAGTGGCAGTGGCAGTGGCAGTGGCAGTGGCAGTGGCAGTGGCAGTGGCAGTGGCAGTGGCAGTGGCAGTGGCAGTGGCAGTGGCAGTGGCAGTGGCAGTGGCAGTGGCAGTGGCAGTGGCAGTGGCAGTGGCAGTGGCAGTGGCAGTGGCAGTGGCAGTGGCAGTGGCAGTGGCAGTGGCAGTGGCAGTGGCAGTGGCAGTGGCAGTGGCAGTGGCAGTGGCAGTGGCAGTGGCAGTGGCAGTGGCAGTGGCAGTGGCAGTGGCAGTGGCAGTGGCAGTGGCAGTGGCAGTGGCAGTGGCAGTGGCAGTGGCAGTGGCAGTGGCAGTGGCAGTGGCAGTGGCAGTGGCAGTGGCAGTGGCAGTGGCAGTGGCAGTGGCAGTGGCAGTGGCAGTGGCAGTGGCAGTGGCAGTGGCAGTGGCAGTGGCAGTGGCAGTGGCAGTGGCAGTGGCAGTGGCAGTGGCAGTGGCAGTGGCAGTGGCAGTGGCAGTGGCAGTGGCAGTGGCAGTGGCAGTGGCAGTGGCAGTGGCAGTGGCAGTGGCAGTGGCAGTGGCAGTGGCAGTGGCAGTGGCAGTGGCAGTGGCAGTGGCAGTGGCAGTGGCAGTGGCAGTGGCAGTGGCAGTGGCAGTGGCAGTGGCAGTGGCAGTGGCAGTGGCAGTGGCAGTGGCAGTGGCAGTGGCAGTGGCAGTGGCAGTGGCAGTGGCAGTGGCAGTGGCAGTGGCAGTGGCAGTGGCAGTGGCAGTGGCAGTGGCAGTGGCAGTGGCAGTGGCAGTGGCAGTGGCAGTGGCAGTGGCAGTGGCAGTGGCAGTGGCAGTGGCAGTGGCAGTGGCAGTGGCAGTGGCAGTGGCAGTGGCAGTGGCAGTGGCAGTGGCAGTGGCAGTGGCAGTGGCAGTGGCAGTGGCAGTGGCAGTGGCAGTGGCAGTGGCAGTGGCAGTGGCAGTGGCAGTGGCAGTGGCAGTGGCAGTGGCAGTGGCAGTGGCAGTGGCAGTGGCAGTGGCAGTGGCAGTGGCAGTGGCAGTGGCAGTGGCAGTGGCAGTGGCCGTGGCCGTGGCCGTGGCCGTGGCCGTAGCAGTAGCAGTAGCAGTAGCAGTAGCAGTACATGTACTACTACTACTACTACTACTACTACTACTACTACTACTACTACTACTACTAATAATAATAATAATAATAATAATAATAATAATAATAATAATAATAATAATAATAATAATACTAATAATAATAATAATAATAATAATAATAATAATAATAATAATAATAATAATAATAATAATAATAATAATAATAATAATAATAATAATAATAATAATAATAATAATAATGACAACAACTGCAATAATAATAATAATAATACCAGTAATATTAATAACTTCTTTTGCGATTACATCATTTGATACCGAACACAGAGGCGCATCAAACGTACAAACATACATTACCTTACATTTTCTTTCGGAAGATTTAAGTAAAACATCCGCACTATGTTAAATGTAGGTTCAATGGATGACCCACGCATTGAAACTCGCTCACCATTGCAACACATGGTGTTTGGGTGTGACAACTCTTTTATAAGCGAGGAGCGAAGTGGTACTACTTACAGATGCGTATTTTGGAGATCTCGTGTCTCTCGACCAGCCGAGATTACCGTAGTTGAAGATGACGTAAGACTGGGTGCCGTTTGATACCAGCGTGCCGTTTGATACCAGCACTATTTGGAAGGTATTCGTCTATATGAGAAACAAACGTGCCTGGTAGTAATAGCAAAATGATCAGATCTTACGGTTATTTGTATGTTATACATGTGTTTGCATGCACGCATAGGGTATGCCTGCGCCTGCCCCTGCGCCTGCGCCTGCGCCTGCCCCAGCCCCTGCGCCTGCGCCTGCGCCTGCGCCTGCGCCTGCGCCTGCGCCTGCGCCTGCGCCTGCGCCTGCGCCTGCGCCTGCGCCTGCGCCTGCGCCTGCGCCTGCGCCTGCGCCTGCGCCTGCGCCTGCGCCTGCGCCTGCGCCTGCGCCTGCGCCTGCGCCTGCGCCTGCGCCTGCGCCTGCGCCTGCGCCTGCGCCTGCGCCTGCGCTTATGAACATACGAATACATACACACATGTATACTTATATATATATATATATATATATATATATATATATATATATATATATATATATATATATATATATATATATATATATATATATATATATATATATACATATATATATAATTGATTCTCTATGGCGGAGAGATATTGGCAAGCATCGCTGGTCTTACCGGGGACGTTGTATTCCCGAGGTGGTACGTCACTTCATGCCACGTAGCGATGAAGACCCACGTAGCGGTGAACCCTGTACCGTCTTCCACGTCCCTCGTTGCCATGTCTAAACTAGTTTGGTCCATCGTCTCACGGAAGTACAGTTGTCCGTCATTCGCTCTAGTGTCAATGTTGGAAAAGAACCCCGCTAACATGGCCATCTCGTCAAAGTAAACGTAGCCCTCTGAATTGATCTGGAAGCATAGCAATATTCGAGAATACTCACACACACACACACACACACACACACACACACACACACACACACACACACACACACACACACACACACACACACACACACACACACACACACACACACACACACACACACATATATATATATATATAAATAAATATATGTATATAATATATGTGTGTGTGTATGTATGTGTGTGTGTGTGTGTGTGTGTGTGTGTGTGTGTGTGTGCGTGTGTGTGTGTGTGTGTTTGTGTGTTTGTGTGTGTATGTGTGTGTGTGTGTGTGTGTGTGTGTGTGTGTGTGTGTGTGTGTGTGTTTGTTTGTGTGTTTGTGTGTCTGTGTGTGTTTGTGTGTGTTTGTTTGTGTGTGTGTGTGTTTGAGTGTAAGTGTGTATGTGTGTATGTGTGTGTGTGTGTGTGTGCTGTTTGGATGAATATGGTGAATTATCTCTTTAAAATGCAATTAATGATTCTGATGTTGTTTTAGTAAAACCCATGCAAACGACAAAAGGGAGCGGCGTACATTGTGGGTCAGGATTAGCTCCTTACTGAATTCATTTCACCCAAATCAATATATGTATTGCAATCTTACTTTAGCTATTCCGTGTTAGTGTAAGCACATCACCTTGTGTATCGTCAAACAAATGTGCGTACCGTTAGGTTGTTGAACGATGTGCCGTATAAGACGAATGACGTAGACATGGGAATGTCTCCAGAGCTGGCGTTATGTTTCTTCGTATCAATCGAGTCACCAACTCCACTGCCATATGGATAAAAGTGTGTTGATGCTGCCATGCTTTGTCCCAGGTTGTCTAAGAGATAAAATGATAGTGTCACTACAACTTGATATTCGTTTGCGAACTAATTAACAAAAACAGTCAGACACTGGTGGAAATGGTATGCAGGTGTTGCAGTACCTCAGGTATTGCAATACATCAGGGAGTTTGACGCCCCGCCATGCAGCTTTCTAAACCATTGCTTTGTGGTACTGGTTCTTGACATAACTGAAGGCTAAGGGAGCAAACCCTAACCAGAAAACCATGTAACTGTGGCAGCATCAAGGGAAGTTGATGTATGGACTTCCCAACATCTCTCTACAAAGGGACAAATAGTTTGCGCCTCTCTTGACATGTTTTGCCGGTGTGAGACCTCTATTTGCTTCCCGAGAGAGAGCCGTTAGTAACTTGCAAAAGCGAGCGGCTCTTCAATACTTTTCGCTGGCAGCTTCCATGACATGTACAACTGCACGAAACACCACACCGGTTCGTCCGTCGCTCCGGTTACCAAGGACATGTACAACTGCACGAAACACCACACCGGTTCGTCCCTCGCTCAGGTTACCAAGGACCGCGCTGATCTACCTCATCTTCCGTCGACAGTGGAATATCAACTAAGAAGAAGAAGACAACTAGTGGCAATTCCACAATGGAATGTCAGGACTCTCTTCGACCGAGAAGCAGCTGACCGACCGGAAAGATGTACGACTTTAGTAGCAATGGAACTTGTCAAATACAACATCGACATCGCCGCCCTATATTAAACAAGGTTCTCAGAGTCTGATAGTCTCAAAAACTTGGAATAGTCTTTTTTCTGGAGTGGCAAATCAGAAGGGAAAGAAGGGATGCCGGACTGGGTTTTGCAATCAAAAATAATTTCGTCACAAAGCTGACAGAAATGCCACGGCCAGTAAGTGACAGAGTCATGACGATGAGACTACCTCTGAGCAATGACATCTCTGCCTCAATTATCAGCGTGTGCGCTCCAACAATGACCAACCCAGATGAAAACAAGGAGGCCTTCTACAACCAGCTGGCAATTGTACTCAGTGGCATCCCTCGTACAGATAGATTATATACTATTGATAGGAGACTTCAATGCGAGGATAGGAAGAGACAACGAAAAATTGTCAGTGGTTATGGGCAAATATGGGATTGGGAAATGCAACTCTAATGGCGAGCTTCTAATGGCTCTGTGCTCTGAGTTCGAAATGATAGTGACGAACACCATGTTCAAGCAGAAGGATAAACGGAAGACCACTTGGATGCATCCTCGTTCCGGACACTGGCATATGATCGAATTTATCATCACGAGGTGTCGGGACAAGATGGTCATCCACAGTACAGAGCCATGTGTGGAGCTAACTGCTGGACCGATCTCCAGGTGTTGAGGTCAAAAATGGTTTTCAGAATACACAGCAAGCAACGGACAAGTAAGCCGACGTGACGTGACGTGACGTGACGTGACGTGACGTGACGTGACGTGACGTGACGTGACGTGACGTGACGTGACGTGACGTGACGTGACGTGACGTGACGTGACGTGACGTGACGTGACGTGACGTGACGTGACGTGACGTGACGTGACGTGACGTGACGTGACGTGACGTGACGTGACGTGACGTGACGTGACGTGACGTGACGTGACGTGACGTGACGTGACGTGACGTGACGTGACGTGACGTGACGTGACGTGACGTGACGTGACGTGACGTGACGTGACGTGACGTGACGTGACGTGACGTGACGTGACGTGACGTGACGTGACGTGACGTGACGTGACGTGACGTGACGTGACGTGACGTGACGTGACGTGACGTGACGTGACGTGACGTGACGTGACGTGACGTGACGTGACGTGACGTGACGTGACGTGACGTGACGTGACGTGACGTGACGTGACGTGACGTGACGTGACGTGACGTGACGTGACGTGACGTGACGTGACGTGACGTGACGTGACGTGACGTGACGTGACGTGACGTGACGTGACGTGACGTGACGTGACGTGACGTGACGTGACGTGACGTGACGTGACGTGACGTGACGTGACGTGACGTGACGTGACGTGACGTGACGTGACGTGACGTGACGTGACGTGACGTGACGTGACGTGACGTGACGTGACGTGACGTGACGTGACGTGACGTGACGTGACGTGACGTGACGTGACGTGACGTGACGTGACGTGACGTGACGTGACGTGACGTGACGTGACGTGACGTGACGTGACGTGACGTGACGTGACGTGACGTGACGTGACGTGACGTGACGTGACGTGACGTGACGTGACGTGACGTGACGTGACGTGACGTGACGTGACGTGACGTGACGTGACGTGACGTGACGTGACGTGACGTGACGTGACGTGACGTGACGTGACGTGACGTGACGTGACGTGACGTGACGTGACGTGACGTGACGTGACGTGACGTGACGTGACGTGACGTGACGTGACGTGACGTGACGTGACGTGACGTGACGTGACGTGACGTGACGTGACGTGACGTGACGTGACGTGACGTGACGTGACGTGACGTGACGTGACGTGACGTGACGTGACGTGACGTGACGTGACGTGACGTGACGTGACGTGACGTGACGTGACGTGACGTGACGTGACGTGACGTGACGTGACGTGACGTGACGTGACGTGACGTGACGTGACGTGACGTGACGTGACGTGACGTGACGTGACGTGACGTGACGTGACGTGACGTGACGTGACGTGACGTGACGTGACGTGACGTGACGTGACGTGACGTGACGTGACGTGACGTGACGTGACGTGACGTGACGTGACGTGACGTGACGTGACGTGACGTGACGTGACGTGACGTGACGTGACGTGACGTGACGTGACGTGACGTGACGTGACGTGACGTGACGTGACGTGACGTGACGTGACGTGACGTGACGTGACGTGACGTGACGTGACGTGACGTGACGTGACGTGACGTGACGTGACGTGACGTGACGTGACGTGACGTGACGTGACGTGACGTGACGTGACGTGACGTGACGTGACGTGACGTGACGTGACGTGACGTGACGTGACGTGACGTGACGTGACGTGACGTGACGTGACGTGACGTGACGTGACGTGACGTGACGTGACGTTATTTTACTCACATACCTATAGATTATCAATAAATGTACCACTACCAGTGATACTACATACCGTTGCACTTTGACTGGTTGCCGCCATCTACGCGGTAGATCCAACGTCCCGGTGTTCCGACATTTGTCGAGTTTGACAGGCCGACAATCGCAGGTGTGCCCGAGTCGGGAAGAGAGATATAGTGAGTTCCATCAAGTCCATTCACTCCTGCCTGTAGTGATTATAAGTAGTAGATATAAAGAGCGAAGTTTGTGATTTGAATAAACAGTCAACTCTGGGTAGCTCTTTTGCTAATACAGTTTCACATTTTAAAGTTTGCTCGCCCCAATAAAAATGTATTCTCTGGAATTCAAATCTGCCTTGGAACTTAACGATAAAACAAGTTACTGTAGATTGCATTAAGTCCAACGATGTTAAACGTTGATGTATATCTAAAGCAACTAGGTATGGGTGGTTCAGACCGAAATCTATACATTCAACTACTCTAACTGTAATCATGTAAAAACAACTTAATTAGTAAGGTTTTTTCGTTCCAAAAATGAACATTCGCCACGTCTCCACCAACGGAAATATAAGGCTGGTATGCATTGCCGTCTATTGGATCTTTTGAGACAGGTGGGGTAACGGCATTATTACGCTAGTTCTAAACTACGCGCTCGGTATTGACTTTATTGGCCTATACATTCGGTAGGCGTCAGCACTACAATGAATAAAGGTTAAAGCTGCCCAATCCATTCGTTTGCCAACGCCAATCCGTTTCTTGTATGTCCAGATGTGTAAAATGTTAATAATTTAACTAGCATGCACAATCAGTTTAATTATAAAATGCATACTTTTCCGTACGTAATTGACAAAAAAGAATTGTCGTTACATCCGGTAATAACAGGCGAAACAATCTGCAGCTGTCGACATCCTGCATTTTTTCAGGCACATGCTTTATGCGAGATCGGCATTATACGGCACAATGATCAATCGCACGTGCTTTTGCGTGCCATAATGAAGATTCCAATGTGCTTTTTCTTATCTATGAAGGAATGTATTAAATGCATTATCGCAATTATCAACAAGAGCGAGTTGTTGTGGGTTAATTCAACGGGACATGCGAACTTCTACATCATAGGTCTAGTCGATGCGGATCCTGTAACTTTTCACATTAGCCAGTGTGACAGTCGCCATCGATATCGCATCGGCTCGGTCAGCCAATGTCGACACAATAAGACAGGTTTTACATTCTTCGATGAATACAGATAGCTTGGCTATCTGCACTCTCTTTGATGGTACTGCATACCAACTTACTGACATTTTATTATACATCGCAGGCCACATCAATGCCGCCATCGACCATTGCCTGCAAGGCTAGGATCGTCTACCCAGGCTCCGTGAGGTGGCAGCACGTTTAAGCTTCTCACATCCGCGTGGGGAAACAATGGGTCTGCATTTTCGACTTTACCCCAGATTATGGTAGAGACGCTGATCGGCTCTCAGGCCAACTATGAAATGAAAATTAAAATAACAATATACTTTTACAATAGAATGATATACTATGAGAAGTATTCAATACTGAACTTATATTAACATAAAAGTAAGTAAAAATTCAAATTTACAGTTGTTTATAAAATAAGAATTATGGCAGGATTAACCGGTATCCGTGAGGTGGTAGCATTGTCTAGCCCCACACGGATAGCATACACATTAAATAAGGATACCTTTGTTTATCAAATAATGCTGTATTATAGAAACTATTCAAAATTAAACTTATATTAACACAAAATAAATAGAAATACAAATACGCAGTTGTTTATAACAAATATAAATAACGGCAGTGTCCGTGAGGTGGCAGCATTGTATAGATCACGTGGATAATAATCAAATGCTGGCTAAGTAACCAGACTGTCTTCTCGGCGTAGTTCCGCAGCCGACCGACAGTCGGTTAAGCGAAACTTCTGCAATGCAAAAACATTGCGCTGCGGGTTTTCAACACAATGTGTTCCATTTCGTGATATTTGTTCTGATGCGACTAAGCATCTAAGTGATTGACGCGAGACCGTCTCTTGTTTCGTTCCGGAGATCCATCCTCTTTCCCAAATAAACCATCTCGCGCGGATTCTATCTCTCTCTCTCTCTCTCTCTCTCTCTCTCTCTCTCTCTCTGTCTCTGTCTCTGTCTCTGTCTCTGTCTCTGTCTCTGTCTCTGTCTCTGTCTCTGTCTCTGTCTCTGTCTCTGTCTCTGTCTCTGTCTCTGTCTCTGTCTCTGTCTCTGTCTCTGTCTCTGTCTCTGTCTCTGTCTCTGTCTCTGTCTCTGTCTCTGTCTCTGTCTCTGTCTCTGTCTCTGTCTCTGTCTCTGTCTCTGTCTCTGTCTCTGTCTCTGTCTCTGTCTCTGTCTCTGTCTCTGTCTCTGTCTCTGTCTCTGTCTCTGTCTCTGTCTCTGTCTCTGTCTCTGTCTCTGTCTCTGTCTCTGTCTCTCTCTGTCTCTCTCTCTCTCTCTCTCTCTCTCTCTCTCTCTCTCTCTCTCTCTCTCTCTCTCTCTGTCTGTCTGTCTCTCTCTCTCTCTCTCTCTCTCTCTCTCTCTCTCTCTCTGACTTTTGGACCACCTCAAAGTTTTCGTTATAACTATACCTTCGCCAACATTTCATATTTCACTTTGTTAATTTAATCATTCACATCATCTAATGCATATTTGTGTTTAAACAGCGCGTGTTACCGGACTTTTGAGGTCGAAAAGACGTTAAAAACAAACTATGTATCGCTCATTCCATGTGCACGGCGCAGCAACACACGGCTTTTGTGCCTGCGACTGGCACAAATCGGGGCCAAATTGGAGCGCTATTAGGATCTCAAAACGCAATATTTGTAAAACATAGATGTACCTCGGAATGCTGATTTATTAGGATTAGCGTTAAAGTTAATGTGAGGCATACAATATACAGTTATAACGGCGGCACACTTGAGGTGGGTCCCAATTCTACACAAGTGCCACTTTCTTCGCTAACTGGTGGCGCACGCGCGTGGATGTCCATTTTTTGATAACAATACCTTGCGCGAAGAACTGCGACCATACAAAACAAAAGCAACCATGAGCACATGCGTGGAAGGATATCGAGGCACCAATCTCGAGGGTCAAAGGTCGAGTTCACTTCAACATCGGCCAACGAGAATAAACAAACGTGTTTCCGAACGAACTTCCATTTATATATTCAAGTTTCGTACATCGTTTCGATTGGTTCGAAGCGAAACGAAATTCGGAATAGTTCGCATTTTTTCAATTAATTTTAGAAAAATGAAGTAACATGTATTCATATACCAACTAAGCAAACCCCTTGGGAATATTTCATATATCTGTTTTTGTGTGAAATTACTATGAAAGGCTGGGAGCAAAACATTTTAATGGATATAGCAGTTTTAGGAAAAGAGTATTGAAATACAGCGACGTTATTATGATAAACCCGTCAATGAATTCTCATAAACGGTGCTTTATGACATTGACTCTGTGCTTGCTTGAAAGGACGAAACTAGTAAGTGTGTGATGAAAATACTGGCCTTCGCTGCTGTTTAATTATTAACATAGCAAAATACAAATAATACCTAGTGACTTTCCAACAGTTGCAACTTAAAGACTAGATAGTCTACTACATGTTGGATTAAGTCCAACCATGTCAAACATCGATATAAATCTAAAGCTTTGTTGAATATTTTGAAATTGCATGGCCGAAGTTCGATTTTTCGTCTAGAGGATATGAAAGCAACGACTTAAGTAAAATAATGTGATGGAATAATTTAATTATATATGTTATGTATATATATATATATATATATATATATATATATATATATATATATATATATATATATATATATATATATATACATATATATATATATATATATATATATATATGTATATATATATATATATATATATATATATATATATATATATATATATATATATATATATATATATATTCAATTCATACGCTAGCTAAGAATAGGCCGGAATAAATAGCATGCCTACCACTAGGTTCGTTGGGGTTGGGTTCCTGTACGGAGGAATTGTCCAGTTGATGTCGCCGTAGTTCAATATTACGAAAGACGTGCTGCCGTCTGTCACCAGCACAGACTGGAATGTGTTAGTTGGTTTCCTATCCCTCTGTAAAAGGTCAGAACATAATCGCTATTACAACGCATGCTGTACATTTTATAATGGCCCTATCTTAATCAGTACAAAAACAATGTAATCTCAATAGTAAGTCAAATAAAACACGTGTTACTTTTTGGTAAACGGGGTGCATGCCCCTCATAAGGCAATCCATGAGCTTTCGTGAAAACTGACAAATACTTTTATTAACAACGACGGACGTGAATTGATCAAAACAGGAAAGTAAGATGGGGAAATAAATAGAGAAGGAGTGTGCATGCATTGTTTAATGCGTTGGCATATATATATATATATATATATATATATATATATATATATATATATATATATATATATATATATATATATACACACATACATATCACACGTCTGCATGTTTGATGCTGAAAGAGGATAACTATTTCTGCATAATTTACTTACGTCTGACGGATCCGATGATGTAGAATACGTGACGTTAAGCCATGTGGCGATGAACACAAATGTTGCTACGAAATCGGTCCCATTTGACACATCAGCAGTCGCTTGTTGTAGCGATGCACTGTCCGTTGTTGACCTGTAGTACACCCGGCCATGGTTTCTATTAGTATTAGCGTCACATGCCAGAGGAGCTACGAGCGGGCGATCGTAACCATCGTCGAATGGCCAAAACTGATATTGGCTATTTTGACCGTCGAACGAGAAAATGCCGTTATTGTTGACCTGCAGGTAACATATTAAGAACAACATATTCTTCATATAATACTAATTATATGCCAACTTCTATTGCGTCTAAGTCCGTGAAAACCAAACTCACAAGCGCATCCATGCAAAAGGACTGATCAGTCCCAAATTGAATAGACATTCCGGTTATCAACAGGTGGATTTATACATGGTGGATAGGCACGGTTAGAAAGGTACGGTGCAACATGGCAATATTTTCAATTGATCTAAAAGCATAAGGGTGCATATTCCAAAGAGTACAGAAAAAGCTTTAATCCCAATGCTAGTACTAACTGTAGGACAACAAGTAAATCAGAACAAGATGATCGAAAGTGGATAGGTTTTCTTACATGAATAAGCAGTGAATGTAATTACGATGGTTGCTTACATGAAAGTGTCTGGTAAGTAATAGTACATCTCTAATTGATGATATGATATCGGCAGCACGCCAATGCAGTGACTTTAGAAGCGGTATAGAATGAGTAACACTTGAAAACCCGGGCGAACTTTTATTCTTGTAAGTGTTGACACTTTGTGATTTGCTATATTTTCCATAACACAATACTACAAATCACAAACGCTTTCGTTCAAGCATAGTGGCACTAAACGACAGTGTCTGCTCCTAGGTATTATTTTATTTGTAATATTACGTTCATATAATTATAACATACTTATTGAAGGCTTATTATCTGTCAGCTTGTGGTTAGTTCCTGTATTAAGCTCGGAACAATGTTCGCAATGTTAAGGATTCCACGTGCAACATTGACAATACTATAGAGGTGAGCAGCGTTAGTCACATTACCCTTTGATGTTTAATTTTCCCAAGTTTCTGACAGCAGACTTCCTTACAAATTATTGCCCTGCCAACTATGGCAGAGGAGCTGGCACCCTCTGTTTAAACTTACCCATAGGGCATTCATACAGGTTCCAAAAAGCACGAATTGGATTGGCAATGGAATCGTACGAGATCCCCCATCAACACTCCTTGGTAGTTCTTCGTCTCCATCTTCAAGTCCGTACGGATAGAAATGTGGCGGTTCTGTAATGCTTTGTACCCACGAGGTGATGCAAAGCACAGCGCAAAGCGCCTGAATTGTCGTATGCATGAGTAAACCCATGGTGTGCCTAATATCTGGTGTCCGTTCTCTCGCTGCACGCCCGCCCTATAGACTCCTCATTTCATTTCGTCGCCCGTCCCATCAGACAATTCACCAGATGGGCGTGTTTTCGGTATAGGCCGACGTCAAATACAAATCGCCACCGCAAATCATACGATCTTATTGATGTCAGACACTCGTCTTCATAATCGCACATAAGTGATACCATGTCATTATAGGTGAGCGATATGTCTATGTGTGTGATGATGGGATGATTGATTGGGAATACGTGGTCGTTCCTACTGTATTCTGGACGAGTATGTGATGGAAGTTTCCGTGAATTTAGACAGAACGCCTTCTCATATAATTCCTGGACGAGCACATTTGATTAGCATCTAGAGAAAGTTGATCAGATAGACACGGTCACTTCTAACAAAAGTGTGACAAACTGAGTACCACATATCCATTGAGATATGGAGTAGATGATAAAGCCTAAAAGAGCATGGGCGAGGGCTTCCTGGGGTTATCCACTTATGTGCGTGTACAAGGTGAACTCTTTAATGTGTTGCGGAAACAACCCACATTCTTATACATTTTCTGATAACGTCTAGGCCATACAAAGTGTTAAGAGGGTTTCTATTACACAACACTCTACGCGGGGCACACTATGTTCTTATAATTACTTATATATCCACAGTTATTTCCTTCAAATTCAAACGTTGACATTACATCGTTTATTTTTATTGTGGTGGGTTATCTTGCAACACCGCCCATATGTAAAGGGATCGAAGAAAGGAGTTTATGCGTGACGTCATGTCGGTGTAACATGGTCGTGGTACGTTATTAATAACTTTTAGCTAGTTGGACTTAATTTGCCTAAATGACACCACATAGGAAATAAGACACTCCTTCAGAAATCTACTTGTTACGTCAACGCGTAAAAGTATCATACCGGACTGTCGGGTGATGTGAACGAATAACAAGAACTCACGGTAATGTGTTATACGATAAGTTTGATCCCGATGAGGTCCTTTATGACTTTAAATATAATGAATGATGAGTTATGTATGGTAAATGATACAAGCGACAGGTGCAATTAATTTGCAACATTTCCCATATGTAAAGGGATCGAAGAAAGTAGATAGATTAGGCGTGAAGTCACGTCGGTGTAACATGATCTTGGTACGTTATTAATTAATTTTAACTAGTTGGACTTAGCTTGCCTAAATGACACCACATAGGTAATACGATACTCCGTCAGAAATCTACTTGCTACCTCAACGCTTGAAAGTATCATACGGGACTGTCGGCTGGTGTGAACGAATAACAAGAACTCACGGTAACGTGTTATAGTCCAGTCATAGTGTCACGTCTTGGCCGCCACGTTAAGCTACGTTGCAAAACGTGGCAGAACGTGGCTACAACGATGGCAAACGTGGAACAATGTGTCTAAAGCGTAACCGAACGTGGCACAACGTGAACGTGAGATTTTTATTTGACACGATAGTAATCATAAATCTGAAAGTACAGGGATCAGCTATGTGACATTTCAAAAGAACGGAATGACAAAGAGACCGATGAATGAAGAAACAAATTTAGTATTTATGTTGGGCGGTCCTATGAAACTGACAGTTTCATTCCTTCAACATGGTCCCTTGCAATTAAGCATCATCATATTTATTATCTGCACGGTTCATTTTGAACATAGTTCCTTACTGATTTATCAATAACTCGATTAAATAAATAAACATTCCCTAAATGCGTTTAAATAAATAGTTTGATAGTTGATGTGAAGTGCTACATACAAAGAACTTCGTAAAAGGCACCTATGAACTTGATACCCGTGCGTCCTATTTGCATTGTGTGGAGAGATTTTGGTCTTTACGGTCAGAACGAGCATCATATATATATAAACATAGATTCAAGACGATACCGTATCAGTACGCTTACATTCCCAAGATATAAATTGAAACATGTCGTAGTCACATCCATCATTCGACATGTCGGCCCGACTGAAGAGAAACGCATTGTGCCTTTGTCTCCGTGCTAAACGTGCTTTAGCTAGGGCCATCATCGAGTAGGGAAATGAGAATCTGGTCGGAAGTTTGTGTGAGTGTACTCACACCATCTTAAAAGGGAACACGTGTACCACTGAAGAAAAGTCAGAAGAGAAGTTTGCGTCGGTACAAGGAGGACCTGCGAGCTTTGGTACAATAGTCCTGGCTCTGCCATATAGGCCCGTAAAAATGTTGATGTAAACGCAGTTTTTCTTTTGATTTGTATTCTACATACCATGTCTTTCAACAATCCAGGAGGTGGTTTTTGAAAATCCGTGGCATAAGGCCACTGGAGCGTGAAATCCAAAATGGCCGCCACTGATCAGGTTGTCATCTATAACTTTGGATCTAGAAGGTATAGATAGCCAAACGTGGTGTCAATTCCGCCTAATATTGACATTCCCGACACGCCTAACCCGTCCATTTTACGATTTGACGCCATATTTGATGATAAATCCAACATGGCCGCTCATCCGTGACGACTGTCCACTGCAGAAACACAATACGCCGTAACTCTCGATCGAAATGACCTAGAAACTGGATGTTATGTCCCTATCGATGATTGTGATAATCCCCAATCAAATATACATTATTTCATGACCTTTCAGGTTGACTATATAGGTCAAAGGTCAAGTTAATGGGTTAAAATCAACATTTTAAACCCTAACTGGGCACGAAACGTGATAGAACTGGCATATAAATGAGCTAGAGGTCGTATCTCATTTGATATCATCATAGTTCTACTGAGATAAAGTCAAATAGACGAGAATATTAACTTGTTGAAGATATAACTAATTGCTATGCCAAGATCAAATGTGCCTAAACATATGCATAAATCGTGTTCTCTGTTTAATATAGAAAACCAAGAATTAAAAGTGATGGTCAATTCATGATACCTGACATCGGTCACACTGTTTATTCTAACATATTATGACAAACAAAACTATTGTAACCTTTCAAGTAATTTATAACAATAAGCACCGGTAATGTACTGTATATCTAGTTAGCATGTACACGTACAACACACTTTCTATCCCACATTTAACTAACAACGATTCTGACAGTTTCGAACTTGTGATTTGTGGCAATAAATTACACACATCACCTCAAATTGTCTGCACGTGCACTGCACATTACCACATTTACACATGGATAGCGTATTAGTAGACAGGGAGCTATGTTATGTCAATGGTTTGAGGGTGCCTCCGTCACTTTTCCACCCACTCTGACAAAACCCTAGGCGCCTTCCTTCACTGGCTCTGATCCCTTGAGAAACAATATAATACTCTGGTGATGTGTCTACGTACAACACTCGGTACGGGAGCATTTTGGTTATGGCATTGGGAGCAGAGACACTGGTGTGGACCAGGAGATGCAATCGATCAAACGTCTTTGCCTATGGCTTAGATCTTGCACGCGCCCAACCCAGTAAGAAGTACTCTTCCACTTGCGCGATCACCGTTTCCGGTAGCTCTGCTCTATCGTCAAACTCAGTCAGATAAACAAAGGAATTGCATTGCATCGCTGCATGCTTGGTGCCAATTCTGCAGGTGACATCGTTTCTAGTGAATGCGTGAACCTTCTCCAGAACAAGGCCGCGAAACTCGCCCACTCGCGATGTAGGGGAAGGTGCTCTCTCTTCTCACTTGTCCCAAACTCGACCTAGAGGTTTTTCATAGTATCACGGACTATCGTATGGGTGAAGCGCAGTAGGCGCATGACTATGTCATTTAACATAACGACTAAACGTTGGCCGCCATGTTGGACTGCCCAGATGGCATGAGGCACGATCCTTTCACATGTATCTTTCAATAATGTTGCAGGTTCTGGAATCACTATTGGCTCTGTCGATTCTGTACTGTGGAGGGAACTGAAACTTGTTCTTGGTTTACTACCATGACATCCAAATCTTTGGCATAAATACCAGCAGGGTCACTGTTTCAACCCGTCATGAGATAGGTCTCCAGTAGTTGTATTGTGTATCGTCAGACACTACAGAACTACGTTATAAATATATTCAATTCCAACATCAACATCATCAATGACATATGCCTCCAATTGAGCCACGTGTGACAGAGGTAAAGTCGCCATCAAACAGTTGACTGGTGAGGAGGTGGTCTTCATGCGAGAAGACTTCCGCGAGAGTTATTCCACGTACCCGGGCGATCTCAATGTCACGCTCGACAGATCCGAGCAGTTTAGGTATGGTGGTTTATGATGCTCTATTAGATTTGGTGTCAATTACCGACAATATCACACTTCGGCAGGTTACATATGTGTATTGTTACTGCAAGCTTCTTTGTCTTCAAAACCAGCTCTCGCTCTCTCTCTCTCTCTCTCTCTCTCTCTCTCTCTCTCTCTCTCTCTCTCTTCTCTCCATTCTCGAACACATCCGTTATTTTATCATTGATGAAATGTTCGGTGGCAAAGTTATGCAATCTTGATAATGAAGGGATTTGCTACAGCTCGCACAAAGTCAAGAAGATGGGAGATATTGGTATAAAAACGGCCTTAATGCTCCTGAGTTCTTTGTACATGATGGTCTTATGATGCTCCATCATCCATTCATTTGTGAGCTTACGGCAGTTGTTCTGTATGTGCAGGATATCATGGGAGATCAGCTCAAACTCCACCACAACTGCGAACATTTGTGTCTGGCCGACGATGCCTCCCTGGCTCTTTGATGCTCGCTGGATGGACTGCTCCAACTTTAAATCTAATTCGACATAGTTAAAGATGTCACTCCAGTCTTGCACTACACATCTGAGTCTTCCGCCTCGAACAACTGAGTTTTCCTAACGTTGAACCACCCCTAGCAATTGACTCCATCGAACTCCTGAATAATTACCGCAAAATATTTGCATGCATGTTAAATGTAATAGCCACCACCACCTCTCCCGATCTGAGATGGTGATATACGTGAATAGGTTGAACATTTTGATTGTACTTGATAAGCAAGGGCTGAATGAGTTAAAAGACCTGCAGGTGTATTAGGTCATTAATGAATTGGGTGTCTTTGGCGAGAACGAAACCTCTCAACTGAAAATATCAGTCACCTTGAAAAGCATCATTGATCTTTAGTAGTGACATCCGGTTGGAATTGAAATCAGGGCTCGCTTCATGAAGAGCTCTGCTTCGAATAGGGCATCGTCCAGGTCACTACTACTGATGCAGCAACTACATGCATCGTGGTAGAACCTTCGCATAGTGAAATACTCCAAACATGCCATAGATGTCCACCACCAATGTGTGTGACTCAGAATATCTGCAACAGTGTGAAACAACACTCCATCATCTCAGAACACGGGCATTATCGTCTGAGACAGCGGCATGCGGACATTAGAACGTTTCTCGCAATGGTATAATCTGTCACCGGGTTTGGGAGGGCTGGCGGGAACACATCAACAGGACATCTGCAATGGTGATGAATGCCATCATCATCATGCTGTCGGTCGCGAAGCGACAAAGACTGCTTCCATCACTTGACTGTTGCTCTCCATTTGTCTCTCTGCTGTGAGAGTGATGTCCATGAGTCGATCTTTATGTCTCTCATCTTCAGGTTTCTCTTGATGGTATCTTTGAACCGGAGACGAGGGCGCCCTCTCTTTCTGTGACCAGAAGACAGTTGCGAGTAGAGAACCTGCTTCGGTAGCCTGTCTGATGACATCCTCATGAGGTGTCCAGTCCACCGGAGATTCTTTCTGATCAGAAGATCTTCCATAGATGGCAGCCCTGTTCGTTCTAGTATTTCCTTGTTTGTCACTTTGTCCATCCAGGTTATCCTCATGATCGAACGCAGATGTCGCATCATGAAGGCATGCAGCTTTTTTACCTGTCGTCTGTACACTGTCCAGGCCTCAGCTCCGTATAGGAGGGTGGACAGCACGATTGCACGGTATATCTTGCCTTTAACCCGCATGGACACATGGTGGTTGTTCCAGAGTCTCTGGCGTAGTCGGCCGAAAGATGCACTAGCCTTGGCCATCCTCCTCTGTATTTCATCGTCAATGCATCCATCACTTGATATAGTGCTTCCGAGGTAGGTGAATTCTAGAACAGAGTTCAGCTTGTTTCCATCAACCATGATATCCTCCTCTCGGGTTCTTGTAGAGTTGGATTGGTACAGCACCTCGGTCTTCTTGATGTTAATCTTCAGGCCGAACTTCTTTGACGCATCGGAGAAAGCATCCACTATTTTCTGCATCTCTTCAGCAGAGTGTGCAACCAGTGCACTGTCATCTGCGAATAGCAGCTCTCTCATCAGTATCCGAGTAGTCTTGGTCTTTGCTCTGAAGTGTGCGACGTTGAATAGGTCAGCGTTCTGTCTGGACTGTATGTAGACTCCATCCCCCATGTCTCGGAAAGCCTCGTCGAGCATTGCTGATAGGAAGATGGAGAAGAGCGTGGGGGCCAGTACACAACCTTGCTTGACCCCATTTGTGACACTGAACGATTCTGAGACTTCTCCTCCAACACTAACATTCGCCATCATTCCAGTATATAGTGCCTCGATCATTGT
>OZ024866.1:21616825-21619325 GCA_964017155.1 Oasisia sp. SBJ-2009
ATGTGACCGACCCCCACTCACTAAACCTAGTTTCTACTCTGAAGCTTCCACCCACTGTGGAAGACAACACTTAACTGTTTCCTGTAAGTTTTGAACCTCCTGTATCATCCCTGAACATTTTTCTAGCAGCATCCGATACCCATCGACCGGCTCGCCTAATCTGAGCATCGGATTCACCACGTAACGCTGCCGATATAGCCGCACATATTCTGACACCATGCCATTTATAACTCTAGTGCTAATACACAAAGCACTAGCGAGACCTGAGCGAAGAATCAAATTATCTTCGCAACATTGGAAAGCTATCTATATATGCAAATAGTGAGGCCTGTACCCTTCCCTAGCTTGTAGAAATTCATTAAGCTAAGCAGCCGAAGAAATGGCAGTGTCTGGTGCCCCTGCACCCTTAATCTGTAACGAATGTGGGCACCGCCTGCCACTATGGTTTAAAGCGTCAGTTTATATAGCTATCTGTCGTACTGCGCTCTGGATGATGGAACCACGGACGCATGCGGAGTCTCTACAGCATTGTCATTGCAGCACGTTGTCGCTGGCCCACCCCTGTGGCCGGAGCTGTAGTGAACCGAGCAGTGAGGATGAGTTGCGATGCTGTCACCTCATCATCTAACAGCTACAGTGGGCCAAGGAGGGTCAACCATACCTGCCCTCTGCAAGTTGGAAGACGAAGGTCCAGGAATTGGCGCCGGAGGGTCGGTAGCCACTTCGGCCGATGGTGCTGCCATAGCGGGACGCACGGATTGCAACATCTCGCGAATTTCCGTCATCTCGCGACGGAGATCGGCTATGGCTGCATCCGATGCAGTGAGTTGTTGCTGAGCCACCCCTGTGGCCGCAGCTGGGGTGAAGCGAGCCATAGGGACGAGTGGCGATGCTGTCACCCGTGGTAGACGTCCTAGCGCTGCCGATCTGGCCCGTTGCCGAGCCGACTGTCTCACCGGAGCCATGCTACAACATCAGACCCAACATAAGTGGAGTAACAGGAAGAACTACTGCTGTTCCCATGAACATAAACCGGTATTATGCAGAGACTGCCATGCACGCTGCCCAATAGTCAAAGGACAGTGACCCCTCCATTACCGTAACCAATAACTCTATCATAGCAACTACCCTGTATGTAGGAGACATGTATACCAATAGTATATTGTGTTGTACGTACACTGTGAAGTACAAGACAGAAGAACTAACCGTATAATGTAAGTAGCACGTACACCGTTAAGTACGAGAGATTATCAGGTGGTGGATTAAAGTTTAAGGGCGAGACACGAACAGAAGAATTTTCATAAGGTAGTTGTCTAGTACACTTGAGTTATGTTAGTGGTGAGTGCACTTGAGTACTAAACATGTGCACTTAGCCAACTGATTTGCCAGTACACTTGAGTATTGGACAGTGGACACGTGCACTCCGGACATTTTAGGTGCCTGTACACTTGAGTACAGGACACGTGCACCCATAACAGTTATGTGCCAGTACACTTGAGTACTGGACACGAGCATACCATAGATGCTACCTGCGAGTAGACTTGAGTACTGGACACGAGCATACCATAGATGCTACCTGCGAGTACACTTGAGTACTGGACACGAGCATACCATAGATGCTACCGGCGAGTACACTTGAGTACTGGACACGAGCATACCATAGATGCTACCTGCGAGTACACTTGAGTACTGGACACGAGCATACCATAGATGCTACCTGCGAGTACACTTGAGTGCTAGACACATGCGAAGCGCATAAAGACGTATCAAGTACACTTTAAGTACCAGACACATACTTGTATTCTTTCTTGTTCTGTTTTTGTTGTTTTTTGTTTTTGTTTTATTGACTTTATTGAAATAACACATGACAAACACACAAATCAAGCGATACTGACACAGGTGACAGCCACCCAGAGATGCGCCACCTTCCCATTGATACCCCTATTAACCACGGCCATTAATCCCCTTCAAAGCGAGAAATACTGCTCCACGCACACTACGCCACAATTTGTAATTCCCTAAGTCATTGAAGTGCACCCCATTCCCCCGAAACATAATCAGAGGCGACTTCCGCATCCCCTTATGCCTCCAAAAGCTGATATGCTCAGTAGCACACACCGCGGAGAGGAAATCGTTAATTTCAAGTACTCTACGGGAACCCTCGGTAACGGATGATGGCGGAAACTCTGGCGGCGAACCACCTGGGTCACAACAACCCGTTCTACACCTCCACTAACCAACGACTTCGCGAATTCAAACACACGCATACCCACCAACAGCGCGTGATCCGTAGCGGAATCAATGTCGTTACCTCCAATCGCGAAAATAACCACACGCGGGACTCCGGCCGCTAACAGACTCGTTACCTGCCCGAGACTGTCTACGGACCCACCCCGACACGACTAATTGCTCTAAGTATGTGCTGTACACCTAAGGAACAAATCTCATACATAAATCCGTATTGATGTAGTCACTGGGACACCTTAGGAACCAGGACACT
>OZ024866.1:21624325-21631825 GCA_964017155.1 Oasisia sp. SBJ-2009
TTAGACACAACGTCATATAACGTCAATCTTGTGGAAGACAAGGCATTGTTTTTCGCGCCAATCTACTCTGGCTGATGATATACTGTCCAGCATAATACACGCATTATATCCCTATATGTGCCATGTCATATAACACCAGTGTGGTGTCACAATATGATTTTCTTCTTGTTGAGGCACTTTCCACGTTAATGTCCTTATACGTATTTGAAAGTAACCAGAGTAGTCGATCTTTTAATGTCATTGTCCGAGTAAGCACCACGGAACAATAACATTCGCACCATGTCGACGGTACGCTGCAGTTAGTCCATGCTCTGCCATATAGGCCCGTAGAAATTATGAGGTAAACGCAGTTTTTCTTTTGATTTGTATCCAGGACGTGCTTTTTGAAAATCCGTGGTGTAAGGTCACTGGAGCTTGAAATCCAAAATAGCCGTCACTGACCCGGTTTTCATTTATAACTTTGGATCTAGAAGGGCTAGATAGCCAAACTTGCTGTCAATTCCACCTAAAATTCACAATCCCGACACGCCTAACCCATCCATTTTACGATTTGCCGCAATATTTGAAGATAAATCAAACATGGCCGGTCATCCACGACGACTGTCGACCGCATAAACACTAACCTTCGATCGTAACTTTCGATCGAAATGAGCTCGAAACCCGATTTGATGTCCCTATGATGGTTATGATGATCCTCAATCAAATAAATTTCCTTTCATGACCTTTCGGGTTGATTATATTGGTCAAAGGTCAAGTGAATGGGCTAAAAATCTTCATTTTAAAATCATATCTGGTCACGAAGCGGGATATAACTGGTATATACAAGAGCTAGAGGTCGTATCTCCGTTGCTATCATAATAGTTCTGCTGAGATCAAGTCAAATTGATGAGATTATACTAATAGAAGTTACCCTATTATTATATTAGTATTAAATAACTCCGTAAATACCACATGTAGAGAAGATGATTACACCGGTTTTCTGTAAACATGTCATACGTTCCCTACTACCACTGCGATCACGAACCCACGATCACAAGCAACTTGTAGTAGTCAAATACTAAGTGAATAGTATTGTTATACGACACTCCACGATCGTACGGTTTGGTGCTGCATCGGATCATATTTCCTGCACATACAGTTCAAATCACAGACACGTAACTGATTGCGGGTAAATATTTTATTACCTCTTTTACATGCTTCAATTAGTTACCTTTAAAACACATCTATCAAGAACAAAAAAACAGTAGCAGGTATAAAGAGAACCCGATTAGTAAAAGAGAAAGAAAAGTGTGTTTACACCAAAATCAACAAGTACCACACACGAAGCGCCACTGGTGATAGCAACAATATTATCCTCATTAAATACAGCATTGCTGACATTATTAGATACTTGAATCACACTTCATATATACGTATATGTGTAAGCATATATATATATATATATATATATATATATATATATATATATATATATATAAATATGTGTGTGTGTGTGTGTGTATGTGTATATAATGTTTATTATAGCCGCAGCTAACACACGCCTATACAAACATTTGTCAAACACAAGATCACAACACACTGATAAACCCAACCCCCACAAAGTACACATATTTGTAGGCAACATTAATTCAACAGTAATTATCAAACAAAAACGTCTTGGATACAATTCAGGAATTCCGTCTCAGCAAAATTGTAACAGAAATAATTCTATTGAAATGCATCAATGTTGACATTAGCGTAGACATATCATACTTGTAGCGAAAATTGTTAGTAACTTTTCAGTCACTATATACTAAGAGTGTTATTACATTCCGTAATGTTTAAAACGTAACATACATGTTATTACTATGATCCATTCAATAAAAATACGCCCTATAATCCGATAATAATTATACTCTTTGTTTACGATCTCGTTTAGTCTTGTCAGTTGGTCGGTTTCCGAAGACTGTCCGTCCTGCCCTACAAGCGCAAAGACATCGTATTTGTTAGGATCCATGTAGGCATCGTTGAGCAGGGTCTAATTTCGTGTTACCGTAATGGGTCACATGTTGGAATAAAATGATACAAAAGGTGCACGGCTGTAGCTTAGACAATATTAAGGCCTCGTTTAGAAAACTACACACAACTGCGCGCTGGCTTTCGACATGAACAAGGACATAGATATGCTAGAACAAACAACAAATACCGGGACAAGCGACTGTAATGATTACAGACGTCAATATTCCTAAATAAGGTTATGAGAATTAAGGAATACAATACCATTAACGAGGAGTTTGGATAGAGGGTTAGAGGTGTTACGGTTATTTAAATGTTATATATATATATATATATATATATATATATATCTATAATTTATAATTTACACATTGTCTGCATATTGCATAGGATCTAGGAGCGGGTACAAAAAAAATAAACATAAAACTCATAAAGGCGCACACACGCGCGCGCACACATACACATGCCTTGCACGCGCAGGCACGCACGCACGGAAGCACGCACACACGTACACGTACACGTACACGTACACGTACACGTACACGCACACGCTCGCGCACGCGCACGCGCACGCGCACGCGCACGCGCACGCGCACGCGCACGCACACGCACACGCACACGCACACGCACACGCACACGCACACGCACACGCACACGCACACGCACACGCACACGCACACGCACACGCACACGCACACGCACACGCACACGCACACGCACACGCACACGCACACGCACACGCACACGCACACGCACACGCACACGCACACGCACACGCACACGCACACGCACACGCACACGCACACGCACACGCACACGCACACGCACACGCACACGCACACGCACACGCACACGCACACGCACACGCACACGCACACGCACACGCACACGCACACGCACACGCACACGCACACGCACACGCACACGCACACGCACACGCACACGCACACGCACACGCACACGCACACGCACACGCACACGCACACGCACACGCACACGCACACGCACACGCACACGCACACGCACACGCACACGCACACGCACACGCACACGCACACGCACACGCACACGCACACGCACACGCACACGCACACGCACACGCACACGCACACGCACACGCACACGCACACGCACACGCACACGCACACGCACACGCACACGCACACGCACACGCACACGCACACGCACACGCACACGCACACGCACACGCACACGCACACGCACACGCACACGCACACGCACACGCACACGCACACGCACACGCACACGCACACGCACACGCACACGCACACGCACACGCACACGCACACGCACACGCACACGCACACGCACACGCACACGCACACGCACACGCACACGCACACGCACACGCACACGCACACGCACACGCACACGCACACGCACACGCACACGCACACGCACACGCACACGCACACGCACACGCACACGCACACGCACACGCACACGCACACGCACACGCACACGCACACGCACACGCACACGCACACGCACACGCACACGCACACGCACACGCACACGCACACGCACACGCACACGCACACGCACACGCACACGCACACGCACACGCACACGCACACGCACACGCACACGCACACGCACACGCACACGCACACGCACACGCACACGCACACGCACACGCACACGCACACGCACACGCACACGCACACGCACACGCACACGCACACGCACACGCACACGCACACGCACACGCACACGCACACGCACACGCACACGCACACGCACACGCACACGCACACGCACACGCACACGCATACGAACAAAGTACACAACACGGATAATACAGAGGCATTTTGTCCACTTTCCATCATAGATTTTAGAACGAAAAATAAACAAAAACGTAGATCACGGTGTATTAAGTTCACTCATCTAAAATGATGGTGTATTGGCTCAAACCACTGTTGGATGAGACAACAGTCTCGGCGCAATACTGGTGGCGGGGCTGAAGTGGAGGTAGGGGTTGACGTGAACAGATCTATCAAGGAGTAAGTGTGGAGCACTTTGAACAGTCCCCGGTTGAACATCAGCCGATCCACGAATTTACCGTTAGTGTAGCACCTCTTTAACGTTATTTACTCGATCATTGCGCAAACGTACCGAAGGTCTCATTCACGGTTCCCTACAGGTGCCCGACGGGCGAATCTCGTGGAACTTGTCGCAATTGTTCGATTGGTCGCAGCACCATTTCTTGGGGACCACGTCGTTCAGTCGGTGTTGTTCTGCTAATGCTGGCCGGTACAGGAACAGCCGACTGGCATGACTGTGATTGCCCTGGATGATTCTCCCCATTGGGTTGTAGCAACAGTACTGCAACATGTAACACGAAATCATGTATGAAGTGGGGCTGTGGTGGCCAATCAGCGGGGTACAAGTGCGCCCCTTTACAGTTAGATGGAAGCGATCTCTCATGTACATATTTTCTTTCCCAATAAAATATCCTCACAAATCTTCCTCCTGTTTTTTGTCGTTCTTTCTCCGGTTTCTTCCATTCAATCACCATCCCTTAGTTTCTAGGCTAGATTATCCTATTATCAACCATTAAGCTAATCTGTTAAAAGGTTGTTGACTAACAAACTTTAATTACAACTGCTACTCGATATGTGCCTAGTACTACTTTATGAATAAATCTGAATAATACTTATCAATCATTATTTCTCCTTATTTTTCAAACTTTATACATCAAAAATTTCAACGATTTACATCCTTCAATGTAATGTTCCTGCCATCAACGAGAGTTGTGCTCCTGTGTACCTTTGGCGCAACAATTACAACTATCCGACATTGACGGTAAACCAGAATACAAACTCACCATAGTTGACTGCGTGCCTTGCTGCCGGTCATAAAAGCACACGGAATGACATCCGCTCTTGGTCACAAATCTACTCCAGTCGAACATCCAGCGGCTTTCTTGCGCGAGCATTGGTAGACCGCACGGACAAGTAGTAGTAGATTCCATCAGGTTTGTGATGTTGGCCAATTTTGTTATTTCCGCTTCGTACCAGTTCAAGCAACTCACGTGACCGGAAGACGAAAGCGAAATCGTGAGAGGAAAGAAGAATACGCCTTTCTCGCCTGAAACAGAACATCATAATAATTAAACTTAACGTCGACAACAAACATATGCGCGCACATGTGTACACAACACATGCACGCATGCAAACACGCATACGCATACATGCATACAACACACAGGTGCATCATTAGTAGTAGCATTAACATAGTTTGATACACATTCGATGTCTCAACAATTGTAACAGCTCTCGGTGAAACGCCACTGTTAAAAACAAACATTTACGAAACATTTATATTGCTATAGTATACATACACACTCCTAAAGACAAATATGCACGATAGAATAATTTCACATCTTTACAATAAATAAACAGCCGGATGACACTCAGTCCTACACTGTAACACAACACACATACATATACACACAGATGGACCGACGGACAGACGGAAGCTTGAGATTTTGTAAACAGAAAAACTACAACCAACAATAATGAATATATACCCCAACGTTTGATCATTCCTTAGAATTAGTTATTCCTCGCAGCAACTAGATAATATTGTAGGCATGTTTTTTCTTTAAGTCAAACAAACTCACCGGTGTTTCCTTCTAGATCTGCGACGCGAAAGGGGTTCGAGGTATTTGAAACCTCTATCGATTTCGAATGGATCTTGTCGTTCTTTGTCATATAATACCCAAGGAAACTAGGCCGAACACTCACAGGCTTGTCCGAGCCGGTTGGGTCATAAAGATAGAGCACGTACGTTTTCTCCTTGTTCCTGTCACTCATTAACACCAATTGAAAGGTGTTTGGCTGTCAACATCAAGCAATATGGATCAGATTATGTAGTTTTGGTAGTAGTGCGTGAGTGTGTGACTTAGTTTTCTCCTGCCCTGCAGTCTTATCTGTTGGTTATCCCCTTTGTATCTTCGCCGACGAATTGTTGGCCAAGTGTGTTTCAGTTGGTTATGTAATAATTGCCTGTCAATGTAACAACTGCCAGATATTGTAATAAAAACGCCTGATAATGTAATACTTGTTTGACAACGTAATAAACTTGCTGTCTAATAATGTAATAAACTGCTCTTGCCTGATAATGTAACAAAGTACGTATTTCATATAGTACTTAGTCGTTTTCGTGCATTTCATGTTTCATGCACAGTGCATGTTGACTATTTGTTTTATTTCGTAATACTTCAATTGTTGCTAGTGTAATTTTTTCAGCTTATATCCAATATGCTGGTTCCACAGCTGAAGTCAGATTTGTCCAGCATGTCAGAGCTTGCGGCACCGCTCGAAGCTGAACAGACAGTGACTTCATCCAGAGTAATCACCTTCTTTAGAATTAGTTTTGACCTAGAAGGCATGGAAGTTAGGTTATCAGACCATACGTTATGAGGCAGGGAAGGATCGAGAGAGGGAGGGAGGGATGTAGAGAGAAAGGGAGGGACGGAGAGGGAAGGAGGGAGATAAAGAGGGAGGGAGATAGAATGACAAAGAACGCAAACCAATTTTCGTCATTACGGCATCAAATACACACACAGTATAATTTTATGTTGCTAATGATATTTACTGGCCCTCACATTGTAGGTTATCGCTCACAAATATGACAAAAAATTACTGCACGTTTTACCTGCAGAGTAATATGATCTGGCAAGATATCGCATGCCGCGCGGAAAGTATTCCTGTCTCAAAATTCAAAAATAATTTAACTTAAAACAAAATTGTTAAATAAATGTGCTAACAACTTGTATGGACACAATTAAATTAAATAACTGAGTCTGATATGACATATTCATTCCAAAATCAAACATTTCTTTATTATGGTTGTGTAAAGGTCGTATTCGGTTTACTACCAATTTTTGTGGTATTTCATATTTCATCATAAGCATTAGGAAAAATCGGTTTAACAAGACTCGGAACAAATCTTTCAATGGGATATCTAATTTATGCAAGCAGACTGTTTGAATAAATACTTCGAGTGAAGTACGTCTGTAGCTACATCCCAAGTTGGGCAATTTTAGAAGTATTGTGATATAACCAGAAGACGTCCGCAGTTATGTCTCTTGTATAATACTGGTTACATTTGCATCGGTCAACTAATCAGACAACTACGTGTATATGTGTGTACGTGTGTGTATGTGTGCAAGTGTGTGCGTCCGTACGTGTGTATATATTAAATTGTCAACTCAGCAAGATAAAAAATAACACACCTTGTTACGGGTCGATTCGTTTTCCAGTAGAGGAAAGTTGTTTACCCACGTGACTACCAGGACCCAGTCGGGATAAACATCCTGTTCACCGGTGTATTTCTTGATGTAGTCTTTAGTCAAGTTCATTATGGCGTCCGTTCTCGTTTTCTCAGCAGGGTTAGAGAAGGTAGTTTTGCTGTCGTACGCATGATAGTACGTCGTGCTGTTTTTTGTGCAGTCGCTATTAGCCCAGAACGGAGCTA
>OZ024866.1:21649325-21656825 GCA_964017155.1 Oasisia sp. SBJ-2009
TCGTGGGTTGATTCAACGGGACATGCGAACATCTACATCATAGGTCTAGTCGATGCAGATTCTGTTACTTGTCACATTAGCCAGTGTGACAGTCACCATCGATATCGCATCGCCTCGGTCAGCCAATGTCGACACAATAAGACAGGTTTTACATTCTTCGATGAATACAGATAGCTTGGCTATCTGCACTCTCTTTGATGGTACTGCACACCAACTTACTGATATTTTATTATACATCGTACGCCACATCACTGCCGCCATCGGCCATCGCCTGCAAGGCTAGGATCGTTTACCCAGGCTCCGTGAGGTGGCAGCACGTTTAAGCTTCTCACACCCGCCTGGTGAAACAATGGGTCTGCATTTTCGACTTTACCCCAGATTATGGTAGAGACGCTGATCGGCTCTCAGGCCAACTATGAAATAAAAATTAAAATAACGATATACTTTTACAAGATAATGCTATAGCATGAGAAGTAATCAACATTGAACTTATATTAACACAAAAGTAAGTTAAACTTCAAATTTACAGTTGTTTATAAAATAAGAATTATGGCAGAATGAACCAGTATCCGTGAGGTGATAGAATTGTCTAGCCCTACACGGATAGCATACACATTAAATAAGGATACCTTTTGTTATCAAATAATCCTGTATTATAGAAACTATTCAAATTAAACTTATATTAATACAAAATAAATAGAAATACAAATACGCAGTTGTTTATAATAAAAATAAATTATGGCATTGTCCGTGAGGGGCAGCATTATATAGATCACGCGGATAATAATAAAATGCCGGCTAAGTAACCAGACTGTCTTCTCGGCGTAGTTCCGCAGCCGACCGACAGTCGGTTAAGCGAAACTACTGCCATGCAAAAACATTGCGCTGCGGGTTTTCAACACAATGTGTTCCATTTCGTGATATTTGTTCTGATGCGACTAAGCATCTAAATGTTTGACGCTCACAAATTACAAATTACTAATTTGTGAAGAAGAATGTCTGCAAAGACTGCATCCGATATGTCTCCGAGTCCGAGACCAACTGTCTCTTGTTTCGTTCCGGAGATCCATCATCTTTCCCAAATAAACCATCTCGCGCGGACTCTATCTCTCTCTCTCTCTCTCTCTCTCTCTCTATCCCTCTCTCTCTCCCTCTATCCCTCTCCCTCCCTCTCTCCCTCTCCTTCCCTCTCTCTCTCTCTCTGTCCCTCCCCCCTCTCTCTCTCTCTCTCTCTGTCTCTCTCTCTCTCTCTCTCCTCTAGTGTAGCTCTTTTCTTGGCACGTATGTAGAATTCGAACCACCTCAAAGTTTTCGTTATAACTATTCCTTCGCCAATATTTCATATTTCACTTTGTTAATTTAATCATTCACATCATCTAATGCATATTTGTGTTTAAACAGCGCGTCTTAGCGGACTTTTGAGTTCGAAAAGACGTTACAAACAAACTATGTATCGCTCATTCCATGTGCACGGCGCAGCAACACACGGCTTTTGTGCCTGCGACTGGCACAAATCGGGGCTAAATTGGAGGGCTATTAGGATCTCAAAACGCAATATTTGTAAAACATAAATATACATCGGAATGCTGATTTATTAGGATTAGCGTTAAAGTTAGTTAATGTGAGGTATCCAATATACAGTTATACCGGCGGCACACTTAAGGTGGGTCCCAATTCTACACAAGTGCCCTTTTCTTCGCTAACTGGTGGCGCACGCGCGTGGATGTCCATTTATTGATAACAATACCTTGCGCGAAGAACTGCGACCATACGAAACAAAAGCAACCATGAGCACATGCGTGGAAGGATATCGAGGCACCAATCTCGAGGGTCAAAGGTCGAGTTCACTTCAACATCGGCCAACGAGAACAAACAAACGTGTTTCCGAATGAACTTCCATTTCCATATTCAAGTTTCGTACATCGTTTCGATTGCTTCTAAGCGAAACGAAAATCGGAATAGTTCGCAGTTTTTCAATTAATTTAAGAAAAAAGAAGTAACATGTATTCATATACCAATTAAGCAAACCCCTTGGGAATATTTGATATATCTGGTTTTTTTGTGAAATTACTATAAAAGGCTGGGAGCAAAACATTTTAATGGATATAGCAGTTTTAGGAAAAGAGTATAGAAATACATTGCCGTAATTATGACAAAGCCGTCAATGAAGTCTCATAAACGGCTACTGCTTACTTGAAAGAAAGAAACTAGCAAGTGTGTGATGAAAATACTGGCCTTGGCTGCTGTTTAATTACTAACATACCAAAATACAAATAATATCGAGTGACTTTCCAACAGTTGCAATTTAAAGTCTACTATATGTTGGATTAAGTCCAACAATGTCAAACATCGATATAAACCTAACGATGTGTTGAATATTTTGAAATTGTATGGCCGAAGTTCGACTTTTCTTCTGGATGATATGAAAAACAGCGACTTAAGTAAAATAATGTGATGGAAGAATTTAATTATATATATATATATATATATATATATATATATATATATATATATATATATATATATATATATATATATATATATATGTATATATATATATATATATATATATATATATATATATATATATATATATATATATTCAATTTATACGCTAGCTAAGAATAGACCGGAATAAATAGCATGCCTACCACTGCGTTCGATGGTGTCCAGGTGATGTCGCCGTAGTTGAATATTACGAAAGACTTGCTGCCGTCAGTCACCAGCACAGCCTGGAAGGTGTTCCCATTATCCTGTAAAAACAAACAGCATAACTAGTACACGTCAGAACATAATCGCTATTACAACGCGTGCTGTGCATTTTGTAATGGCCTTATCTTAAACAGTACAAAAACAATGTAATCTCAATCGTAAGTCAAATAAAACACGTGTTATTTGTTGGTATACGGGGTTCACGCCCCTCTTAAGGCAATCCATGAGCTTTCGTGAAAACTGACAAATACATTTATTTACAACTACGGACGGGAATTGATCAAAACAGGAAAGCAAGATGGGGAAAATAGAGAAGGAGTGTGCATGCATTGTTTAATGTGTATGCCAATATATTATATATATATATTATATATATATGTATGTATATATATATATATATATATATATATATATATATATATATATATATATATATATATATATATATATATATATGCATATATATATATATATATATATATATATATATATATATATATATATATATATATATATATATACATATACATATCACAAACCTGTATGTTTGATGCTGAGAGACTATTTCTGCATAATTTACTTACGTGCCGTGAATGCATGATTTTATCCCATGTGGCGATGACCGCAAATGTTGCTACGAAATCGGTCCCGTTTGCCACGTTGGAAGTCGCTCGTTGTAGCGTTGCACTGTCCGATGTTGACCTGTAGTACACCCGGCCATGGTATTTATGAGTATTAACGTCGAACCCCAGAGGAGCGACGAGCGGCCGTTTGTAATCACCGTCGAATGGCCGAAACCGATATTGGCTATTTTGACCGTCGAACGAGATAATGCCGTTATTGTTGACCTGCAGGTAACATATTAAGAACAACATATTCTTGATATAATACTAATGATATGCCAACTTCTATTGCGTCTAAGTCCGTGAAAGCAAACTCAGAAGCGCATCCATGCAAAAGGACTGATCAATCCCAAATTGAATAGACATTCCGGTTATCAACAGGTGGATTTGTACATGGTGGATAGGCACGGTTAGAAAGGTACGGTGCAATATGGCAATATTTTCAATTGATCTAACAGCATAAGGATGCATATTCCAAAGAGTACAGAAAAAGCCTTAATCCCAATGCTAGTACTCATTGTAGGATAACAAGTAAATCAGAACAAGATGATCGAAAGTGGATAGGTTTTCTTACATGAGTAAGCAGTTAATGTAATTACGATGGTTGCTTACATGAAAGTGTCTGGTAAGTAATAGTACATCTCTAATTGATGATATGATATCGGCAGCACGCCAATGCAGTGACTTTAGAAGCGGCATAGAATGAGTAACACTTGAAGACCCTGGCGAACTGTTATTCTTGAAAGTGTTGACGTTTGTAATTTGCTATACCTTATACAGCGCAATACCACAAATCATAAACGCTTTCGTCCAAGCATAGTGGCACAAAACGACAGTGTCTGCTCCTAGGTATTATTTTTTTTTTAATATTACATTCATATGATTATAACATACTTATTGAAGGCTTATTATCTGTCAGCTTGTGATTAGTTCCTATATTAAGCTCGGAACAATGTTCGCAATGTTAAGGATACCACGTGCAGCATTGACAATAATACAGAGGTGAGCAGTGTTAGCCACATTACCCTATTATGTTTAATTTTCCCACGTTTATGACAGCAGACTTCCTTACAAATTATTGCCCTGCCAATTATGGCAGAGTGGCTGGCACCCTTTGTTTAAACTTACCCATAGAGCATTCATACAGGTTCCAAAAACCACGAATTGGATTGGCAATGGAATTGTACGAGATCCCCCATTAGCACTCCTTGGGACTACTACGTCTCCATCTTCAAGGCCGTACAGATAGAAATGCGACGGTTCTGTTATTACACCTTCTACCCACGACGTGATGCAAAGCACAGCGCAAAGCGCATGAATTTTCGGATGCATGAATAGACTCATGGTGTGCCTAATCACTGGTGTCCGTTCTCTCGCTGCACGCTCGCCCTATATACTCCTCATTTTATTTCGTCGCCCATCCCATCAGACAATTCACCAGATGGGCGTGTTTTCGGTGTAGGCCGACGTAAAACACAAACCGCCACCGCAAGTCATACGATCTCGTCTTCATAGTCGCACATTAGTGATGCCATATCATTACACGTGAGCGATACATCTATGTGTACGATGCGGGGATGATGATTGGGAATACGTTGCATTCTGGAAGCGTATGTGATGGAAGTTTCCATGACTTTAGACAGACCTCCTTCTCATATAATTCCTGGACGAGCACATTTGATTAGAAGCTAGAGAAAGTTGATCAGATAGACATGGTCAATTTTAATAAATGTGTGACAAACTGGACTGAGTACCAGTAATAGTACATATTGAGTTATGGAGTAGAGGAGATGGCTAACTGGGGATATCCACTTCTGTGCGTGTACGAGATGAACTCTTAAAGGTGTTGCCGAGAAAACCCACATTCTCATACATTTTCTGATAACGTCTAGACAATACAAAGTGTTAAAAGGGTTTATATTACACAACACTCTACGCGGGGCACACACTATGTTCTTATGATTACTTATATATCCATAGTTATTTCCTTCACATTCAAACGTTCACATTACATCGTTTATTTTTATTGTGCTGGGCTATCTTGCAACACCGTCCATATGTAAAGGGATCGAAGAAAGGAGTTTAGGCTTGACGTCATGTCGGTGTAACATGGTCGTGGTACGTTATTAATTACTTTTAACTAGTTGGACTTAACTTACCTAAATGACACCACATAGGAAATAAGACACTACTTCAGAAATCTACTTGTTACGTCAACGCGCGAAAGTGTCATACCGGACTGTGCGACAAGCGAAAGGTGCAATTAATATGTCTAGACAACAATGATTTCTTTTGACGAAGATGAAACCTCAAATTTCAAACACTTGTTCAGTGGTAATTCTATCAGTGTGGTGGTAACTTCTTGTAACTTGTATTGAAAATAGAATACAAGTAATATAAATATAATACTAATATTAAACTGGAATTATAAAAGAGAAATATAGTAACTGTATGTAATGCATGTATACACATCATCATCCAAGATGGTACAATCTACGAGCAACAAGTAGAAGCACCGGGAAGAGTTAATTTTTGAGGCCAAACGTTTTTAGTTCCATATAATACTAGATAGTGCATGTAAACACGCGATATTCAATAAAGTATTGATTAATTGCGTCACCTACAGTCATAACACTAGCATTGGGATGTGTCATATATAGATATATACATGCCATGACATACATGTACTGTAGTGCCCAGTATTTCTGACTGAGACCGAGAGCTACTGAGACTATGAATGTGATACCCATAATATGGTTATATTATTTTGGTCTTTCGCATGACTGTCACCGTTTTACAACAAATATTGACAAACAGTAGTTTATATGGAAACGCATAAGTGCAGTAGAAGACAGCTGATAAGCCGAAGAGGAACTGTATGCCGGACATTCAGTACATCTGGAACCAATGATTTGCTTATTCAAAACATAATTCAATTTTCTGTGCGAACCATATCTCAACCAGGATGATACGGAGCTGATTGAAAAGTTAAAAAAATAGGTAGCCTCAGTTACCCAAGCGCCATGAGATGGCTGCATTTTGAAACTCCTCGTTACTAGTGCAAACCGCCATGTATGGATTTCACAGTCCCGTAGGTATCGTATGCCCAAAGTGAGATAGTGATTGATTTGACTTTACCTGGGTATGAACTAAACAAAAATCTTGGGTGGGTTACATTTGCTTAGTCACCTGTAAGGCCCAAAATGCAAGATGGCCGCCATCACTCATGGAAAATACAGAAAATGGCATATCTCTGGAACTACTTGGCCAACTTCAATGATGTTAGACTATATTATAGGGTTTTCAAACATGCCTGATCATCTGGAGAATGTTTCAGATCGATAGTAGGTCAAGGTCATGCAAGACGATCAAGGTAAAGGTAACTTTTGACTCTCACAGTCCAGAAATATGCCTGTGTGTGTAAGAGACTGGGAAATTTCGCACATATATTAGGATTTGAACCACTTTTATTGTACACAAAGAGTGATTTATAAGTTGCACGGACTGGGCAAATATTACTGCCTGAAGAAATAATGCTCTGCGTTTGTGACAGCCGGGGCGACATCACCCCGGAATAGAGTTGAGACAGGCTTTTGTCAAGTATTACTATACTATAATACAGTACTATTCAAAATTAAACTAATGTCACATGCAAAGACTAGAAATGAAACGTTTTCGTTGTTATTGTTGCATCCCTGTTTTTAAAAAGATGCAGTCTGACTGTGGAATAGAAGACGACAGCTGTATATAAGCAGAAGAGGAACTGAATGCCGGAAATATATATCTCGTGAGCGTACAAAAACTAGACTGCATCTGGAAGAACGGTTCTCGAATAAGAGACAGCGTCTGATGGGTAATGTTTACGATACTCCCTGAAAGTTTATCTTGGCATAGGGTAAATATGAACACCTGCCGTGTAATTGCCCACACGAGGTAACCTGGTTTTGCAACGGACGCAAGTATAAGTTACTGGGTTTTCTTAAAACAACCAACGCACTAGGGCGATTAACTAGTTGACAAGTCGTACGATGTTCATGTTGTCACAACATCGTCATAACTATCACACAGAAGTAATAGCGTGTTATCACACACGAGCCCCATTTGTGTGTGTGTATGTGTATGTGTGTGTGTGTGTGTGTGTGTGCGTGTGCGTGTGCGTGTGCGT
>OZ024866.1:21664325-21888619 GCA_964017155.1 Oasisia sp. SBJ-2009
CCCTGCCACAGACATGTTGCCAGCAGAACTCAGTGGTGCCATTCATCACGTGAACTCGGAGGTGAATCATGTTTAGTCGCTTTTAGCTTTGGGCAGCCGGTGCTTTAATTCTACTTTCTTCCATGATTATGCATGTGGCTATAGGCAGGAGTGGATATTTCTATTAGAAATGTTTAATATTCCGACTAGGTTGCAGGGTGGAATAATATATTCCTGATCAATCGAGATGAAATTCAATCGAGTTTAAAGTGTTTTGAACAGATCCTAGCCAGGTTTAATAAAATCTTTGTATGTCAAAGAAATGCGACTGTGGTTACGTCATTTAGTTATCTCATTGTTTCATTGTCGGCTAGTTTTGATTGGCATTACTACTGCTCTCTGTTGTATGCCTGGGGGGTTAAAGCACTATCTAACGAATATTTTACAAGGAAGTAAAGAAAGTGCGATAGTTGTATATGCTGTGTGTTATTATCCGTTTAAAATCCTACTGTGTAGAGCCTATGTTATAGAATGCCGCTATTTATGAATGATAAAGGTAACAGATCCATAAAAGCCGGCAGGAATTGTTAATTTATCCAACAACCGAATTACGTTGTTCAATGGCTACCGAACTTATACATATACCCGGCCGACCTGGAGAATTGTTAACTGTAGTATTAAGGTGTGACTTTATTAATGTCTTGCCAATATGTTAGCCATATCCAATGTGCTATTATGCATGTGGTAGTCATCGCCTTGTTGTTTAGTTTCTGTAGGCGCCACAACGACAGGACCATTTGTTTATTTCCTTTTCCTTAGGACGGTTCTGATCGTAGGATTCTGTGTTCCTCTGTGATCAGCTCTTCGTTTTCATTATCTATTAATATTAAATCGCGTGTTCCGGTTCTATTGTTAGTCATTCTTAACGGTGCTTCGAAGTCATATTCAATATCCTGGTTATACCACCATTTGTCTAGTCGTGTTTTAAATGAATTTAGAGATTTTGCTGTTACCACTGTATCAGGGAGACTATTCCATGGTTCGGTAATTCGAATTGGAAATACATTTGTTCCTAAGTTTAGTTTGGCTCTTTGTGTGAATAGTTTTAGAGAATGTCCTCTGTTTCCTGTTCTTTGTGATATCTCATTGTTTTTCAACAGATTTGGTGCAGATTCGTGGTCATAAATGTTGTGTATTATTTTATAGACTTCTATCATGTCTCCTCTTAATTAATTGTCGTTCTGCGCTGGATCAAATGTTCCCGTCGCCTATATCAGAGCTACCATAACCATGACGAAGCATGATAAACAGCGCGCCTAGCTATTGAGATAACTGTCTATGTGATTTATGAGAAGACGCCGTAATCGAACTTATGTTGGTAGCAATGATTTCTTCGAAACTGCCGTACAATACTTTAGTTATATGTTATCTTACTCCAGCGTCGAACCGCTAATATATTTTATTACCATCATAATTGTTGTGTTTATATATTCACTGAAAAGTTGGTGTGTATTAAAATGGTGTTATATAGCAAAGGGTGTATGTGAAATGCTCATAATAATACTACTCTATATTGCTATCTACTGTTTGCGTTAACCTACTGTACAAAAGGGTGTATATTGTGTGGCACAAGTGAGCTTTGAGTATGGCAAAGAAACACATTCTGGTGCCTACATAAACAGTTTCCACGTTGGTAGTGATTAAAGTACTCAATACAAGTTTTGACTTAACGTGTTTATGGTCTTTTTGTCGTAACGGTGTGCCATGTCAATCGTGTGAATATATCAATATGTCCTGCATTGCACAAAACGAAATATATAGAGAGCTAAAATTACCGGTGACCATGTATTTGCAGTGGACTGTGGTACGCGGGTTCACTTGTTAATCTATTACGCCACTTTATCTCAAAGTAGTACGTCAGAAAAACTATAAATATTATGAACTTGCACGGCGAATTTCTTGAACGTTGCTCAACGTGAAAGTTAACATATATCCGTCATTAACCCGTGCGTCTATAAATGGAGGAGCCTCGGTTTGGACGGGAACATGACGACACCAGGTGGGACTTTGCACCACATGTCACTTCCACAAACTGTGTCATCTTCGTTTCTTTTCCTTCCGCTTCACGGCGTTCTTGGCCGCATCAAAGGCCTCTCTCTGTAGCCCGACCAAAGCAGCTGCAGTGACGTGATGAGCTTGTGGCGTTCTAGTGGTGTGCACAACTTCTAGAATGAATTAGCTGTGCACCTATGTGATACACCAGCCTATGGTTCCATACCACACAACGCGCGGCCTTCTGTTGTTTATATCCAAGATGGCGGATCACCATGGCAACCGCACACCACATCAGGGCAATGAAGTGCGACTAGTGGTCTCAGTTGTGCGTGATGTCAGGTAGAGGTAGTACAGCCAATTCTCTTCCGGAATTACGATGAAGGAACGACAGCTAGATGAAACTCGACATGACCATATTACAATGGCTGGCCCTTTTAAGATGTACCAGCTGTCAGTTGTGAAACGAAATTAATATTCGCGTGTTTATACATTTGAATGGCATTAAAAGAAAAAGATTTATTTCAAATATAATTTGAATTGATATCCACAAATTTAGATTAATGAACGACAATTAATAGATAAAAATCATACATGCAAGCCGTAGGAACCTGCCCAGTAATAACATGTACTAGTCCGTGATAGTCAAAGACAACGACACTGGCATTGATGAGAGTGCCAGTTGACACAACTCCAGTGGTGCCACCTGGGTACGACCGACAACTGAAAAAATAACTACCCTTGTGGTCACGCGGCCAATTGGTAAATCAGATTATACTGTTATATGGAAAGAAACGTTTATAAACGAGTGAATGAACAGGCACCTAGAAGTAGACACAGAAAGGTTTGGAGTTGGCGTATTGATATAGACTGGCGGTTATAGAGCTGACGTGGCGGCAGCACCTCTACACTAGCCACGAGGTGGCGCAGGAGGTCCTGGATCATAATACACAGAAAATATCAAGGGGTTTCACATTTCCCAATTTCCCAGGGGAAATATTTGGGTTTTCACCTTTCACACTGAAAAATACAATTTCAAAATGACGTGACAATTTGCCCGAAGTTGATGACGCAGAAGACCGGCGCATGAATCTATGGAGATGAAACAAAACTGGTAAGCAGGGCATATATCGGATCATTTCACATTGTATTATCCTATTTTGCGGTAACTTTTGTGAGAAGAAATTGGCGAAAACCCGAATTGATTAGTCACTTGCGTCAATTTCATGAATAAAGTGACACTTCAATCTCGGTTTACAAGGAAAATATATTTGTAATCATCTTTCATGCTGTTGCGGCTGATCACGAATCGCAAGAATAAAAATAGTTTTCACGGTTTACCAAGAAATAGTTTTGCAGTTCTCGGATCATGAAAATACCCCTTCACCCTCGCTGTCATGTGTTCTGCCCTGTTCAGTTATACGGGTCTTGTGATTGACGCATTAACCACGGACTGTTAGTACACGTAGACACACGCCACTAGGCGGCAGCACAGCAGTCACGGCTACCGTGTCCTACAGAACAGACTTACACGGTCAAAGGCTCGCGTCGGAATGACCCATTATTTCACGATACGATATATGTTGCTATACACGTCACGATGGGCAACTTAAACGAACATAGACACAGGCACTTGATTTCGTCGAAAAAGAGCTGCAGTCATTGTCAATTGCGAAATTCTAACAACATAATGGCATAGATTACTCCGGAAACAGGCGTATTTTGCCAGCTTTCGGTGTGACAGCTTTGTGATGGCAGCAACCCGACCCACGCCTCATACACTGTGACACAAGAGAAGGCCATCTCTCGCGAATTAGAGGCGGCATGTGTACGTCGATCAAACGTCGTGAAATGTCGCCACTGGCCCGGCCGGGAATATTAATGATCTACCCAGGTACTGACAGGGCGGCTATACCACAGACGCCATGCCTGCCTGCCTGCCTGCCCGCCCGCCCGCCCGCCCGCCCGCCCGCCCGCCCGCCCGCCCGCCCGCCCGCCCGCCCGCCCGCCCGCCCGCCCGCCCGCCCGCCCGCCCGCCCGCCCGCCCGCCCGCCCGCCCGCCCGCCCGCCCGCCCGCCCGCCCGCCCGCCCGCCCGCCCGCCCGCCCGCCCGCCCGCCCGCCCGCCCGCCCGCCCGCCCGCCCGCCCGCCCGCCCGCCCTCTTTTGCCAATTGGCGATGACGTTCTGCAGGAGTCCGTCAGTCGGCGCCACTGGAGTTGTGTCAGAACCGTAAATGTTGGGATACGTTCGACTGTTGACGAATAATAAATGTTACTGTGGGAAGTTTCCTACCGTTTTTATTATATACTTTCTTCTTTCTGCTAAATACCGTTAAGATGTAAATTAACAGTCGCCGTATGTGCACTTTAATTCAAATTATATTTCAAGACAATGTTGTTGTTTTTAATTCCGTCCTAATTCGGCTATTCGGCCTGGCTGAAATAGCGGTGAACGTGGAAGTTTATCTTAGTTTTGTTCAATACCGGATGTGATGTAATCGGTAAACCCACTCCTACAATGATCTTCACGAACCTGCTGAGTCTAAGACTGGTGACAACCTGGGAATTTACGTGTAACATCAACTAAAATTAGGTCAGGCCCGACTAGACTATTCTTGGGCCTCTTCTTTTCAATGTTTTTATTAATGATATTTTTCACTTTTTGGATAAATCCTCTCTCTACAATTATGCTGATGATAACACCCTGTCTTATGCTCATTCAAATTGTGACACTCTCATTCACACCTTGCAACAAGACTGTACTTCTACATTACAATGGTTCAATATCAACCAGATGACGGTTAACCCATCCAAATTCCAAGCAATTAGCTTCGGCAAGAGGGGAACAAGGGACATAACAAATTTTACCTTTGGAAACACTACCATTCACTGTGAAAACTCTGTTGTCCTTCTCGGCATTGAGATTGATCATTCATTAACTTTTAACACACATATCGCGAACATCTGCAAAAAGGTAGCTAGACATTTAACGGTCTTAAAACGTCTCGGTCATCTCCTTACTCGACAAGGGAAACTTGTAATTTTCAAATCATTCATAACATCAAACTTTAACTACTGTCCTTTGATCTGGCACTTTTGTAGCCAATCTAGCACCAAACAACGTGAAAATATTCAGGAGAGAGCACTTCGCTTTATTTACAATGATTATTCATGCACGCATCATGATCTTTTAAAGACCGCTAACACCGAACACCTCCACGTTAAACGGATAAAAGAAATGGCATGCGAAGTATTCAAAATTGTAAATAATATTGCTCCAAGTTTTATTCAAAATCTCATCATTCTAAAATGTTCCCAGTATTCCATGCGAAAGGAAAACACTGCAGTTGTCCCCAAGGCAAACACATCTAAATATGGACTTAAATCATGTGTCCATGATGGGCCCCGGATCTGGAACAGCCTGCCAAATGAAATTCGAAAAACAGTTAACTACGGCGAGTTTCGCAGACTGATCCGGAACTGGGATGGCCCATCATGCAATTGCTCTATATGTAGGTAAACAGCTAACATCTAACATGTTTGTCGCCATGCCAATATTATGAATATAGCTTTCATTGTATATATGCAACATGGATATGTGTAAAATATTTGTAATCCTTAATGTATTCTTTAGATCTATTTATTTTATTGTCTTAAAGTATTTATTATTTTAATAAGTTTAGTCAATATACATCTCTAATTTTAATTTATAGTTATGCAAATGTCTTAAATTATATATTATTTCAATCTATTTTAACCAATATACTTTGCATGTTTTATGTATCCATAAATTTATTTTTAAAAATATATATATTATACATGCATGTATTATTATATTTATTTTGTACTCATTACCCTATTTTATATGTATTATTGCTGTCATTTTAAATACTCTGTATGCTTGTTATGGTTTTATGTCTCGTTATTTTACACTCGTTTGTTGGAAAATAGCTCAGATGAGCTAATTTTACCAAATGATCATGTAACCGACTTTAAATAAAGCTTCTTGTATCTTGTATCTTGTATTTTGTAGACCTAACTTGAATGAGAACAATATGACCGGGTAATTCACACAAGAAGACATCCACATTTTTACCAAAAAGTATCTGGGGGGCAATGATGCGGGCGGTAATAGGATGCCCATGGCTTGAAAGAATATTCTTCTACGGAGAAGCAAGGCATCGTCGCCAGCCACGTTTACCCTTGGCAGGTCCCTTACGAGAAGTGTATACATAACACGACCGGAAGCCGACCCAACTCATCGTGAGCGATTTCGTAGGCCGAGCGTAGAGGATGAGGTTTGTGAAGAGATCTGTCAGTGTTACTGAAAGTTGATAATGATGTAATCAATAGCAGCGACACCTGGCATTCGAGGGTGAGGCAGCGATGATTCTAGAGTGACCGCAACCCAGCACCACTGATTGGATGGTGTCGCTCATAGACGTTGACGCGGACTGGCGTCTACGTTTCTGTGGCCCTGCCTGGTATCAGGTATCAAAGAGCTGTGCAATATATAATGTGACGATCAATTGGCAGAGGGAGCGATGCGATATTCCTACAACGCCAGTGCTGTTGATGTGACGTAGGCAACAGGGAAGATGACGCAGACATCTGTGACGTCACCACAAGTGGGTCGACGCACCACCTCTCGTGTAGATGCTGCGGCATTTCAGACGACGTCTATGTTATAAAAGTGTATCTTTGTTCGCTTGTTCGTGGACCCATATTTCCGTCCAACGACGTCTTACGGAAGTATTCACCCACAGTAATATTACTGCACGAAGATTACAACAACAATCATATTAAAACGCAACACTGACGTCAAGAGTGTAGTGGTTTTGTATCACAATCATTGAATTATATTCCCAGTGCCGTCTGTGTGCAGAGATCGTCGCCCTGATATCGGCCGTCCGGGCAGTACGGCCTGGACAGCGCGTGGGCCGTAGAACGAGCGAGTCAGACTTGGACTAGTCTTAGAAAATAGCGTACGTTGCTTGACATTAGAGTGTTCCTTGTATTAACGTGAATCACAAAACCGTCAACTTCAAGCAACTTTACTTAGGTATATGCCCATCTGTACTGGCGCTGGAGGTCACTGAGATTGGCCGTCCACACATTGATTAAAGCTGGGAGCCGCGGCACGGATGCCTTGATCATTAACCTAGTATTCCTGAGGTAGAAATATTTGGCACACCTTGTGGAGTAACCGACAGTTACATATCTGCTGTTATGAAGATTTATTAACGTTCCAATAGAATATACCATCAATGTTTCGTGCCAAGTAATTTGATTATCCAGATGGATATATTAATTATAAGCAAGCACCTTTTAAACGGAATACCGCTGGTCTCGAACAACAATCTTCCACGCAGAGAGAGGTGAGCCTTCTCGAACATAGATTAGCGCAATGTGACAATAACAACGGCTACGCAATTACTGCCCTGATGGTAGACATTATTACACTCGACTCTATACACCATTGTTTGTGCGCTTATCTTATCAGTGTTGTGTAAAAGCTGTGCCAACTCATATTAATATCACAGTGTTATCTAACAATATGGTTTCGTTTCACGTAATTATATTCTGCAAAGATCGGTTAATTGTAGACAACACGTAAAGGGACTAATTAGATTAATAGTGCTCAAACGTGGACGAACAAAGATTTGTCTTGTTATCTAATGTGGTAAGGTTGAATTGTGACTTAAGCATACAACATTAATAAGATTGCCTCAATGGATATTACCTGCTTTGACAAGGTTAGTAGGTACATACAGTCAAGGCACATTTGCAACGCGTTACGTAAACGGTGATAAGCAGTAGCTTTGAAACTGACTTTTCGAACAGAGATGAACGCAGTACGACAATAGAACGTCTGACCAATTACTGTCCGTGTGGGCTGTAGAACGAGCGAGTCAACTCGGCTACCCGTTCGACAAGGAGCCAGGGCAGCCCGTCGTGAAACTCTTCAAAGCGGTGTTGCTGCGACAAGACGAGGCTCGTCAGCGCAGTAAACGTCACTCCGACAAATGATGCAGATAATCAGTTACCGATTACGTAGAAACAGCTTTGGTCTTGGCGTGTGTCATACACGTACCATAATACACCAAATACACACTGAAACACACACACGCACGCGCACGCACGCACGCACTCACTCACTCACTCACTCACTCACTCACTCACTCACTCACTCACTCACTCACTCACTCACTCACTCACTCACTCACTCACTCACTCACTCACTTACATGATACATACACTCAAGCGCAAACGCACGAACACTGGCACACATGCCAGCACACGCACGCGTATATACACATATGCCACACACGCACACTATCACTCACACGCACACATATGTGTCTGTTTGTGTGTGTGTTTGTTTGTGTGTTTGTTTGTGTGTTTGTTTGTGTGTTTGTTTGTGTGTGTATGCGTATGTGTGTATGCGTATTTGTGTGCGTGTATATACGATAGTGTATGTGCGTGTGTGCGTGTGTGCGTGTGTGCGTGTGTGCGTGTGTGAGTGCGTGTGCGCGTATGTATGGACAAGCAACGTGGATCACAAAACCGTCGCCGATTTGTCGGCCATGATGAGCCGTCAAAGTAAAACTCGTTTAATTAAAAATAGTTAGGTACACAGCAGGAATTAAACAAATGAAAATAGCGTGAGTAAGATATATGATATAATAACTGCATCGTAAGAATAACGCAGTTATTCAGTGGAATATCGCAGTTATTCGGTGATGCGAAACATCTGCTTAAAATACTGCGTGAAGTTCAAATTGACACACTCGGCTACAAACCAAAAGAACACGGGACGGATGAGTATTTATAAGTCCTTTGAATAAAGCAGGCGTTGCGTTTTTACATGTGATACATTGTTCTACATTCACGGGGCCGAGACTGATTAAGCTAAATCCCCGAACCTGCCGGTATAAGGTGGAACTCGCAGGTCGGTATTGTTTGCGAATTCAAGTCGGCGGTTCGGTGTTGAGAACGGAACGTTAGCAGCAGTATTTTGTAAACAATTCACAGCTTCATAGGAAGCGAGTGGGGTTTCGTAAACACCGGAGTGATGCAGCGTGCTACCAATCTAGTGGCTGCACTGTGCACTCTCTGAAGCTTAGATATGAGGACATCACGGATACCGAGCAATAGCGCGTTCCCATAATCGAGCCTCGGAAACATCAGTGTATTGTTTTAACTTCATTATATTGACACCAGTGAGCATGTTGTTTCAACCGGCGCTGTGTTAATTAGACAAGACCTCGACGCGGCAAGTTGTACATGAGAAGCCCTGAACATGTGGGCATCAAAAACAACATCGGTTGATGTTGTGTTTTTCTGATGAATTCTTTACGCTAAGACGATGATGGTTGTTTGCCATCGTTACCTTTGAGCAGGTTGGCGTTCATCCAAGCACGGACGTCATTGACGCAAGGTTAAATTATACGTAGCAACGGCCGTCACCTGCATTGGCACTCCACACGTTGATTAAAGCTAGGTGCGTCTGCACTGATGAATTTAGTTATTAACCTACTATTCGTGTGGTAGAAATGTTTAACACATCCTATAATTTTTAATGGAATATTCCATCACTGTTGCGTGAATGTCATTAGTTGCTACTATATATGGACATACTAATTATAAGCAAGCACCATTTAAACGATGTGCCGCAGGTTTAAACGGTGCGCTGCAGGTCTCGAACAATGATCTTCCACGCAGCGAGAGGTGACAGTTCTCATGGAGATTATAAAACGGCTTAACAATTACTGCCCTTATGGTAGACATTATTACACTCGACTCTATACACCATTATATGTGCGCTTTTCTAAACAGTGTTGTGTAACATCAGTGCAATCTCTTATTAATATTACCGTAGTATCTAACAATTGGATTTCGTTTCACGTAATTTTGTCCTGCAAGGACCAGTTAATTGTGGGTAATTCATAAAGGGACTGACCAGATTAATAGTGTTCAAACGTGGACGAACAAACGTTTATCTTGTTATCCAATGTACATATCTACGTGGTAAGGTTGAATTGTGACTTGAGCATACCACATTAATAAGATTGCCTCTATAGTTATTAGCTGTTATGACAAGGTTAGTACGTCTAGACAGTCCAGGCACGTTTGCAACGCTTTACTATATTAAACGATGATAAGCAGTTGCCATGACACTAAAAAGAGTATCGAATAACATTCATATATTAATTATTATTGTTATTGTAGTTATTATTATTATTATTATTATTATAAACCCTACAGTAAATTAATATTCTGTTTTTGTCTTCTCATCCCGGCGCGGGTTCCAGTACGAGTCGTCACCACTTGTTCCAGTCTTTCACGTCTTCCTCCTTCATGAATTCAAACTCCATTATCAGTTCGATTGTTTTTGCTCCTCGCGTTTCAGACTAATTTCACGAAAAAGCAAACCTACCAAGTATCCCCTGTGACATACTGGTTCGGTTTTCCACATGTTTTAATTCGTTTTTTGTTAAAACGTAAAAATTATTTTAGAGGCGCCTCCTAATATATAGTCTTTTTCATATTGAAGATTTCTACCGTACTGGTTTTATGTGGTAGACTATCTTCGCCTTATTCACGTGATAGCGCGTGATTACATGATGTCGCGAGATCGGCCTTGACCCCCATCCAGGCAGTATAGCATCCTTCTATTTACGTTCGTTGTACACGCGTGTTTCGTATCCGACTTGAATTGAATTGAAATTTATTTTCAACAACAACAACAACAACTACTACATTATAAATACAGTTCATACAATACAAATTGTTGAAAAAAAGGGTAAAAGAAGTACAATACTTATCATGTTTACCCTTATAAATTCTTAACTTCATACATAAAGCATCTGAACAGTGCAATAGAATGTGCGACAACACTATTTACGTGTAACCATACAACATTTAAAAAAAAAAAGACATTGTGACATTTGTTGAAAAGGAAAAAACAAAAAAAACTGTTACAACAATAAACAAACTGAATGTTTAATTTTGTTATCTAATTTGTTAGCAAAAAATGGTATATGACTCTAACACATAATTATTCAACAGTCTATTTGTGTAACACTTTTTGAAATGATGAACATTTTTATAACTAATCAGTGAATTATCGAAGGAGTTCCAAAGTTTAACTCCAGTAACAGAAATACACATACTTTTTAAGTTAGTACGTATATAGATTTGCTTGAACTTGCATTTATACCTGGATGAATATCGTGAGTCATGTATTCTGAACAATTTTTGTACATTCATTGGTAATATATAACGATATGCCTTACACATAATTATAGCAGTTTTTAGCTTTACAAGATCTGGTAATTTAAGAATATGTACATTGTGAAAGAGTAAATTTGTGTGATCAAGTCTTTTTGCACCACAAGTTAATCTTATAACTCTTTTTTGTAATAAAACTAAACAATGAATATTTGTAGCATATGTGTTACCCCATACTTCAGCACAATACATAATATAAGGCATGAAAAGAGAATAGTACAAAATATGCATACCATGTTTGTTAATCAAAGAACTGGCTCTATACATAATAGCACAGCATTTTGACAGTTTAGATCTTACTGATAAAATGTGACTTTTCCAGTTTAATTTGCAATCAATTACTACACCTAAAAATGGTGTGGAATTTACTCTTTTGATTTTCTCCTTATTTATTCTAACACAAATATCTGCAGTTATTTTGCGATTTCCAAAAATCATGTAATTTGTTTTTGCTATATTAAGAGACAATCTATTAACAGAAAACCATGTCTGCAGTTGTTCTAAACCACCATTTATCATCCGAACAAGTTTATCTAAGTCTCTATCACAACATAATAGATTTGTATCATCAGCAAATAAAATATACTTGAACATTTGTGAGACTTTACAGATGTCATTAATATACATGATAAATAATTTTGGTCCCAAAATGGAACCCTGAGGGACACCACACGTCACATTTAATATTTCAGAATGACAGCTATTAAAACTGACAAACTGTTTTCTATTTTCTAAATAACTCTGAATCCATTCCTGTGCGACACCACGCAAACCATAGAAATGCAGCTTTTTACACAGTATATCATGATCAACAGTATCAAAGGCCTTTTTTAGGTCAATAAATACTCCAACAGTGTATTTATTTTGTTCTAATGAAGTTGTAATTTCTTCTACCAAATCTAAAAGAGCCTCAGTTGTTGACATGCTAGATCTAAACCCATACTGACTTGGACTGAGTATGTTACATTTATTAAGGAACTTGTCCAATCTGTTGTTATATAGTTTCTCCAGAATTTTTGAGAATTGTGGTAATAAAGATATTGGCCTGTAATTTGTAAAAATGTTTTTTTCTCCAGACTTATATAGTGGAATAACTTTAGCTATTTTCATTTTGTTTGGAAAAACACCTGTTTGAAATTAAACATTACATATATGAGCAAATGGCTTAACTATTTTGGAAATTACTTTCTTAAGCAGGCTCATGCTAATGTCACTGAAATCAGTTGATGTTTTGTTTTTACAATTTTGAATAGTTCTGATAATTTCTAGGTCATCAACAGGATCTAGAAACATAGTATGTTCAATGTTTTCTTCTAAGTAATCATAAATAGTTGTATCGTTTTTAGGTAAGGGGATATTTTTTGCTAAGTTGGAGCCAACATTTGTAAAGAAGTTATTAAATCCATTTGCAATATCATCTTTCTTTGAAATTCTCTTGTTGTTTTTTATAAAGTATTCAGGGTATGTTGGCTTATTTTTGCGTTTATTAATTACTTCATTTAGTATTTTCCAGGTCTCTTTAACATTTGCTTTTTGTTTTTCTAGCAATGAGCTATAATAGTTTTTTTCTGTACTTCTTAATATAGATGTTAATTTATTTTTGTATGTTTTGTATTTTTTTTCTGCTTCTGCAGATCTTAGTACAATGAATGCTTTATATAACCTATTTTTCTTCGTACAAGCACGTTTTAAACCATTGGTGAACCAGGGTTTTTTTTCCTCAAAGCTTTTTTGGGTAACTTTTTCCGCTGGACAGTGTTTGTTAAATATATCCATAAATATGTGTAGAAAAGAGTCATATGCTTGATTAACATCATCAGTTTTAAATACATTTTCCCAGGTTTGTAGAATCAGTTCATTTGAAAATGATGCCATTGTATCCTCGTTCATTTTTCTGATAAATTGAAATTCTTTTACATTATACCTGCTTATGTTTTATTCACAGAGTGCAAATATTGGTAAATGATCACTAATGTCATTGTACATGATACCACTAGTTAAGTTGAAGCGTAATTCATTTGTGAATATGTTATCTATTAGTGTAGTTGAGTTATCTGTGATCCTGGTAGGCTTATCAATTAGTGGATAAAGACCTAAACTATACATTGTGCCTAGAAAATGTTTAGTATTATTATGGGTCTCATGTTTTAATAAATCTATGTTAAAGTCACCACACACAAATATTGTTTTAATAGATTTAACGTCACTTAAGTTACGTTCTAAGTTTTCACAAAATGTATCTATAGGTGATCCTGGTGTTCTATAAATACAACTAACTACAACATTTGTGTGGTTTTTTATGGTTAATTCTACAGTAACACATTCAAGAATATTTTCTATTACAAACGATTTACTTTCTGCCAGTGCACCTGATAGTTTCTTGTTTGTGTATATAGCAACACCACCCCCTCTTCGGGTACCCCTTGTGATATGAAAGGCATCATAATTGTTTATATTAAAATCACTAATTAAGTTTGGTTCTATCCATGTTTCAGTTATAGCAATTATATCAAAGTTTATGTTTAGTTCTAAAATGTAGTCTTTAATCTTGTGAAAATTTGTTTTTAGACTTCTGGCATTAAAATGTATAAACGACAATCCATTTACCCCACCAATTTCCTCATTTAATTGTACGTCAGTGTAATACTTACATTTTGATATGTTATTGTAGAAATTTTTGTTTGGGTCTATGTCATTTCCAAAATTGTGAGGACTGCAGTTTGAGTAATTTAAAGAATTGAAATTAAATTTTGAACATATATCCATTAATTTATAAGTTTCATAAGTTTCTTCAACAGAAGAATTTTCATATACAAGTTCATTGTCACTAATTTCCTGAAAGGGAAATACTTCACCACCTGATATAGAAAGATATTTATGCGGTTGATCTGATTTACACAGTTCACACTTGTCCATAAGCACTCAGTTCCGCATCTGTAGTAATATTTACTACGAGTCCATTTTTGTTTTTTACCATAATCTTCCCAGCAACTGTCCAGCAGTCCATGATCCGTCCTTCTTTTTTCAGTGTCCTTGTGCGATATGCAAGTGCCCCACGTGTTGCAGTCAGATCTTCTGCTTTTGCATTTTAACTCGTTTTTATATGAAATGTCAATGCGTGGTCGCCCACGGAAATATGCCACCGACTCGGCAAAGAAAAGGGCACAAGCAGAACAGAAACGAAATCGACCGCCCGCAAAAGTGTACATAGGCGAAGAGTTTATGGATTCAGACAGAAGAAATGACCGGCATCAAAACTGATGCAGCGTTCGCCAAGTGTCTTACTGACAGGTTAGTACTCTGTTATTACTCGGCTTCAACCATTTTCACATTGTTTTAATACTGCGTGTGCCAGCTGACAACATTGTTTTGCTATTAAATTAGTCGACGGTATTAGGCCATTTAGGGTCATTCTGAGTGAACGCAAATAAAATTCCATAAATGGGTTGCTGTCATCGACGTCTAAGTCTAAGACTTAGTCTTAGTCTTAGATTATTTTTGAATGGTTCAGAAAATAAATTAATACAGTACGATGAAAGCTTTGCCGCTTTGTATTTGGTAAGATTAGCAAGAATCACAAATGTGAACGTTCTAGCTTAAATAGGTTTCAAATTATGGCACTTTGACATTTGACAGCTTGTTAAAAATAATTTTTTTTATTCACATTTCACGAGTCAATATATTCTGCAATCTTGAGCCTGTGTTAGTGAAATTGTGTTGAGATGATCTATATAATATAGAGATTACATAAATACAATTGGAATATAAATACATTGTACGGTTAATGTACAGCAAGTTGATACAAATCATGATTTATTCAAAATATCACTCGCGATAGGGTTTTCAGACCCTGATTGTGAGCAGAATACACGAATACGTTAGACATAAATTGTACATATTTAAAATATGACCAACTTCCAACCCAAACATTTCAATGAGGCATAGCTTGTATTGTCACAAAGCCTTTTCTAGGTGTAAGCTCATTCCTATAGCTCAAATAACTAGTAAGTCTCAATATCCTTCCGAGTTCCTTCACAACAAAAATGGCATACCTCTGGGTGCCCCAATTTTTAAAATAAATTGCTCATGATATACGAGATGGTTTTCAGACATTGATTGTAAGCTAAATATGGATGGTTCAATGAACTGTTGTGTCAGTTTGATATATATGCATAACATTGTGAATTATCAGAGCAACATGACATGCCTGACTGTCTTAATTAGGAATGTACACATACCCAACGTGCTATATTTTATATTTCTTAAAAAATTAGCAAATTAACTTCCGACCGGTCAGTGTGGATTAGAAGATATTGTTATGAAACGTTTACCGGGCATAAACCAAACCAAACACATAAAAAACAAGTAACTCTCAATATGCTTCCAAAATTGCCTCCGTCTCTTGAAAGAAGAATGAGGACCCATTGGTACCCAAAACTTATCAATATATCACTTACGAGCGTGTTTTCAAGCACTGATTTTGAGTTAAACATACATGTTGTTAGTAATGTTTATAAATATTATATATCTATGCATATCGGTATACATTTTCAGGGAGTTTTGCATGTCGGTTTGTCGCATTTATGAATCCGTACATATTAAAACTGGTATAGATCTGTTTACGAGGCATAAAGCAAACATAACACAAATATCAAGTACATTTAAAAAAATTCTCATACAAATATAAGTTGTATCAATTGTAATTTAGTGACAGTTCTACCATGGGTAGTTTTTAAAATTTATTTCACAGTACTTACATGTACATGTATACTGCTTTTATCCAGTGAAGGGCCCAGTAATTTTTTTTCAAGAATTTGCTAATATTCATCACTACAGTGATGACTTTGGACTGGATTGCGAATGGAATTTCTTCGTGACCAGCTATGGTAAAAACATGTTTGATTGATTTTTAACCATTATGGCCATTCTTATTTGTGTACACTTAACACAGCTTTTGTCAAACTTTCAATTTTATTTTGTATTTCATTTGCAGTTCACTTTTCCAGCTGATTTTCCATACATGTATTCTTCAATACTTTTGCATAATATAAATTATAAAATTTATATTGTTGCAGAATCCCCTATGATGACGACCCAATGTGATTAGAAGCAGTTGATCCAGCTGATAAAACCTATCAATTTGGAGATGATACACTAGAAGAGATTCGCCGGTAAATATTATGATGTATGTATGTGTTACATTAAGTAATTTTTTTATGCAAAACTATGACACAAACTTGTAACTTTTGTCATGGTTTAAAGGTAAAGGTAAGTTCTTACATAGCGCAGTATCCAATCTTTAGGATTGCTCAAAGTGCTTTTTACACTTTACTCCCTGGCAGACCTGTTCAATCGAAGACCATCTCGGCTTCTCTGGGAAGCATTCAGCCACGTGGCAATTTCGCGAAGACTGCTTGTACACAAATATTCATCATTGTTTATAGCCAGGTACTCATTCATACAGCTGAGTTAACTGGAGCAATGTAGTGTGAAAAAACTTGCCCAAGGTTTCACATGGCAGCACAGGATTTGAACCCGGGTCCTCTTATTTGACAGTCCGATGCTCTACCCCTGAACCACTGCGCTAATACTAGCAACCTTTGTTTATGACCAATATTAAAGAAAAACTGTTAGTCTCACAGACTGGTACATTTCATCATGATGAAATTTCAGTAGTATGCCTACAGTGCAGTTGTGAGGAACACTAAATAGGTTTTCAGCTCACTTAGTCTTCATGGCTTTAAAATGAACTGATTTTATTCTAATATTATTTTACTTAAAACCACCAATGACCTGTTATGGTGCTGTGCAATTTAGCAAACACAATTTGCTGTGTTTTGTGGTGAAAAACTCAGATTAACAAAAATAAATGTCACTCAATATTACAAATTCACTATTCAGGGCTGTATAGTCCAAAGGACCTGAGGACCTCTTGGGCCAGTGTTGATGATTAAAGTCCATTTTGAGGTGTTTAGAGTAATGCTCACTGGTTTGGCTGTTTTATTTCAGATGCCGCAAAGACGTTGCCACTCTGCAGCCTGTTACTACATGTGAACTTGTGCATGACATTGAAGAAATTGTGACTGATGAATACAGACGATGAAGACATGACACTGATATGACAAGAGCGGAAGACGTCACTACCAGAATGGAGGTAATCATTGGTATTTGATATTCATAAAATCTCATCATGACACAAGTAACTGCATTTTAAAGATGTTTCTTATAAACTATTCATTTTGTATAATGGCAAGAAAGATGTTATGTTTGTTTTGATTAATTAAGTTTATAACGATGTAGGTGTGGTGTATATTGGTTAATTATATGTTGCCATATTTTTGTTACAAACATAGAAATTAATATTACGGAAATTACACATTGAAATACCCATGACATCATACACTATAATTGGTATCAACTGCATTCTGATTGGGTAGGCTGAGTAAAGTGGAATACATAACTCTATCTTTACAGAAAACACTAATTAATGCCCACCTATGTCACTGCATTCATACAATGTTGCTGTGTTTGTAGTCATCTCATATGAATAACCAGAGAAAAATATGCCAACTATGTGATTATGGTGAAGAAACATTTAATTCATAATTACAAACTTACAACATATTCAAAATTATTCATCACTAGCCTATGCAAAGTCAAAGGGTGTAGGCTTCCCTATGACCTGAAAATAAAACGAGTTTCAAGTGTGCAGTACTTCTGTCATTGAGTAACACACATTCTTTATACTAATAAGTTCTGCTGGTAAAACAATTATTACAATTGTTGTCGCTATGCACGGTTGTAATGTTTAAAAAATTAAACCGCTTGACCAGTAAAGCATTATATATATGTTAATATCTAAATTGTGAGCTTAGGTATATAACAGGTCTTAGTAAGGTGTAAAATATCTGGCATGTAGAGTTTACGATATGAATACCAAATACCAAACAATTGTATAATTGACTTTTGCTAAATGTATCATCACATAAGATATCATAAATGTCAGAGCCATGTTAATTGTCACGTTGTTTCTTGTACAGGTAGAAGGTAGATGTGGATGCACAGAAAATGTCAGGTACCTGGCATGCAGTACCATTAAAGAGAGTGAACTCGCACAGTAATGCCATCGATATCCAAGCCGATGAAGTTCACCAAAGAATGCCGAACCTATCTTATAGTGTTGAGAGAGGTTGACCGAAGGCTCATGCCATATTTGCCAGACCATGGCACCCCCTGTTCTACCACAAATTGCAAAGCTAGTCAGATATCACCATATTCGCATGTCAAGCAACCTGCATTCTATATTGGTCTCTAGTTAGTTTGGATAACTGACTGGCCTGGAAGTCAGTGCACACTGCACACACCATCGGAACGGGGGAGTGTCACGGATGCAACACACAACTGAGATCACTCGGTTGATATTCACATGACATTTGATCTGCAGTGTCTTGCACAGCCCATGGTTGTGGAATCTTGGACGGTATATAGCTTATTAACTTGTTGACCTAGTGGTGCTGTTCAGTTTCCTGTTGAGTGTTGACCTGAAAAGAAAAGCATAACATTCAAACTCAGTAAACAAAAACTGGCATCATGGTATTAGAGTTGTCATTATGGAGTGTTCATTGCCATAATCAATAAATCTACAGCTGTATAACATAATATCTTATGTATGACCTAAATCATTCCACAAAAAAGGCAGCAAGAAATGTTCGTCTACAGCAGCACGTACAGGTTAATATCTAAGCAGGGTTGTAATTTATTAGGTGTGTATTGTCATTACATGAAAGTAAAATTACCCTGCTATATTTAATTGTAAGGATGCCTTATTTTGGATAGTATTATAGAATTATTTGAATACTCCCAAACATAGCGCATTCATATTTTCTGTTTTATTTTCAATATACAATTTTGTGTCAGGGTATGTCATGTAATAACTACTACATATGTTATATTTGACATTTAATGGCTCAGCTGGAGGTTGTATCCATGTCAAATTGAATGTTGGAGGTGACAAAATAAGGTGGTGTTGTGATGCCAACAGTATATTTCCTTCACCAAATATTCAAACATGTCTACCTTCTTCAGAATGAATAATAATTGATTTTATAAATTTATTTCTGAGTTATCGTTATATGCTGAATAGTTTTTTAAAGGTGTTGGCCAAAAGTCTGTGTGGACACTGGACTGGACTCACTTAGTATAACATGCATTACACAACTGCAAAGGTTATCCTAGTTTTCCATGTCCAAGATATTATGAAAATTTTAATGAAAGCAAATGTGTATTGAAATGGGCATATTAAAATATTTTGAAAATTTATACATTGTTGATTGTTAAAATGTTTAATTCACTTGGTGTGATCAGACGTTGGCCTCTTGCAAACTACGTATCCTCAATGCATTTGCCCGACACAAGTGATTGCATTAATCTTAGTCCCTCCTCTGCCTCGTCTCACTTGCATTGTAGTGTAGCCCGTACTAATATATCATAATTCGAGTTGTATTATGCATTCATATATTGCTGTGATGAAAATATAAAGATTAGAACAGCTGGCATATGTGAGTTGAAAGGTATCAGATATTACAAGACTATAGCCAGGCATCACTGACCACAATGGAAACAAGGGCAAGAATGTTATGTGTAATACTTGCATATGGTATACACTAGCTGATGGCTATACAAGCATTTTATGTTCAGGTTTAAATTTTTTATATTGAATAAATTCATCACCATCGTGGTTGTCATAAAAATCTAACTTATGTTGCATAAAATATAATGCAAATCAACACCATCCAGCAATCATAGTAAAATGTGAGTCACAAAACACTGTTTAAATAATTGTGATAACCAACATAATTATTCGTTTGACGTTCTGTTGCACGACATAACGGATGCTCCCCACGATCAACCGGAGCCTACTGCCAAAGTTCCAAACCCAATGATTAATTTGTATCACTTCGTCCCTCACGCGGTCACGCCATCTACTCTCCCTAGATATGTACTTTTGCAATTACATAGCTTTTTAACAAGATCCTGCGTAATCAAATGCAATACCGGTACATATAAAATTATAAATACTGGCATTACTGCCGGCTGAGTCATCACTGACACACTGTCAGTGACAGTGTCATGTGAGCGATGCCGGGCGATGCCGACTGTCAAACTGGTTTAACAGTGTCAGACTTGTAATCTTACAAGTTAGAGAATCTGCGTCGAGTTGCTAACTGCGATAATGCACTTAAGACGTACCTTCACAGAAGAAGCATTTCGTCTTCGGAATATTCGTCATGACACGCAGATCGAAGCACGTGTCATTTGTTATTGTGCCGTAGGCTGCCGATCTCGTATAAGACACGTGACCCAAAAAGGGCAGGACGTCTGCACCGGCTAATAGTTTCACCAGTTATACCCGGTGTAACGACGATTCTTTTTTGCCGAATAAAAAAAGACAAGTACGCATTCTAAAATTAAACTGACTGTGCATACTAGTTAAACTATTGATACATTACACATCAGGACATAAAAGAAAAGGATTGGCGATGGGCAAAACGAAATGATTGGAAACCTTTCAGTCCTCAACTCAGGTCTTTCTTGAAACATATCTTTCCAACATTTGTTTTTGTTTTCTACTTTTTCTTCCCAGGCACTGGAGACTGCAGCTTTCCCCAGACCAGTGAGGTCGTTCTCTCTTCTCTGGATGTGGCCAAACCAGCGAAGCCGGGCATCTATCAATTTCTCTTCTATAACTTGCCGTCACAGACGACTCCACTTGTTTCACTCCACTTGTCCAGGCGCCTTGAGTCTTGCCTTGACCGCCTTTCACAGCCTCCGTCCTCCCGTGTCACAGAGCCTGGTACTTGAATTTGGTGACTTGAATAACTTATCTCCATGACTGTCGATTACCTTGATCCTGCTTTGTCGAACTGAAAATAACTTGCATAGACAGAGACACGTTGACCTGACTTGTTGACAGTTGAAAAGGTTGGTGAAAACGTTCGCATTGTGTAAGCAAAATGCTCGCTGTGTCGAATGTCGACGACGCCTGTCGTGCCAACTGAACCGTGCAGTCACCGGTCGTGTCAGTGTCTGTCCCGTTGTAGAGCTTACATTTTACCGGCGTTAAAAACGTTCCGATTGACGTTTCTGCGCATGCGCAATAAATGTAAAATCATCAATGTGCAGCGAAGAGACCAAGCATTTATGGTATACATATTAAGCTTACGGGTTGTTCGTTAGGATGTATATAACTTGTTAGCAAAGTTATTTGTCGCAAATTAACACGAGGTAAACAAGTTTCGAGGCATATTTTGATAGCAAGCATAAATCACGTGACTATAGTGCGCCATAATCCGTGATAGTGTTTTATATAAAACGTAATATTTTATTGCATTGAACGACATTTTAAGAAATTCTTCGCAGTAATCATCACAGGAGAGTTAACGAACAGCCCGTGGTATTTATACCAAAAATGCTTTGTTGTTTCGCTGCACATTGATGATTTTACATTTATTGCGCATGCGCAGAAACGTCAATCGGAACGTTTTTAACGACCGGAAAAATGTAAGCGCGACACCGTCTCGCTCCTCTAAAGGAACAGCCACGAATACGTGGGTCTCCGGAGTTGTGTTTGCCACATCGGATTTTCTTCTACTACTATGAAAGATGAACATCATTTTGAGACATGATCCCAGTAGGTTTTACTAATTAGAAAATTGGCGCATGCCAATAATAAATGCGTTAATCTCCTTATCTGCTTGATATAGGGGGAAAAGTACATTTTGCTATTTTGAAGATCTTCCTCGAAATAAAGTGGCACCCAGAATGTTAATTAGAGTACTATTATTAAAATAATTTGCCAACATAATCTACACAGAGAGTATACAAATATACTAGACGGATCATTTGTGTCGAAGGTGCCAAGATAAGAGATACGTTGACATGACTCGGGGGCAATTGAAACGGGAGGTGACAATGATCCGATGTTGTAACTAAAATACACCCTGACGCGAATCGCGAAGAGGTGTGCCAGGCGAACTGAACCGTGTAATCACCGGTGTTATCAGTGTGTGTCTTGTATCGGTCCTATAAGTGTACCTCCGGGCGTGAACACGCTTCACAATAAGTTTCGAATAACGCGACTGTCACTCACAGCGTTGGACTCTACGTAAAATACAGATGGGCCAGCAATTTACCCCGCGTGTGTGGCGCAGGATCTCAGGGCAATTCAGTTTGTAGAAAATCTCAATCGATCAGCCTCATTTAGGATACATAGCAGGAGTCCTGTTAAATGTATGTTTAACTTGAAATCGTTTAGCGGCGTCTGTTTACGTTCACAATAAATCATTTCTCACTGACGCTGGGACTGGAAAACTTTAAGTCATCGCCGGTGAAATCTTGTGAACTCGAGCGCATTCCGACGTGGCTTCGTAACGACTGTGCGCACGACATTAAACCTATAATTACGACCATTGTTATCGTGTCTTTATTAATTACAGACACATATCCTATGGGACTCAATGGACAGACACTAGTCTCTCGGCGTACGAGTCAGAACACAATCTCTGCCAGGCGTACTAGTCTGTGTACAAGCCGTACTAGTGTGTGTACACGCCGTACTAGTTTGTGTACAAACCGTACTATGTCATGATGTGGTCTTGATAACATACACACACCCGCACATATCCAATACATAGTACACAATACATTAAAACTCCACTTCAGTATTCCCATGTGAATTGCACAATGTCCTTATTACACATCTATTTATTATTCAGACTATTATAAATTTCATGGCAGCATGCATATGTAAATAACATTATTTATATAGATTTAACAAATTGTATTAGCATTTTAAATTGGAAATTAATTAATTATATTAAAAGGATGCACACATCATGTAGTATCTTGTCAGAAATAAAAAGTAAGTTTGTAACAGATTTGCGTTACGAATTCGAAGATAGAATGACTGTTTGTATTTAATATGTACATGTGTCATTGACATTGTGTGGCCATACAAGTATAATTGCTCTGTTTAGGTTTGAAGTGCTAAATTACTTTTCGATACCTGTTGAACTACGTATTTCTTACCTACTACCTCGAGGGTAGCTTTTGGTCGAACGAACGAGTCTGCACGCAAATCGCACATAGACAACTAGACCGATAGTAACTCCCAACGTCATTGTCATTGACAGCTGTCGTGCCACTTGATCGTGGTCAGTCATGGTTCATGCAGGCATCTGTCAGCACGGTCGGGTTCGGTCGTCAGCTATCTCCATACAACATACAACGATGTGCGTCGACATCGGGACGCAGTATCCACACAAACACCATGCAACAGTCACGTTGTTTTATAACTCGTTGATCCCAAAATCAAAGATCCTCAACTCCATAAAAAATGGCGATCTTCTCTCGCCGTCTCGCACCTCGGCTCGCACGCTGGGTGAAGCAAAATGGATTTACGTGTGGCACTTGTGCAACAGATGCTTCTCTCACTTGTGCTACAAATGATTCCTCTGACTTTGTCGGATCCATTTTCTATTGTGATTTATCCAAAACCACTAACAACTAGCGTCTCTTCTAAGACTAATTCTAACGCAAAACACTTCCGATATCCTTGTAAACAAAAGAAGAAATAGTCCCAACAGACTTTCTGGTCGTAAGCCCCGCCCTTTGAAGCTGTCAAAAGGAAGTGTGATGATATGAAAATGTTTCATTGGTTCAAAATCGTCGGTATTTAATTTCACCTTTTTATTTCGAATGCAAATAAATATTATTTGTGGATACATAGGACACCTATCGTGTATAATAAGGCACCATATTTTTGTTTTTACGTAGAAATGTCTAATTATGAAGAAAACCGGGAAAAAAATGTTACAGGATAACAGGTAATCAAACCACTCAGCTTGGAATAAAGATGGCGATACGCAGTGTTCTATGACGACGATTTAGACATTGAAAATTTTTTTTTTCCAGTTTGTCTGATAAGTGAATGTGCTTCTGCCACCATTAATGTATACTTATATCGTGTACATTTAGGTATATGGAATGTTACAGCTGTGTTTCACTTCCCCTTTAAGGTTCGATAGCCGAATAATGTACTCTGCTATACAATCCGATTTGCTTATGCCAACCAGACGTCTCACGTCCTGTAGCACAAATAACGTTTATTGCATTTTTTCATGATTTACTTTATTTGCTCTGTTTAAACATTCCGAAATTATAGACATTTAACGCGGATTGGGAATGTTCACTGTTTGCCACATAACATTTCATTTAGATCGCGTTATATTAACCGAAAGAAAGAAGCTGAGAGGATGAGTAGGAAGATTATAATTAAGTCAATGGAATACACAAAGGTGCGCACGCCTGCCCGGACTCACACAAAATTACACACACAAATATATATACATATATACATACATATATACATATATATATATATATATATATATATATATATATATATATATGTATATATACACATATATATATATACATATATATATATATACATATATATGTATATATATATATATATGTAATTATATATATACATATATATATATACATATATATATACATATATATGTATGTATATAAATATATGTATATATATATATATGTATATATATATATATATATATATATATATATATATATATATATATATATATATATATATATATACTCAAGCAAACACACGCACCATGTGTGTCCTTTTCATCCACATGTGTCCCTGTTTAATATTACTTTTAAATCTATTGTGCTTTTGCAAAATTACTGGTCACCATGTCGTCTCCTATGTAGTGGAATATAAGGGAATGCAAATATTGTGGTATTTTGCAACTGTCCAAAAGATCTTAAACTTACATAATTTACTATATGAATAACAATGTACAAACACACTCATGTACACAGGCTCACTCATACTTACACGCTATATATAATATAAAACACACACACAAACACAATACACACACACACACACACACACACACACACACACACACACACACACACACACACACACACACACACACACACACACATATATATAATTTTATTAAGCCAGATAAACCACTGGAACAAGAAACATCTTCATTTCCCAACAAGAAACGATTCAATAACGTCGCATTTCCTACAGTTTACACAATTAGTATGTCTTCGCACATGCAAACACTCAATGTGTGCACGTCCAGATCTGATCGATAAATAACGACCAATTCACCCGAGCAGGTAGACGGATAAAATGTAGCGTTATTGATCATCAGAACGGACAGATACATGAACGATGCGATTCAATAATAATGCATTTATAAAAACATATTATGTCCACGTACATGCCGTAACAATATTTATAGGTGCACATACATGTACGTCCAGATCTGTTCGTCAAAATAACGAACAAGTCGGCGTTATTTCTCGAGCAACTCAACGAATAAGAAAACTCATTATTTGTTATTAGAGCAGATAAATACAGGCAGGAAACTATCTAAGAACGTCGCAAGAACTACAGACAATTAGTATGTTCACATACATGCCATGCAAACATTTCTAAGATTATATGCAGGTGCATCCAGATCTGCGAACCCCAGAGCTGCCCGACAAATAACGAACCAAGTTGCCTTATAGCTCGACAAAATTAATAACGGCCCGAGATGCCGTTATTTTGTTAGCTGCTCGACAAATAACGGCGATTTCGCGTTGTTTCTCGAGCCGCACGACAAATAACGAACCGATTGCTTCTTATTTATCGAGCAGCTCCTGAAATAGTGCGTCTGCAAGTGTAAAGGAAGCATATTTTTGGGTATAATCTTGGCAACAGGTTTTAAAATCATCTAAGTAGTATATAGAACTTAAACATCCGTGTTGTCATTTTTTATATTTGGTCCCATAGTGATTCAGCGGCCATTTTAAAAATGGCCGCCAAAGTTTATTTCGCCGTACGTTAATAGCTGTTTCACCTAGAGAAATAATTGTAGTATGTGGATATATGTTCTATTGGACAGGGATTTCAAATAAACCATTTTGGGAATTTTCCGCTTCCGCGTCTGCCATTTTAAAAGATGGCGGTCGTCAATACAAATGTCACAATATCTCAAAAACTACATAACATTGAGCAGTAATTTTGATGACATTGCATAGCTTGGTGGATACCGACATGCACCAATGTACACCTTACCTTCATCTTTAAAATGACGGATAAGTCAAAAATAATACAACACATAATTACTTCTAAAAAAAATTATTTTGACATTAACTTTTGGTCTGTAAACCACGTAATTCTTAAGCTATAGATATAATGATTTTATAGATTTTGTCGAGCGCCGTCATAAAAAATGGCGGAGATATTACAAAATGGCGGATATTTGAAAGTCAATAAAGGTTAAAAATAATACAATTTAAATAATCATAATCTAAAAACGTTACATTTTGCCATAAATAATTTTGCTCTAGATTAGGTAGTTCTTAAGATACGGGTAAATGGCTGAGCCGGACGCCATCTTTAAAAGTGGCGGATATATGAAAGTTAATGAAGGTAAAATATACATTGGTGTATATCACTATCCACATAGCTATCCCATTTCATCAATGTTACTGCTAAATGTGATGTAGTTTTTAAGATATTGTTGTATTGACGACCGCCATCTTTAAAAATGGCGGACGCGAAACTGGTTTATTTGAAAACCTGGTCCCATAAAACACATACTACAATTATTTCTCTAGATGAAACAGTTATTAACGTACGGTGACATAACATTTGGCGGCCATTTTTGTTTTTTAATAAATTGCCGCTAAATCAATATGGGACCAAACATAAAAAATGGCAACAACGGTTTTTAAGTTCTATATACTGTTTAGATTATTTTAAACCTGTTGCCAAGATTACACCCACAAATTTCACAAGATTGAATTGTTGGACATTTACCGACGGACTAAAATAGCCTATTTTCCAGTTATGCCACGGTTTGTGTCATGCAGCTTATGCATATTATGAGTACACTTTAGTGTCAGAAAAGACCATACATTTTCACTGCTGGACAAAAGCATGAAATTTGGCACAGATGAACTTGATACCATACTATTTCAGAATTTTGATGGAAGCAACCTGAGATGTTGATGCTTCCACCACTTTTTGCAATATTCAAAATGGCTGCCATCGAAAATAAAAAAACTTGCTTTTCCATATTTCATGAACAGTATCACATAAAATGTTTCTTTTTGGCTTAATATATACATTTACTGGTCTTCTAATTTCAAATATGGTGCATTTTTACTTATTCGACATTCATATCCGCCATTTTTAAAGATGGCGGCCATATTCACTTATGTTACCATATCTTATAAAATATGGCACTTAGAGTCGTTATTTTGACATCAATGTATATGTAAGTGGATAGCGATTTTAAATGTATCAAACATTTCACGCATGACCTTAATTTGACCTTCACAACTGCCATTTAATAAAATGGCAGCTGTAAAATCGAATAGTTTATGTATCTTTAAAACGAGATATTTAGAGGGATGCTATACGGACATTTGTTCAATACATACGTTTAAATATTTTACTTTTTGACCTTGACCGACTTTCACATTCGCCGTTTTTCAAAACTAATTTCGTTATATCGTGTGAACTTTACCTTCTAGAATGGATATATTTATACCATGATATAAGTGAGTTTTTAGGGTTTACAATTTAATGAAACATTTAGCATTTGGCCTTCACTGACCTTCATATCCGCCATTTTACCAAACAATTCTGACATTGGCCAACATCATATTCGCAAGGTGGCGCCCCGAGCGACGAACGCAATGCATCGTGGTATTCGAGCGGCGTAAGTATTTGAGAAGAAGCACCCATGTCCTAGAAGAGTTCCGAAAAGGCAACTTTGTCGTGCAGAAGACTGAGAAGAAGTTTTCACTCATCCCCAAAGACCACAGCCACGCATTCTATTCAGTTGTTCCCCCTGCACAACTTGATGCAAAAGCGGATGTACTACTTTCGCGCAGTGAGCATCCTGTGTGGCCTAGTCATGACAAAATTGCATGTGCCGTGGTTAAGAACGAAGCTTGGATAACCGAAGCTGCAAAATTGATCACCCACAATGAGCTGAAACCTGGTGACGTCGTAAACTTGGCAGGTTTCAACTCTACCTTGCAATCCGATGATAATGTGAAGCCAAGAGCCAACATTGGAGTCTTGCCTCTCTTTCCACACAAAGCAGCTTCTGTCGCGATGGTCAAGCAGTGCCTGCTTTTCGGAAAGTCGCTGACTGATCAATCCCGGTCAAACACCTGTGCAAGGCATGGATCAGCCGATCTATGCCATCGGAAAACAGATCCAATGGAAGTGGAAAGAAGACTTGGGCGAAGACAAGTACGTCCTGATGTTGGGAGCTCTTCACATTGAGGGGTCTGGATTTTCGTACATCATCAGTGAGGCCGGAGTCCTGACATCTGGTCGTTCAGAAGCAGTATCCTCGCCAGCCCCAGACCACCAGCCCAAGCGGACGAGATATGTTCATCAGGTGTTCTTGCTTGCTGGTAGTATCTTGAAACTCGAAGCTTTCGAGGCCCAATCAAGCATCAGCCGGTCCATGTCAGAAAGAGAATTGGGATGCTGCAATGAGGATGTCATCCAAGCAGTTGGCGTTCTGGTCTTTGGTGATGGATCAGGAGATGCTGCAATGCCGCTTTGTTCGCTCTCTAAGAGAAGGTGATTTTGGCTTGTATGTGCAAGTTATTGATGAACTCTGTGGATGGCTGTTCATTTTTGACCAGACACATTACTCACGTGAAGGATATGGTTGAACTTGAGAAGAAGCACCCACATGTTCTAGAAGAGTTCCGCAAAGGCAACTTTGTCGTGCAGAAGAGTGAAAAGAAGTTTTCACTCATCCCCAAAGACCACAGCCACGAGCAAACAACCAAGCTCTGCAAAAGTGCATCAGGAGTTGCCAATCTCTTTGATATGCCAGATACAATGGACGAACATGTGATGACACTAAATGAGAAGTTGCAAGCACTCGCTGCCTTCGAGGATGCTGCTGATATCGGTGCCACTGCACAACATCTTGGTCATCACGAAGAGGGTCACAGCCTGCAAATGAGATTCGCCAAGGATGTCCTCTCAGTTATTAGTGTTCTGCGACCGAGAAACTCTTTCTTACCACACAATTGTCGGGATTTGGTCACGCCCCATACTCGAGAGGTCATGCCATCTGCAATTGCGCAGACACTCTGCAATGCGTACAACAGAGGCAAGGATCTCCATGACGCCTTCGTTAGTGACCGTCTGAGGAACGGTCGTGTTGCCATCACAGACACCATCAAGAGGTCAGCTCTCCAGACGTTAGCAAGACGTACAGATGATACAAAGAACAGAAGCAAAGTCATTGCACTGAGAAAAGACATCTCACTCGTGTCCACTCTTTTCCTGTCACTGCAGTCCCGGCCAGATTTCGACTTGGACAACTTCTTCAAGTATGAAAACCAGAAAGTGCCACCATCGTTGTCTGACCAGGGAAAGCTCAGATCCGGCACAAAGTCTGATGTGCTACAATGTCTGACTATTCCAAAACGCACACCTCCTGATGATGTGATGTTACGGTGAAGGTGTTGGATGGCCCAGCTGTGGTTCACATGGTTCGCCCAACCTACGGAACTACCAGCAATATGTTGTGCGTCACTCCATGCCATTCATTATTAACTCTCTCACAAATTCGACATCGCGACTCGACATCATTTGGGACATCTACCCTGATCACAACCTCCTCAAAGCCCAGGCTCAGGCAATACGAGGCAACCCCGGCGTGACAACCGTCGCCGAAGGCTCTACACCTGTACCTCGTGACTGGAACAAGTTTCTAGCAAATTCAAGAAACAAGGTGCAGCTGTTTAGGTTCCTTTCAAAAGCTGTCACCGAATCGTCATCTCAGTTCTCCGATGTTGTGGTTTGCTCCACGTATGACGATCATGTATTGGTGAATACCTCCGACAGCCAGTCGGTGGCTGACTTCGACACGATCATGCCATGCAATCACCAGGAGGCGGATAGCAGGATATTTCTGCATCTTTCTCACGCCGCACAACAAGGTCATTCGAAAGCTTTCATCCGCACAGTCGACAGTGATGTTGTCATCATTGCTGTTGGACATTTTGGCAGCCTGGGTGTGATGGAGTTGTGGATAGGCTTTGGAACTGGAAAAGCCTTCCAACACATCCGAGTTCATGAAATCACCCAAACACTTGGTCCTGAGAAGTCGCTGTCATGTCCACTGTTCCATTCGTTCACGGGGTGTGATACGACATCATCGTTCCTTGGTATCGGGAAGAAGACAGCCTGGGCAGCATGGCAGGCATACCCTGACCTTACAGAAACACTACTCACTCTTTCCGATGATCCTACGCTCTTGACACTCGACTCCATCCACATGGCACGCCTTGAAAGCTGGACTGTTGTCATGTACAGCAAGAGCAGTGGCTGCTCAAGGGTGAATGATGTGAGATGTCAACTCTTCACCCATGGAAGCTCGACCACACCCCCCCCCACACACACACACAGGAAGCGCTGCTTCAACATGCAAAGCGAGCTCTGTACCAGGCAGGTTGCATCTGGAGACAAGCAAGGCAGCGACACCAAGATGTCCCGGATGCTTCACCGTGGGGTTGGACGCAAGACGTGAACACGAAACTCTGGGTGCCATTCTGGACTGTTCTAGACGACGCCAGCAAAGCGTGTGCTCTCCTCCACCACTGTGGATGTGGAAAGGCGTGCAGAGGAAACTGCAAATGTGCCAGAGCAGGAATCAAGTGCACTATTCTGCGTAACTGTGAAGGCGGGTGCATCAACAACGATGGCGTGTAAGCTATGCGATGCTTCAAATACGGACATATGTGACTGATGTTACGCCCTACGTCATGATCTGAAGGATATTCTTTTCACCGATTTGAATTAAACTTCATGTTTTCTACCACAACATATTTATGTTTTAACTTTATAATTATCATAATGTGATATGCATTACCTGCATCATATTCCATGACAGAGTCAGCACCACTTGCACTGTACATGTAGCTTTGATATCGATTCTAGGTGGTTCACAGGATATACCGACATTAGCTTTGAGGGCCATCATCTTGGAAAATGGCGAATGTAAATGTCAGTTAAGGTCAAAAAGTAAAATATTTAAAATAGCTACCCCAACATACGTATATTTTTTACAAAATTGTCCATATAAAATCCCTGCAAATAAATTGTTTAAAAAATATGTAAGCAATTCGATTTTACATGCGCCATTTTATTAAATGGCGGTTGTGAAGGTCACATTAAGGTCATGTGTAAAATGTTTGACGAATTTGAAATCGCTATCCAGGTACCTATACATTGATACCAAAATCAAGACTCTAGGTGCCATATTTGATATAGCAACATTGATATAGCAACATTAATTAATACGGACGCCATCTTTAAAAATGGCGGTTGTGAATGTCGGTCAAGGTCAAGAAGTAAAATATTTAAAATATCTACCCCAATATATGTATATATTGAAAACGTGTCCGTATAGCACCCCTTCAAATATCTCGTTTTAAAGATAATAAACAATTAAATTTTACAGCCGCCATTTTATAATGGCGGTTGTGAAGGTCAAATTTAGGTCAGATGTGAAATGTTTGATAAACTGAAATCGCTATCCACTTATCTATACACTGATGCCAAAATAACGACTCTAAGTATCATACTTTATCAGATATAGCAACATTAGTGAATACGGCCACCATCTTTAAAAATGGCGGATGTGAATGTCGGATAAGTCCAAATATACCATATTTGAAATAATAAAACCGGATATGTATACATTAACCGTAATGTTAATGTTTTATGTGAAACTGTTAATGAAATATGGAAAAGCAAGTTTTTTATTTTCGATGGCAGCCATTTTGAATATTGAAAAAATGGCGGAAGCATCAAAATCTCAGGTTCCTTCCATCAAAATTCTGAAATAGTATGGCATGGAGGTCATCTGTGCCAAATGTCATGCTTTTGTCCAGATGTGAAAATGTATTACATTAAGAGCCCTACACTACTTGCTCCTAACAGACAAATAGTACTAGCGAAAACAAAATTAGTATCCCCAATGCACTAAATATAAAACTATAATTATGTAGTCAGACAGTGTTTCCATATTAATATTGTGGTCCAAGCACATCATTTACCATTGTTCTTGCCTCTTTTGAACATAACACATAATACATATTTATTTAACAGTTTATTTCAACAAATAACCAATACATATTGATTTGATTGCCCATGCATATGTCATGTATCATAATCTACAACAAGCCCAACTTATCAAACATAGTAATATATATATATATATATATATATATAAATATATATATATATGTGTGTGTGTGTTCAATCTGTTTTAAATGATATACCTATGAAGTTAATCATATGCACAAAACAATTCGTACAACAACGATACGATTAAACAAATTCATAAATACAAGGTAGTAACATGTGAACATGTCAATAGCGCGAAATAGCTATGATGTAGCAATGCTGGCATATTAAGAGCGAGGTGGCTGATCATATAGCATGAGAAACGCTGTATATATGTGTGTATGGTGCTTCTACTGGCTCTGTGCTCTGAGTTCGAACTGATAGTGACGAACACCATGTTCAAGCAGAAGGATGAACGCAAGACCACCTGGATGCATCCTCGTTCCAAACACTGGCATATGATCGACTTCATCATCACGAGGTGTCGGGATAAGATGGACATCCACAGCACCAGAGCCATGCGTGGAGCAAACTGCTGGACCGATCACCAGATGCTGAGGTCAAAAGTGGCTTTCAGAATACGACAAAAACACAACAGGCAAGGGACAAATAAGCCGACGAAGCTCAACACTGCAAAACTAAGTACCATCAGCCATAGGGAGAGTTTTGAGCAGGAGATGGACAGTGCTCTCGCCCAATGGGAGGAGAAGAAAAATTCAACACCAGACGAGGAATGGGCATCTGCAGCAGGTTGTGTACAACACAGCCAAGACATATCTTGGCAAGCCAGACAGAAAACATCAGGAATGGTTCGACCCCAACGACCAGGAGCTACAGACTCTTATGAGCAGAAGAGACCAAGCCCACCAGAGAGTGTTGCAAACCAGGAGCACTAGATCCACCACTGCAGCATACAAAGATGCCTGCAGACTGCTGCAAAAAAACACACCCGTGCACTGAAGTCGGACTGGTGGGAAATAAAAGCAGTGGAGCTGCAGAGAGCTGCTGACAGTAACAACATGAAGGGCTTCTAAAATGGACTGAAGGAAGTGTGGGGACCCAAAAAGAAGGGACCTGTTCAACTAAAATCAACAGACGGAATGGAAACCTTCTCTGACAACAAGAGAGTTGTGGCAAGATGGAGTGAACACTTCCAGAAGCTACTCAACGTCCCTGGCGACATAGATCACGAAGCTCTGGACAACATCCCGCAGCGCATTACCAAGACAAGCCTTGATGAGATTCCAACTATGGATGAGATGGATAGAGCAATCGCCAGCCTGAAATATGGCAAAGCACCTGGAGGAGATGGAATTCCTGCAGAAGTATGGAAGCATGGGGGAGACAATCTGTTCAGCAGACTGCACCAACTAATCACCAATGCCTGGGAGATGGGTTCTGTACCTCAAGCATGGAAGAATGCGAGCATTATAACCATCTACAAGAAAGGTGATCGAACAGACTGTGGGAACTATAGAGGAATCTCTCTTATTTCCATAGCAGGCAAGATCTTCGCCAGGATCCTCCTCAACAGACTATCTACCCACATAACACCAAAGGTAGTTTCGGAGACACAATGTGGCTTCAGAGGTAACCGGAGCACCGTGGATATGATATTTTGTCTCCGACAACTACAAGAAAAGTGCATTGAGCAGGACCGACCACTGTACATGGTATTTGTCGACTTCAGTAAGGCGTTCGATACAGTTGGGAGGACCGGACTATGGCAGCTACTGAAGAAGTATGGCTGCCCAGAGAAGTTCACAACAATGATCGAGGCACTACATACCGGAATGATGGCGACTGTTAATGTTGGAGGGGAAGTCTCGGAATCGTTCAGGGTCACAAATGGGGTCAAGCAAGGCTGTGTACTGGCGCCCACGCTCTTTTCCATCTTCCTATCAGCAATGCTCGACAATGCTTTCCGAGACATGGGGGATGGCATCTACATACAGTCCAGACAGAGCGCTGACCTCTTCAACGTCGCACACTTCAGAGCGAAGACCAAGACTACACGGATACTGATGAGGGAGCTGCTATTCGCAGATGACAGTGCACTGGTTGCACACTCTGCTGAAGAGATGCAGAAAATAGTGGATGCTTTTTCCAATGCGTCAAAGAAGTTCGGCCTGAAGATTAACATCAAGAAGACCGAGGTGCTGTACCAACCCAACTCTACAAGAACCCGAGAGGAGGATATCATGGTTGATGGAAACAAGCTGAACTCTGTTATGGAATTCACCTACATCGGAAGCACTATATCAAGTGACGGATGCATTAACGATGAAATACAGAGGAGGATGGCCAAGGCTAGTGCATCTTTCGGCCGACTACGCCAGAGACTCTGGAACAACCACCATGTGTCCATGCGGGTTAAAGGCAAGATATACCGTGCAATTGTGCTGTCCACCCTCCTATACCCCGCCGAGGCCTGGACAGTGTACAGACGACAGGTGAAAAAGCTGCATGCCTTCATGATGCGACATCTGCTTTCGATCATGAGGATAACCTGGATGGACAAAGTGACAAACAAGGAAATCCTCGAACGGACAGGGCTGCCATCTATGGAAGATCTTCTGATCAGAAAGAATCTCCGGTGGACTGGACACCTCATGAGGATGTCATCAGACAGGCTACCGAAGCAGGTTCTCTACTCCCAACTGTCTTCTGGTCACAGAAAGAGAGGGCGCCCTCGTCTCCGGTTCAAAGATACCATCAAGAGAAACCTGAAGCTGAGAGACATAAAGATCGACTCCTGGACATCACTCTCACAGCAGAGAGACAAATGGAGAGCAAGAGTCAAGTGATGGAAGCAGTCTTTGTCGTTTCGCGACCGACAGCATGATGATGATGATGATGATGATGATGATGATGATGATGATGGTGTGTGTGTGTGTGTGTGTGTGTGTGTGTGTGTGTGTGTGTGTGTGTGTGTGTGTGTGTGTGTGTGTGTTGATTTAATTTATTCACTACAGTTTAAACACATTACGCAATTTATTAAGTAGTCAACTGTTTAGTGTATGTACAGTTCACAACCCTCAGGAAGATCAAACGTACACTTTATAAGGTTATCGTGAATTGATAATATTTATTATTACGATGTTTCAATTATAAACCTAGGAAGCTAACCATAAGCACCAAAAAACAGTACAACCGTACAACAACAATAAGATCAAATAACAGTCTAACATAACATGGCCACTGAAAGCAGGAGGCCGAGAATGACGGCTTCAAGCGCAGCCGCGGCGGCATGATCAGCGCCGCTCGTCGTTGTCGTAGCTGTGCATTCTCCCTTAAACCACTTGCTCCTCATACGTTTTAACTCCCCGGAGTACTTCAACTTCGCAGCCGCCACATCGATCGCATCCTTAAGCCTGCTGTCCAGTTGAAGCATCCATCCTATAAACGTGCCACCGAAGGCTCCTATGTGCACGAGATTGCACGGTTTCTTTAGATTTTCGAAGTACTCGACAATGTTAGTTTCAGAAATGAATGCGATATCACCTCGGGATTGTCGCACGACTTCCACGCCGTGCTCCTCACTTGTGATGGTGATATTGTTTTTCTGGGGAAATAGAAAGAGCGCGACCTGCGTTACACGACAGAGCAGAATACAAAGGAATAATACCATAGCGGCCATTTAAATATAACAAATAGTGGTTCATCATCTTCCTGTCATATGCAAGATCAGAAAGTTGATCATTAGTGAAATTAATAGCTTTTCAGGGTGGTCCTTCTCTAGAAAGAGTGAGTCCACTAGGTGTTACAAATGTACCCCCTTAGTGGGCTCTTTTGCATCCCATAGCATAAACAAGAGATAGAAGGGACCACCGGCTAGTAGTGTCTCTCCCGAAAGACACAGACAATGTGAAGGGAACAAAATGAGGTCCCACAATTCCACGTTAGTCGCTGGAGGGCGCCTCTAGCGACTAACGTGGATTTGTTTGCATGTTTTGCGGAACGCCTGTTTAAATCATCCTCAATTAGCTGTTGAGCTCGCATGACTCCGAAACCTCACACATAGCTAAATATGGATATAGTCTAACAGGTCTGTCAATGGAAAGTCATAATATATCCATTAATGTACATTTACAGCCAAATGAACCGATGGAACGTCGACTGGTGGCCCGATAGTTGTGCTAGAACGATTCCGGAACGGATGTTTAAAATCATCTATAGCTCGCCGTATGTCCGTCATTGTGAAAGCATAATGTCTACATTAATGCACATTTACAGCAGAAATGGCGCGGTCCCGGTTATGTTGTCGTGCACTGATCACATGCTCTTGGTCTCTGAACATACCCACAGGCCACAGCTCAGACACATGTTACACGGTCAACTTTGCAGATACCGATACCGGATTTATTACGACTGAACAGTTTACATATCACTGACCCTCTATCTCAATAACAACCTTATCTACTCTATGGCCCGCGTTTTCTTGCCAAAAACATGGTCTTACAAAACCTACTCATTTTTATTTGTTTTCCACTAATACCAATGAATGCCAGTGCGCGATATGTTAGGCGGGTAAAATATGTTACATTGTATCGTATTCGGCAGTGCATTTAAGGTTGCGTCACTTGGCGAATTTTGCTGTGTGCTTCTTTATATTTATATGAATGTTATTGAATTGAATTTTACTTTAGTTACATATACACATTTTATAGTGTCAGTGAAACCAGCGCGAGGTCATTGTAAATAATGTACATAATGTTATTATCGGCTGGATTAGGCTGCGTGTAATTAATTGTTAAACGAAACTGTGCACCAGGTTTCCACGTTGATGTCGTTGCACAGCTTTTATCAACAGGAACCATGACCAAAAACAATTATGTCACCCTTTCCCCCTTTTCCTATATGGTGAAATACCTTTTTCATATGTGTGTGTGTGTGTGTGTGTGTGTGTGTGTGTGTGCGTGCGTGCGTGCGTGCGTGCGTGTGCGTGTGTGAAGGGTAAGCTATTGACCGTGCAGGCGCGTAGCCAGTGATAGTTTGTATCTGTGGGCGGCTGTATGTGTGCTCCATAGTCAGAACACCCAAAACAACGCCATCTTGGCACTTAGTTCGACCGAACTTTCCAGCGACTGTAAATGTCGATGGAACGTTCCTACAACATTAGACATTATGCTTTCATATTGACGGGCATGTTATAGGATAACATATTTAACTAAGTGTGAAGTAGCAATCTCGTGTGATGCACATAGCGAGCTGTACATGATTTATACATCCGTTCCGGCATCGAGCCAGCACACCTGTCGTCTGGCCACCAGTCGACGTTCCATCGGCTGTAAATGTACATTAATGTACATATTATGCTTTCATATTGACGGACATGTCAGATTGTTTCCACATTTAGCTATCTGTGAAGCTTCGGCGTCATGCGAGTTCAACAGCTGATTGTAGGATTTTAACAACCGTTCCGCAAAACGTTCCGCACTTTTACGTAAAGAATACGTAACAGACAGCACAAAGACCCTAGTTGCGTTACAGGGCCCTCTGTCGTATTAGTTAGTGTGGTGCCTGTTTGCCTAAGTTTCGAAACGGCGGCAGGTGGGATTGAACCACCGCCCCTTCGATTGATAGCCGCTCACTCATTCACTCACTCACTCACTCACTCACTCACTCACTCATTCACTCACCCATGCAGCGTCAGAAGCGAAGGATGCTACCCAGACAGTAGGCAATATATACCACGAGCAATCATAGACAATATGTTCAAGGTGGTGAAGGATGCAGGAAATCCTTTCCAGAAAGAGACCGCGGGGACCTGCTGACTTTGGATATCTCCAATCCATGTGGTGCTGAACAGACTGGCCCTAACTGTGAGAGGGGTAGAATCCGCTTCCAAGAATTCCTGAAGGGACTATAAAGTGGACAGGAATCCACCTTCTATGGGTCAATCAAGAAACACAGGAAGGACAACAAAAGGCATCCTGTCATCCAAGGCTTTGTATTCGTTTGTTTGTATTCTAGTATTATGCAATAATTAAAATAAATAGCATCACCTAATTGTTATAATTTGATTTTACTGAATGTTCATCATATGTTGATCTTACTGCATGACTTTCGACTTGAAACCAGTCAAAAATGACCTTTACCTTGACCTGCATGACATTGACGTACCATGGACGTGAAACATATTCCAGAGTATCGTGCATGTTTGTAAACCCTAGAATAGAGTCTAACATCATTGAAGTTGGTCAAATAGTTCCAGACTTATGCCATTTTCTGCATTTCCATGAGTGACGGCGACCATCTTGGATTTTGGGCCTTACGGGTGTCTAAAGATGTGTAACCTAAAACCTTTGTTTAGTTCTTACCCAAAGTAAAATCAATCACTATCTCACTGTGGGCACCCGATTCCTACGGCAAGTACATCCCAGTCTACACTATCAACGTAGACTGTAGAGATCATGTAAATAAAATATACTGTAATGATAACACATTATTTAAATATATGGCACATCTATGCGACGGGAGATATACATCTTTAATATTAATAATAATGATTTCTTATGCGCCAATATCCTCGAAGATCAAGCTCAGTGGCTTATGTATAAAGCAATCTCGTAATCGTAAATAATGCGCGTGTCGCCGACGGACTGATGAAGGTGCTAGTTAGCTAAGGACGATAGGCGGCAATAAAGATATAGGTTTTTAGTCGCCATCGGAATGAAACTATATTTCTTTCATTCAAGTAACATTTCTGATTACACAACTAATCATATCTCACTTCAACGTTGTTCAGCCACCATCGCCGACCGTCTTCAGGATCTGAATTGTCACTGCTGGCGGCGAGAACCTATTCTATTCTTTGTCGTAAGATCTATCATCGAAATTTTAAGCTGATGTGAAAATATAAGTGTTTTCATGCAACGTTTTTAAAGATGTTATTTATATATTCTGGATAACGGACGGCCAATTCAAATTATTAAAAATAAACAATCCATACTACGAACTCCTGAGCTGTTCAAACACATACATCGCACTGCGTCAGCTGCAAAACTGAACCAGTACCTGAATTCTGGGGCAGAGACTAACTCGTGAAACTGGGTGTAACTCGGTTGCGAGGTCGCAAGTTCGCTAATCCGGTATGCATGAGCACCGCATCGGCTCGATTTTAGGCTGTTTCCCGCACTGCGACCGCCTATCTCTAGGATCGCTAGCTAGGAGGTGTAACTCTTCGGCGGTGGTGAAAAATGGTGGCCGTGGAAGTTTGGAGGAAACAACTCAGGAGGAATTTGAGGCAAAATCGGGTATTCCGGGATAGGAAGAACCCACTGGATATGTACGACGACGTGGAGTTATACGACAAGTTTAGATCTCGCCGTCACGATATTCTTACAATCGAGGATGAGCTGCGATACGACTTAGAGTACCCCGACGCGCGAACAGGCCCCTTGCCGGCTACTCTACAAGTTAGAGCGGCATTGCGGATGTATGCGAGTTTGTTTCTAGAACGTGGTAGCTGAGACTATCGGCATCGACCAGTCAACCGCATCCCGAACCATCCACATTGTGTGATCAACGCTTTGGTCGCTCGGATGCACGAGTGGGTACAGCTACCGACGCAACAACAAGCCGACCGGCAAAAGGCGAAGTTCCTCCGGCTAGCAGGATTCCCACCGTGGTGGCATACATCGGCGGGACCCACGTCCGCACGAGCACGAATATGTCAACAGGAAGAATGTTCACTGGATAATCGTCCAGGTAACGTGTGATATATCAAATAGTTTAAATTTCCCAAAACCTTTATGCAATGTGACTATATTGTAACACAGTAGGTAATAACGTATTTACTGAACTACTTCTTGAATTACTTGAATGAATCTTAGTGTGTGTGTGTGTGTGTGTGTGTGTGTGTGCGTGTGCGTTTGCGTGTGCGTGTGCGTGTGCGTGTGCGTGTGCGTGTGCGTGTGCGTGTGCGTGTGTGTGTGTGCCAAAGCAACCATTGTAAAAGTATATGAATACATGATCAAACATAGATTTAATAATAAAATACAACTTCATAATTGAAATATAAATACATTTATTAACTATTTGTAATTGTATATGACACTAATTAAAATGAATTGGTTGTAAATTAGTTGATTTAAAAAAAATATGTTTCAAGTACTTTTATTTAGATACGGTTATCATTAAATGAATAGATAGATTTCATTCACCTTTCTTCAGTCAAAAATGTAACTAGATCATTTGAAAATTGACCACATTTCCAGTAAGAAAGAAAACCATTATCACTGAAGTCATACCAATGCAAGCAGGGTAAATGTTCTAGTTGTCACCTGTGATCAAGATGCAATTAGCAATCATACACCTATGTTGCACTGGCCTGTGTTTCCTTTCATCTTGGTTTTGTTGCTAATAAAACTGCTAACACACATTTGCTCTGTATAGTCTGAGGAGTGTCTTAAACATCATTACTTGCTTACATTGTTGACATTTGACAGCATACTACATGTAGCTATATAGGAATATATGATGTAATAGCGACACAAATATGATGATGTATTGATTTGACCACCTATACAGAGTACTTGGATTTGTTTGCATTCACACTGAGGATTTCAGTAATCAACAATTATTATTATTCACTTATGTGAAACACCTATACACTGTTCATTGTGAAACAGTTAATTTTGCCTCTTATGCCAGTCACTGATGTTTCCTCTGATTGCAGTAGCTGCCTTATTTGCCCCTTAATTGCAATTAGTAACACCAGACATCTGGCCCATCCACCAGCCCCTACTATTGTTTGTTCAGGTGCTCCTTCCAGCTGATAACACATGGCGACATTTTAAGGACAGGATAATATATAGAGATGCCTGCATGCTAGGGATTTATTGCTTGAATGGAAAGGCTGATTTTGTTATGACAGATCAAGGGAATGACGTGGGATTCTTGGATTTTGTTTACCTATATACACTTTTTGGTGTTTGCATGTTTAATGCTATAAATGTGTTTAAATTCAAAAACGTCCAGGTATTATTTTACTGTGTCATTTAAACTTAACAATAAAGTGCTGTTTAATGTTGCTTGTTTGAAATGTATCAGTTACGAATCCAACACATAATGACTAAGAAATAATTTTATTTCACTCTTGTGCTAATGACCACTTCTAAATAAAATATAAGACACAGTTTTGTTTCATGCACAAACTAGTAATAACTACACAATATAAAGTACTAAAAATACACTGACTCAGGTATAAAAACATGCACATTAAATGAGTGTCATCTGTCTCTGTCGACGTAGTTGTCAGTGTAGCAGTTACGTGCTGTACTGACTCCACTTGCATAAACCAGCTGGCACCTGGCTCACAGATGATGATACATCTGGAATGCCAACACATGCTCTTTTAGTAATGTATTTGAATTAGCACATGCACTTTGTTATTGACATAGTCAATCATGTCTTCTGTATTTGAAGAAAAAATCACTATACCTGAATGTTGTCTTACCCGACATGCTATTTACTCACGTAATATACATGATGTTCACTTGATCAAAAATGTATATATACTCCCACACACCAACACAAGAGTCAAGTGATAGAAGCAGTCTTTGTCGCTTCGCGACCGACAGCATGATGATGATGATGATGATGATGATGATGGTGTGTGTGTGTGTGTGCGTGCGTGCGTGCGTGCGTGCGTGCGTGCGTGCGTGTATGTTTGTGTGAGTGTGTGGATGAATGTGTAATACACAAATCAATGTATGTGCAAGTTTTTATCTGTACATCGATCAGAACAGAGACAGTGATGTGATGTGATGTGATGTGATGTGTAAGTTTGATTGCCCTGGTCATGGCTGCCTGCCACTTTATGGTGGCTGCTTGCAACAGTTCCCCCAAATGTGGTATTTTTATGATGGCTCTGTCCCTCTTCCTCTCCCTTTCCCTCCCTCTCTCTATCTCTCTCTCTCTCTCTCTCTCTCCCTCTCTCACGCTGTCTGCCTCTCAGTCTACTGGGAAGTTTCCATTATAAGGATGCTTGATGCAACCCTCAATGTTTATATAAGCTGTTTGACATTGCTAATTAGATATGAAAATCAAAGATTAATTAAGATTGCTCACTCCATGCATTATCCACTGGCAGAGCCACAGCCTGGCCATCACCTGTGTCCAACATGAAACTGTTTGTGCCTTGTACTGAAACATGAACATTATGTGTTTTGTAAATATTACATATTTACGTATTGTGTTAATAGGTTATTTTCATAGTATCGTGCATGAGTTGCATGTTACTGTACATAATAATTAGTTCTGTAGAACATTTACATTGACGCTATTGTAACATAAGATTGTTCCTTCACAATACAACTGTTTGTAGCGCTCATACCATTATACAAATGTGAATAAGAATCGGCATATCTTTGACCTACTCGCGGATGTTGAACTATATAAATAAAGTATCCTGACATGTTCCATTAATGAATTTGGGTCATTTTTTCGAAATGGGAATTCTAGTTGCACTCCAACAATAAATTACATATACACGTGCACTAGTATATTTTATGTTCCTTTTAATATAATATAACTTATATTGTGTTATAAGTTATGGTATCAACAAGTCTGAATACAGTCAGCCTTCGCTTTTGGGTCACTTAATTTGTTAATATATCACAAGCACACACATCACAAAATTAAAATAAATTTAAATAGAAAACATTGATTGGGATTTTTGTTCATTTGTTTAGTTTTTTATTACTTTGTTTTACCAGAGAAAACATTGTAGTAAATAAGGAATTGTACCATAATACGGTGACACTTGAAAATACAATACACAAAACAAACATTAATAATTTGTTTAACTAGATATGAATACTCACCATAAATTCCCTGATATCCCTGATATCAGCAGTTGGCGGAAAACTGTTTGGCGGTTTGCCTCACGTAGCGCGTTCAAAGACCGCAGACTTAAAATGTTTCCACTTTTGTTTAGGTCGTCCTCCGTTCTTGCGCCACCCCGAACGAATTAACTTCAGGCTTAGCGGTGAGCTCTCGCCAAACTTCCGTTTCTTTTTTGTTACCCAGCTTTGTAACTTACTCATCAAAATCCTTTTTTCCATTGCCGATGCCCTCAACTAAACATATTATTTCGTCAGTTCGGCTTACGCTTAACTTTTTTCTCTACGTACTGGAAATTCCCAATTTCGCCGACATCCACGCCAAGCTTAATGAAAACAAACACTGACCTCGTCGCGCGATGAACCGCTGCTTTGACCCTGTGCGTCATCGCGCGCGTGGGCAATGCGGCACAGTTCGTGGGGAATCCCTGTTTCGAAGCGGTATTAGCTCTTCAATTGACTCTCTGGATCGCGGTCTGTAGACCAACTACGCGGCGGCTAAATCGCACTACGACCTGCTCATGCATACCGACTGAATCACTCGCTAGGCCACAGCACAGTTAGTCGGAGGGTAGTGCCTATGCAGCGCCCAAGCTAGTCTGGAGACATGCATATGAACCCTGAAGCTGGTGTGTCCTTGGTTGGCACTGACAACAATCGGCCACCATGCTGGTGCTATCCAGGCTCCAGAGATTTGGGGATGATTGGGTCTAAGACCACATCCCGTGATAAAGCACACGCCTGCACATGTGCTCGCCCTGTATGTTCCAACCATGCACCATGGGTACGTGGGAGTTTGTTTAATCCTTGTTCACGTCTCAGTAATTTGAAAGGTATACCACCAGACGTTTCTCACATGGGTAATGTAGAGCTATCCAGGATATAATGGTGTGCACAAGAACTCTTCACAGCCCTTGACCACTTCAGTGGACTGTTGTGCTCCTTCAGTTCGGAAGATGGAAGAAATGCTGTGAAGCTGGCCCAAATGATGCTTCCAGCGAAGAGCCAAGAGCACGGCATCTGTTTGTTGGGAGTGGATCATCTACTGTGTTGGATCGTATTCCCTTGGAATTGCCTCTGCACGATGTTGATTCCTTCAGTGAGGATACCTTCGTATAACTGTCAAAGAAAACCTTCACTTCATGACATCGAGCTTTTGATTTGATGACATATGATTTGTTATCGTCTTTGTAGTTACTGGAGTTCTTGACAGCCACCAAGACCCTGCAAGGCTGTCATTTAATCGACTACGAGATAGCATTTCTATTGGATAGATTGATATAATAACTTATGGTGTTGTGCCACTTTGGCCTGCACAACATTCGCCAGCAACTGCTATTTTGTTATTTGTTGATGGCTCGATTTATTTGGTTCTATCAACATTCAGTTTCTGTATGCAAACTCGTGAGTGCCAATGATTGCTTTCAAGTCAAATCTTCTTTTGTAGATCATGTAATAGCTAGAATCCTGGGAAAAAAGTAGTGATGTACCTTCAGAATCTCACTTTCTCAGCCATCTTTCTCTATTCCATCTACTTTGTAGTTACACTCCACGACAGCAAGTTTCCTTTGTCATCTTTCTGCTTATCATGTGATTGTGAGGTGAAAAGGTTTTATGAACGTTTCCAGAAAACAGGTGAAAGTTTGTAGAAGACTGTTATCATGCATAAAAGCCAACATGTGCCCCACAATGCCGTGCAATTACAGCGGATGTTGGATGGGGTGGGGTGGGGATGGAGGTGGATGAACATATTGGGAGTTTTCAATATGCTATTATATAAATTTGAAATCAATAAACCAATGTTTGAATTGGCCAACCCTGTCCGTTTTACAGAATATCTAAGAGTCACCTTTAAATCGTTACATCCAAACATCTATATTCCCACACCTGCTTCAAGGTTCGACGATACGTAGATCATAAGACATTGGGATAACTGGCTCAAACATACAGAAATAATACTGTTTGATGGAGGTCATATTTTAGAATCACGGATAAGTGAACAGTAATACAACCCATAATTATTTCAAACAATTTGTATTTTGACATCAACTGTTGGTCTCTAAGCCACGTAGTTCTTAAGCTATGGATATAATAATTGTATAGATTTTGTCGGGCACCATCTTACAAAATGGCGGATATCTGAGAGTCAATAAAGGTTAAAAATGATACAATTTAAATAATCATATCTAAAACCCATTAACTTGTACGTCATTCCACAAGCTAGGTGCTTTGAGTTAAGCTAAGTGCTGTGAAGTTGTGTGATGTGTTCCCTGCAATAGGTGCTAGAAGGTCCGCCAGTGATCTCGACACGTTGTATATTATAAACCCTGTGTAGTTAACTATCGATTTAAGAGGGGTGTCTGGCATATGGATTTTTGGAGTACAATATATTCTTGGTGCATTCTCTGTTGTAGGGTACAGGTACTTGTACTGTTCATCTGTGATATTGTCCGCCTGTTTCAGTTTCTTTATAATGGACACTAACTTCTCTTATAGTACATTTGGGAGTAGGATGTTTGTTTTAAGTATCTCATATGTCTTGTTATCTGATACCATGGTTATAATTTTCTTCTTTTAACAAGAAAAGTATGCCCGACAAACATAGAACACAAATCGGCAATAACAGACCATGCCGACAGACATAACTGTGTGATAGAATGGGAGGGAAAGAAAGTGTTCGCGTTGGATAAAAGAAGCCATCTGGATTAGGAAGACGGTATCAACTATGGACATAGACGAGGGATGCTACAGACTAAGTCACGTGTGGGACAGGCTGCTTGCCACGCCATCTAGCGAGCAGTGACAATTCAGTTCCTGAAAAAGGCCGCCGATGGTGGCTAAAACGTTAAATGAGTAGGAATTATTAGTTGTGTAATTAGACATTTTACTTGAATAATGTACTTGAATAATATACTTCCAACTTGATGAATGTGTTCACGTATATTTACTTCAAATTGAACACTGGCAAGAATTAAATAACGCATGTGTGTGTGTGTGTGAGTGTGTGTGTGTGTGTGTGTGTGTGTGTCGTGTGTGTGTGTGTGTGTGTGTGTGTGTGTGTGTGTGTGTGTGTGTGTGTGTGTGTGTATATGTGTGTGTGTGTGTGTGTGTGTGTGTGTGTGTGTGTGTGTGTGTGTGTGTGTGTGTGTGTGTGTGTGTGTGTGTGTGTGAGGTTGTGTGCGCTTGCGTATTTGTCGCTACGACACAAACCTTCACATTTTCATAAATCTGTTTAAGCAAGGGCTCGTTGCTGGTTTTCACGCTTAGCCCGCTGGCGTCTTGGTTAATAAATCCGAATTTCATACCCTGGACCTTAACAAGGTCTTCTAGCGTCTTCACGTGAGCGGTTGCAGGAGTCCTCTTAATCAAGAACGTATCGTACGCCCTTACGAAGGGGTATGTAAAATCCACAAGGTCCAATCTTTCTGCTGTAATCCACACTGGTGCCATAGCAATCTCGGCCCGCTGAGTCGTCGTGAACAAAGGGAAAGACAGGTTATATGTGGTTATGCATTGTGCATATGTGTGTGTGTGTGTGTGTGTGTGTGTGTGTGTGTGTGTGTGTGTGTGTGTGTGTGTGTGTGTGTGTGCGTTTATGCGTGTGCGTATGCGTGTGCGTGTGTTCTTCTTAACTGTGTGTGTGTGTGTGTGTGTGTGTGTGTGTGTGTGTGTGTGTGTGTGTGTGTGTGTGTGCGTGCGTGCGTGCTTTTGTGTGCGTGTTCTTCTTAACTGTGTGAGTGCGTGTGCTAATTCAACGTGGCCGCAGCTCGTTTGCTGTCTGGAGTGAATTATTACGTAAAGGTGGTGATACACGTACGAGTACGAGAGCCTCGTACGAGTGACTCGGATGAAACCGTCCGAATCGCACGTGTTTCGCAAAACGTGTATCATGCATGTCCGAGTCAGTCATACGAGGCACTCGTACGAGTGACTCGTAGTAAACAAACTATGAGTTGAACTGATTTGGGGAAAAAAACTCTCACTTCAAATTGTTGTCGAGCTTTACCGTGAAAAGTTCGCTATGGAATGGTGCAAACCCACGTTACAAAAACAGAAGCATCGGTTAAGAATAGCCTGCAAGTTCTCAATATTGACGCCCCTTGAAGCAATGTTCACACAAATGAAGGAATATGTCACATAAATGCGGCGCGACTACCTCCCCTGGTAAGACATAGCGCAGCGACCTCGATAAAGGGGGAATCTGTACAAATGGCTGACACGAGCAGTTTGGAATAAACCGTTAACATTACAGTATTCTTGTCTGTTGTCAATAATGGCCGGTACACCACATTGGTCGGGGCGCACGGGGGTCGAGGTGGACACCTCGTGCTATTTTTGGTTGCCCTGTCGTTTTCTAAACATCAAACCTTCCTGAATAATATTCCAGAGTAGAGGGCAACAAACGATCGTCGATGCGTCATTGCGCATAAAAAGAAACAGTTTATTAGGGCTCACGCTAAATCCTGTTTTTATAGCATTTATCGTATTCATGCAAAGTATCAACGTACACACATCGAAAGTTAGATAATTATTTTGAATGAATTTTTCAAATGTGAAAATTCAGAGAACAAACAATAATTCGGTCAAAAATGATAAATCCACGGTGTTTCGTCCCCTTAAGTTTGTTGCTATCCAGTTGCTGTGAAAATGTGGAAAGAGAAATATACAACGGGGCCATTAAGGGCCTGGAAATAAGTGCCATTTTCTGGGTGAGGTACACTGATTTGAGAAGGTTGCCCTCTGGAATATTATTCGGGAGGGTATGAAGTTTAATAAAATACAGGACAAAAAAAATAGCACGAGGTGTCCACTACTTCTAAAATTTGGATCCGTGCGCCCCGATTACATGATGTCAGAAATCAACAGAAAACCTGCATCTCACTAGAAAGACACGGAGAAAATGTGTAACAGCCAAAAGTGAGTGAATTACAAACATTCGACCAGGCCCAATCATTCCAAGTCGCCCCGCCAGAACCGTTCTCGTTCAAAAAACCTGACGAATGGATGAAATGGATTCGCAGATTTGAGAGGTTCCGGTTCGCATCTGCGTTGGACGAACAGGAGAAAGTCACGCAAGTAAACGCATTGATTTATGCAATGCGGGACGAGGCAGATGATACCGACAGGTTTCGGATTGACAGACGAAGAGAAAAGTGATTATGATGTGGTAAAAACCAAGTTCGATGGACACTTTATAGTTCGCCGCAATGCTATATTTGAACGGGCTAAGTTTAATAGACGTTCACAGGAAGAAGGTGAAACTGTGGACAGCTTTATCACCTCGCTGTACTGCTTAGCAGAACATTGCGAATATGGCATTCTGAAAGAAGAAATGATTCGACATCGCATTGTCGTAGGGATCGTCGTTATGATTGAAGTTGCAAATGGATGGTGCTTTGATAGCCAAACAAGCTAACGACATGGCTTGACAAAACGAGGCCGTCAAAAAGGAACAAACCTTTTTGAGAAGCAACCTTGCAACCAGGGGCGTCGATCCGGTTTTAAAAGTGGGGGGGACGGGGGACCAATTTATATGTACACATATGTATGCATAATATATATATATATATATATATATATATATATATATATAATGTATATATATTATATATATATATATGTATATAATATGTATATATGTATATATGTATATATATATATATATATATATATTATATATAATATATATATATATATTATATATAATATATATATATATATATATATATATATATATATATATATATATATATATATATATGACCTGAAATACACGTAACTATTTTTTGTAAATATAAAACATAATTCATTCTTGGTCTGGTGCTAATTCTAAACTAAAAAACGTGATGTTATGCTATTTATAATAGTTATGTTGGCAACATAAATTTTAGAGGGGCCATGGCCCACCCCAATCACTGAACATTTGGGGGGTAGATTTTGGACCCAACACTGCTTGCCTGATTCATAGAATGACAAGATGGAGAGCTTACAGGGGTGCCTGTGTAGGACTTCCCACTTTTTGGCAAAGAAATTTGTCATCACTAAAATGAGATCAAATTACACAAAGTGCATAAATCCGCTGTATCCGCCGTAGGCGATATAAATATCCACCAGGGCGACCAGGCTGCAATCCAAGGGGTGACAGGGCAAACAAAATTAATAATCTATAATGCGCTTGTTGGCTAATGCCTATATATTTACTCGACTAAGATCAAGTTGCGGGGTGCGGCCAACCAAGTAATTTATCTAGTGATTTCCCACTCGGTAGTCGGTCGTATTATTAATTTTACTACTAGACCGATGTAGGGGTTTTAAGAGAGGGGAGTGATCAGTCTCGCTATATGTGCCTATAAATTTGTTTTATGAACTGAAAAAGTTGGAGGACATTTCTTATGCTGACCCCCTCAGGCCGTGGGGTGATCAGCGTCCCCCTCGCCCCCCACTGATCGAGGCCCATGCTCTGCCTGTGTAGAACTTCCCAATCCAACATTTTGGCAAAGGAAATTTGTCATCACTCAAATGGGAATAAGTTACACAAAGTGCAGGAATCCGCCGCTTCTGCCGTAGGCGATAAGCATCAAGCAGGCGGGGGGGGGGGGGTGAAAGTGCAACACAAATTTCATCATTTAAAATGTGCTTGATGGCTAAAGCCTATTAATAATATCAACGCAAGGTTGATAGAGCCCGGCAGCGGCTTACATTTTCCCGGTAGTTATAAACTTTCCGATTGGCCTTTCTGCGTATGCGCGACAAATTTAGAATCATCAATGTGTAGCGAAATAACAAAGCATTTTTTTGTATAAATGCCACGCGCTGTTCGATAACTCTCCTGTGATGACTACCGTGAAGAGTTGTCTAAAATTTCATTAAAAACATTAAAATACTACGTTTATTAAATAACTACCACGGATTATGGCGCAAAACATGCCTCAAAACTTGTTTGCCTCGTGTTAATTTGCGATAAATAACTTTGCTGAACTTCATATGGCGAGTTTATTGTCTAGCTAGTCCTATGTAGCGGCTTTTAAGAGAGAGGAGTGTTGAGTCAGGCTATATGCCTCGCAATTTTCCTGAGCTGAAAAGTGGGGGGGGACAATTCCTATGCTGTGCCCCCACCCTGAAAGGTGGGGGGGGGACGCGTCCCCCCCCCCCGTCCCCCACCGATCGACGCCCGTGCTTGCAACCAGCAATGTTGATGTCGTGCAAGGCTAAGGGCAAGGCGCAAGAAAGCCTAACAAGCACAGCCAAAGGAAGACAAAAACATGGTCGAAAGTTCAAAACAGTAAACAAGTCGCATCGAGGAAGTGTGATCGTTCCGGGAAATCACCAGATCACCAGAAACCGATGTGCCCAGCACATGACGCAGCCTGTTTCAAGTGCAAAGAGGTGGGACACTTTAGTGCAATGTGTCGATCAGCGAAAACGGTTGATACAGTTGTCAAAAATGCCCATTCTGATGTCGCTTTCCTTGGAGAGATGGACCAAGGTGACCAACCATGGTTAGCTAAAGTTGACCTTGAGGCACTAGAGACTAGAACTTTGACGGAGATCAAGCTCAAATTAGACATAGGGGCGGACGTGACAGTAATTTCGGAAGAAGACTAGAAACATGTAGGAAGACCGAAACTTTGTGAATCAACAAAAACATTGTTGGGCGCAAACCAGACAGTTTTGAAACCCTCAGGCAAATGTTGTGGCAGATTGTCGCGAGGAGACGCCATGTTGGATGAGGACATATATGTCCTTGGAAGTCAGAAGACGTCATTACTAGGTAGGCGAGCGTGTGAAACTCTCGGCCTTATCAGACGAGTGTCCGTTGACACGGTGGAGTCTGCTGAGATCTACAAGAGAGACCACACGAAACTATTTGACGCCTTGGGAAAAATCCCTGGGCAGTATGAGATCAAACTACGCAGTGACTCCCAACCGTTCGCAATCACCACACCACGGCGTGTTTCAATTCCAAATTGTCTGGTATTGTTTTCATAGATGCAAGAAAATATAACTTCATGTACAAAACATTGTCAGGGTCACACCGTTTCCTTCCTTACATCAAAAAGAAATGTTTTCTTATATTATGGGCAACCGACAATAATGTTTTATTTGACATTTTCATATATTTACTGAATGTTTTAACACCTTATGACTAAATGATTTATGTACTGTAATTAGATGTGTTATTTATTATTGACTGAATTCAGGACTTCATTAAAAGCCCAACTCTGTGATTATCTTCCCAATGGTAGTACGACCAATTCTGTACTGATACTCAAAAGTTTGGTAACTATTACCTGCAGGATATATATCATGAAATAATTACTTGCACTTGTAAAAATATGTGTGTGAACTAACATTACAAGTCACAAGTATTGCAGTGGTTATATTTTATCACAGAGTTGGAGGAATCCAGAGTGGACTAAGTGTTCAGTGCATTTGTTTGACATGTATTTATATACGTTCAAAATTAGGTTCATACCATGCACTTATTCGGGATGGATCACATTCCGGAGCAGATGTTTATTAGTCGGGGCGCACGGGTCCAAATTTTGGAGGTAGTGGACACCTCGTGCTATTTTTGGTTGTCGTGTATTTTATTAAACGTCAAAACCTCCCGAACAATATTCCAGAGGGCAACCTTCTCAAATCAGTGTACCTCACTCCGAAAATTGCGCTTATATTCATGCCCTTAATGGCCCAGTTGTATACATTTCTCTTTCCCCATTTGTACAGTAACTGTATAACAACAAACTTAAGTGTAGTATCAAATAATCAGGAATGACGAGAACTATTATTGATGGCAATAGCTTGTTGATACGTTTATTTTTCAAAATGCCAGATACAAAACATTGGACAAAATAATGATAAATCAGTTCGGTTTCCCAGTTGACATCACACAAAAGGAGTTACAGTTACCTTAATATGTAATCAATATACTTATGTAATATATCAAAATGATGTGCGTTCAATTACCTACTGAATACTGCAAAGCAATAGTAAAATAGTGCTACGTTATACGTAATCACGAGCCAAACATCTACCCCACCCCCTAAGTGTTGCGCAATCGTGACGTGACGCAAATCGGAGTAGATTTCATTGATTGTAACATTTTCGCGTTCCTTAGGGTAATATACACTATTAAAGACAGAGTACTGATGCATAATCTACTGCTGGTTATTAATGCGATGTTTGTTAAGACAACATAAAATTATGATAACATTATTCGAAAATAAAAACATACCAATGTGGTATTCAATCACATCTTAAAGATTGAGTCACCTGTGTCACTCTTGTCACAGCCATTGTTTTCAACAAGTGTCCGAACAGATATTACTCGCCTACATTTGGCATCGTCCCGTTTGCACTTGCAAGCAGCACAACGCGGTACTTGGTATTTAGCGCAAGAACAATTACAAGGGCATTTGCTGGCGACACGTAACTTGTATACCATTTCAAAGATACTTGTTCCAAATGTGTGGAATGTGTGGAACCCGTCTTCCAACCGATATCTAATAATTTATCCTCCATCTTCAAGTGAGTCTCTTTCTGCACAGCTGTCAACCTCAAGCCTTACAGCCTTGACGCATCGATCCATTTGACTCAAACAAAGCTTGCGGTACCTTAGAACATTCATATTCTCCGATGGTTTCCTCAAGATTGATATTTTCCCCAATATCTTTCTGATGAAGAAGGCGTTTCAGCATGACAACTTCATTGATCAGCTGCTACGTCTGCTTCTGCAGCACAGTAAAATGTTATTGAGGATGCAGTTCTTCAAATATGCTGTCACGTACCCTTTGGACTTTGAGTTGTCATTCAAATATTTCTGGAGCTCAGTTTTGCAAATATTTTCCACAATTTCCAGAGTTTTCATGATAGTTACAGTGGCTTACTGTTTCATGGCAATATTTAGTATGTTGCTGGAGTCTACCGTAACGGGATTGATCATGTGCTGTTTTTATGCATGCTTGATTGATCATTTCCTGGTTTCCATCTTCGTGGGATTGCTAGACTGCAGATGGTTCATCACTTCTTTGAAATGAAATTATACCTCAGATGACACAGGCTTTGTGTAATGCTACTTGGTTCGTACTTTAGCTTCCAGGGGTATTTATGTAAGCCTACTCGCAATTTTCCTTCACATCTATGCTTTATGTCTGCCCATGAGCCATGTCAGAAGTGATACATTTGAATGACTCAGCTTTTTCGCACATCATATTGACCTTTCGTGAAGTACTGGTATACATATGGTGCTGGGTTCTTCAGATTGTTCATTTCCTTTAGGCACATTGGTGACCAGCAGCAACAACAAATGGGACCATGTTATTATACTAAACAAAATTTTCACAATTACCCATTTTCCCATTGTTCAAATGCACCCGTGCCTCCCGTAGTCATTTGTGGTCAAAACCTTTGTTTGCCGTTCCTTGCTTACACAAACCAGTTTCTATAAGGATAAGACTCCACAGAATTTTTCCAACTGCAGCCCATAGCGTTTACAGTGAGGTGAAACTACACACATGACAATAAGATGCCAATGTCATCATCAGGGGAAGCTTGCTCCCGTAGCCCATATGAAATATCGTGCAAAGCCTGATCAGCCATAACTACTGTGTGTTTCACCCCAAACTTATTGGCCAGCTTTGCTGCATATTCTAAGCGGATCTATTTAAACAGAATGGATCATTAAACTATTATATTAAGCATGTGGCTGGCGCTGTTGACGCCAGTGTTGTGTAGAAAGCATTCCAACATTGATAGTGGTTGCTTCCGATCTCTACTTTCTTTATGGATGACGAACGGCAAAATTGCCATGCCACAATCATCAACTGAAACTATTGATCACACATAGGTTGCAAATGTACAGTCCTCATCTTTATAAGTAATCTGGCTTTAAGCTTTTCGCACAAAGAAATGTAGTGTGGTTCAATTTGAGAAGGTATGGCGCTCGACAACAAAAATATTCAATACGTTATGATGATAACAGTGATATTCAAATGTATTTTATAATTGTATGGTATAAATCAACCGAGGAATGAATGGGGATACCTTTGATATGTTCACTCATTATACAGCTTGAATAGGCCTATGTAGTAACGTGACTACGGTACATTTATATGAAATCGACGACAAAACGGAAATGTTTTTCTACTTATTCTTCAATTGTTTGTTTCTCGTTGCCTTAAAAATATATACATTTTAAAAATATATTTGTGGTCTGTATTCCTCTCACCATTCCGGATATATTTTGGTACAGAGACTAGCTAATTTCATTAAATAAACCATGAATATTTCATAATTAGCCATTGTGACTTAACAGTCATTCAGACACCTTCAGGCCTGAATTGAAGTTTAATTTTCACGTGCCGTGTTGTGTTGCTTGTCCATACGATGGGAAAGATATCAAATATGGGCGAGTAATACCTGTTTGAATTCTTGTTGAAAACAATGGCTATGACAAGAGTGACACAGATGAATCAGAACAATGTATAAGATGTGATTGAGTAACACCTTGATCTGTTTTTTATTTCGAATAATGCGTGTTATCATAATTTTATATTGCCTTAACAAACATTGCATTAATAACCAGCAGTAGGATATGCATCAGGACTGTCTTTACGAGTGTATTGTTACACTAAGAAACGCGAAATTGATACAATCAATGAAATCCACTCCGATTTGCGTCACGTCACGATTGCGCAACACTTAGGGGGTGGGGTACATGTTCGTCTCGTGATTGCGTATAATATAGCACTATTTTACTACTGCTTTGCACAATCCTGTAGGTAAATGAATGTACATCATTGTGATATATTAAATAAATATATTGATTACATACTAAGGTAATTATAACTCCTGTTGGGTGATGTCAACTGCGAAACCGAACTGATTTTTCGATATATTGTCCAATGTTTTGTACCTGGCTTCTCCTAATAAATAAACGTATCAATACGATATTGCCATACATATTAGTTCTCGTCATTTCTGATTATTTGATACTACACTTAAGTTTATTGTCACACATTTACTGTGAAAATATGGAAAGAGAAATATATGCAGCGCGGCCATTAAGAGACCAAATAAGCCTGAATGTAAATGCAATTTTCGGAGTGAGGTACACTGATTTCAGAGGGTTGCCCTCCGGAATATTATTAAGGAAGGTTTGTAGTTTAGAAAACGACAGGGCAACCAAAAATAGCACGAGGTGTCCACTTCGACCCCCGTGCGCCCCGACTATGCACGAATAACAGTTGGAGCCTAAAGAATTCAAAGACAAACTGAAAAAGTAAACAAACAGCGCGTGCACATAATTAGCCCGATTACATCACATGCCTGAGTTGCATATCACCGCCCCTTATCGATCCTGTAGGCTCCCCATTTTACTAGTTATTCCCATTTTGTGTCAAAACATTACGTCAATCCAAAATGAGGGGTGACGTATATGTTAGTTCAAAAACATGTGATGTGCTGATACGTTTTACAATGTCGTGGTATATAGCAACAGAGGAATGAATGGGGATCATTTTAATATGTTAACCATATATTTTGAGTATATATTAAGAGAACTACGGTAAAGGTTACATGATGTCAATGACGAAACGGAAGTGTTTATTTTAACATATTGCTGAATCTGTTGCCTTAAAATGTACATTTCAATAAGATATTTATTGTGTTTATGCTCCTCTGCAATACGAATAGTTTGCCATAAAAACTAGCTTTGTAGCCCTAAACAAACTAGGAGAAAAACAAATTGCAATTGTGACTAAACGGCCATTCCGACACCCTATACGTCTGAATTAAAGTGCGATTTGCGGAGTGAGATACACTGATTTAAGAGGGTTGCCCTCTGGATTATTGTTAAGGAAGGTTTGAAGTTTAGAAAACAACAGGGCAACCAAAAATAGCACGAGGTGTCCACTTCGACCACCGTGCGCCCCGACTATATGTGGTTGATTGGTTTTCAAATATGTGTGTGACCTGGATTCCTGTTGCAAAAGTTCATGATAAATTATCATTCCTCCATAGAGTTTATAGTAAATCAATCACAGCATTACTTGATTATTAATTTTCAGCATCAAATCCTTCTCACCATCCGCTTAGTTGTTTTTTCTCTGAATTTGGATTCTAGTAAAGCAAAGTGAGGTATGTTTGACACTTATTATAATCATAGTGTTGCTAGAATGTCAATTGCAGTTCAATTAGCCAAACTTGTGTAAATCCGTTTACAGTGTTATTGTTATGTGCATGAAATGTTCAAATTGTAAACAAACCCATAAATATAAACTGCTGATCATACTAATACAAATTGCAACTTATTTAGCAAACAGCAAGCATTTAGCAAGTGATGGTAATTATCTACCCTAGCTAATCAAGGAACAGACAACCTCATTTTTAATTAAGCCAAGATGACCATAAACCATTAACGGTATTATTAACGATGCAAACCCATGCTTGCGTGTTGCGTGTACTTGTAATAGCTGTTGCGTGTAAGACACGACAAAGCTATGCAAACCTTTTATTTATCAAACAAATGTATATACAGAATATCATCAGTGTACAATAGTGAACATTTCTTTATTGACAGGTAGCCTGGTAATTAGAATAGTCTTATCTACAAAAGGAGTCTGCTGTGTGACAAACTGCCCCATGTTGCTTGTTTGTAGGTTTGGTTGTTACCAAGTAGGGGTTTACTTTTATGCATAATAAATAATGCATTTACGAAATATTACTGATGCAGGCCTGGTGGTTATCTAATATTTCATATATAAGTATTTTAAGTGGTTAAAAATGCGAAATCAAACATTTCATGTTTCTTACAATTAACGCCTACACTATCTACATGAAAAAAGATTTGTTCTAACTGCATTTCTGACCGTTTAACTCCACCAGGAGTATACCGAAAAGACAAGATTTCGTTTTCACCACATTTCATTTCTGTATAACAACCTTGGTAGGTAGGCAATCTATGAAAAAAAACCTGGGCTGGGACTAATCTATGTCTGAAGTTTAGCAACGTGCACCAATATTCGCGTGGCCGCCCAGATCCAGGCTATAAATAGACACGCCTTACCTGCGCAATCTTCAAAAATTAATGGTTGCTGTTCTCTGTAGATTGCACACGTCCTGCTAATGCGTATACAATAAACGATAATAGCTGAAGCCAAGCCAAGCATTATACTATAGCAATGAAATAATTTTAACGTAAATATGACGTTCACATAATAAATAATGTAATATACTTGTCGCTAAAAAGCGAAGAGTTACAGCAAGGCGCTCAGCAGATGGTATTGCGTAGCGCATGGCTGTGTCTTTGTGGACGATTGAAATTGCTGTGCATCCATCCGAACAAAGTTTACAAATGTTCTGGGGTCCTCCACTTATATTTCCTTCATCAGAGCATGACATATGCCGAACTGCTAGCGCCGCGCAATGCATAGGCGAACCCACCATCGTTTTCGTTTCTTCAGCTTTTCTTTCTTTTCTTCGTCATCAATTTGCTGCAGCACAGTCAATGCACCGAGAAAAATTGCATGTTCTTCTTCATTGCTGCTGCTGCTGCTGCTGCTGGCATGCTGCTGCTGCTGCTGCTGCTGCTGCTGCTGCTGCTGCTGCTGCTGCTGCTACAACTGCCAGCCATTGCCATAAACAAGCACATGTGCGTCTGTAATGGCCTTCACCTCATGACGTCACTCACGTAACTCTCCCGACCCGATTGTTTCGCCACGACCACGTGTGTCATGCAATCGTACGAGTCTATCGTACGTGTATCACCCCCTTAACAGTTTGGTGGCGGTTAGGTTAGGTACCAAGGTTAGGTGATTGTATTTGATGCGATTGCCTCTCAGGATGTAGATTTAGCCACCAGACTTTAAAGGCTGTGTGCTTTCGCAGATTTGTTTATTCCAAGATGGCTGCTATATATATATATATATATATATATATATATATATATATATATATATATATATATAATATCTATTTTTCTAATATATACATATATATTTATATATAAAACAAATACTATGTTGTGCAGTGTTTACCCTGCTATATGGTGAGCGAGGTGGACCACCTCGCCGTTTTTCTAAGCCACATCGCCTAAAATGCCATCTCTTAGCTATTTCCTTAATGTTTACTTTACCATGCTACAGACACATTTACATGCTAACTTGTCATTTCTTTCCGCTATATGGCAGAGAATTGGTTATAACACACTTTATAATATTAAGTTTACAAACTAGTTTTTAAATAGCTCCGAGGGGTATGCCATGCCATGGCCCCATACCACGTTGGTACCGCAATGGCGCATTATGCGTTAAACACTTGCTTCACTCGCCCTAATAATAAATAATAATAATTATTATTATTTATAAAGCGCCGTATATCCAGAAAACGTTTCTGCTCAGAGGCGCGTACATACAACATTTGTAACATATAAATGTATAAATTATGATTAATCAATCAAAAAGTCAAGTTGTTTAAATGATAATAAATAATTAATTAAATATAGTTTCTAAAACTCATAGTGTATAAGCTAAACTTATCAGCAATAAATAAATATATAAAATAAATAATTAATAAAAAATACATATATATATATATATATTATATTATATTATATTATATTATATTATATTATATTATATTATATTATATTATATTATATTATATTATATTATATTATATTATATATTAATAAGTTATTAAAACAATACACTAAAATAGTTTGGGAAACTATAATTACGGTTAAAATAAATTAATTGTGACAAAAAACCTACAAGTAATTTATAAATGCGGCTTTAAAAAGATGTGTCTTTAAATTCGACTTAAAAAGTTATAATGAGTCTATATGACGCAGACTGTCTGGCAGGTCGTTTCACCGGCGCGGCGCCGTCACCTGCCACCTCGCTCATCAATGTACACAGGGGAAACACTGTTGTATTGGAGTGTTACCTTATAGAAGACTTCCCCAAGCAACCCCAGTTGTATTACGTCGTCTCCGTCCATCCTAGTGCCGATCCACTCATTATCAGGGACGACATAGATGTCGTATGTGAAATCGACTAGTTTGCTGACCGCCTGCATCATGTCCACCATGAACCCGCTGAACTTGGCGTTGCCTGTGACACTCGGATCATCGTTTACTATCACATTCGGCAGCGTCTGCAGCACAAATCATCACGACATACGTGACGTGGCAGTGATGATAGGGTTCAAACAAATCTACGTTAGTCGCACGAGGCCCCAATACACAACCAGACCCTAGTTGCGTATCAGCGCCTCCAGCGACTAACGTGGATTTGTTTGTATGTTTTGTTGAACGTTTGTTTAATTCATCCTCAAATAGCTATTGACTGTGCAGGTGCATAGCCAGCAATAGTTTGTATGTGGGCAAGTAGGCATGCCATATGTGTGGTCAATGGATAGAACAGCATGCCGTATATTTGGCGAATTCTGTCGGATTATTTATTGTAGTACCTCATAATGATGATGATGATAATAATAATAATGCTACTGATATTGATATTGATATTAAATATAATATTAATACTACTAATAATGATAATTAGTGAATTATTTACTTCTCAAGAAATTTTTTCCCATAGATTTCGGATGTCTCTCACAGCCTTCGGCAGCGGACGAAATTTCACGGTCGTGTCATAGTCAACAAATTCCATATTATAAAAAAAACGTGACATCTAAACATTAAATCATCATTAAAGTATCATTAAGAAATAAAGTTATCTGAATGAATTAAAATAACTATCCATTTTCGATAATACAAATTAATTTACGATAACAAAATGGAACAGGATAAACAAAGTAAATAATGCATAAATAAATAAATAATAAAAACATCGCTGTCAAATCAAGCGACAACGAAAAAAAAGTAAATGTTCGTGAAAAAAGGCTGTTTGAATAAATGAGTACTCATAATCTTTTAAACTGGTTTAAAGAGTCCCATTGGCGTATATCGTGAGGAAGATCGTTCCATAGACGAGGAACAGCGACGTAGAAAGCTATGTTACTGTATTCCCGGAGATACACGATTGGTGGACAACGTGTACAGGATGAACAAACTGTACAGGCTGATCAACGTGTACAGGATGAACAACGTTTACAGGATGAACAACGTGTACAAGATGAACAACGTGTATAGGATGAAAAACGTGTACAGGATGAACAAACTGTACAGGATAATCAACGAGTACAGGATGAACAACGTTTACAGGATGAACAACGTGTACAAGATGAACAACGTGTACAGGATGAACAACGTGTACAAGATGAACAACGTGTACAGGATGAAAAACGTGTACAGGATGAACAAACTGTACAGGATGATCAACGTGTACAGGATGAACAACGTTTACAGGATGAACAACGTGTACAAGATGTACAGGATGAACAACGTGTACAAGATGTACAGGATGAAAAACGTGTACAGGATGAACACAGTGTACAGGACGAACAACGTATACAGGATGAACAACGTGTACAGGATGAACAACGAGTACATGATAAACAACGCGTACGGGATGAACAGCGTGTACAGCATGGACAACGTGTACAGGATGAACAACGAGTACAGGATGAACAACGTATACAGGATGAACAACGTGTAAAGGACGAGCAACATGTACAGGATGATCAACGTGTACATGATGAACAACGTGTACAAGATGAAAAACGTGTACAGGATGAACAACGTGTACAAGATGAACAACGTTTACAGGATGAACAATGTATACAGGATGAACAACGTTTACATGATGAACAACGTGTACAGTATGAACAACGGGTAGACTTCCAATTTGCACGCTCAATTTACAATGCTCAAGAATGAATGTCCACAATTAATTTAGAAATTGGCGCCGCTACCACACAAAGCATACAACAGGAACTAGCTACATAAACAAAAGGGAAATACACATATTTAAAACCATATCCTAGTCAACAGAATAATTCTGAGGACTATATAAATACACTTGTGCATGTGTGCTATTCAATGTTATCATAAATGTGAAGCCATGTGTTAGACACTTGTGCCCCGGTGAGTGACAAGACAAGAAAAGCGCGCCCGAAAGCTGCGAAAGGTAAACACGCAGACAACTAAAAGTACTGCGTGAATAACTGCATCCACAACGGCAAGGACAACCAACAAATGGTTCAATGCCACCTGGGCCAGGCGTGGGTGCACCCGGAGTGTAGGGGTGAAGACGATAAGGACATTGTAGGCATTTGGTCCTGCACGTCCTGTCGTATGCTACCGACACTCGTGGAACGTCTACTCGAGAAGACGTCCCTGCTCGAATCGCTGGTCGTCAAACTCGAACGATCGAACCAGCAGCTTGTCTCCTTGATGGGTGAGCAGAGTCAGGAAATCCGAGTTCTGCAAAAAGTCATAGCGCCAAGCAAGCGTCCAGACGGCGACGCCGACGGCAACATTGGGAAACCATAGGCAGTGACAATGCTTGTGGGGAACAGCCTGCTGCTTGATGTAGACGTTGATAAAACGTCCAGTGGCAACCCCATCCAAATTCGAAGGAACTCAGGCGCCACTCTCGCCGATATACCAACAAAAATTTCGATGACGCGGCTAAAACGGAAACCATCGCCGACATTTTCATCGTACTTACGAAACGACGAGTGGCGAAGTGTTGCTAACATCAAAGAAAGCATCGCGCAACTACTGCGTAGGGCGAAACCCTTGACACCAACTATCACGGTGAGCAGCGTACTGCCGTCCAAGCGTCGAGCCAATCCAGACAGATGGGCTGACGTCAACGTTAAATTCGTCGACAACGACGCAAATTTCACATCCCGGAACGGGGCTGCTGACGACGCAGCTTTCCAGAGAGACGATCTGCACCTATCGGAGAGCAGAGTTAGCAGGTTGCTGTTGAATCTGTCTCTCCCAGAACAGCCACCCCAACATTACAAACGCCCCAACATCAACAACAACACCTAGTGTAGGAGATAGCAGAAAAATCGTGCAAATGATGATACAAGCATCAAATTTGGCACACTTGTTCTCCAAGTGATACTAATCAAATCTGCCCGATTGGCCAATTGAAAATCCAAGATGGCGGCCATTTTCCATGATGGCCGCCAAATTAGCCGCCCGAAGTTGACGTTTTGCTTAGAAGTATTTGTAGTTGTCCGATTTGCATGATCTAGAGAAGCAATGACAATGCAAGTGAATAAGAGAATAAACGAATGTGCAAAAACACTCAGTGATAGAAAACTCCTTGCCAAGCTAAGTGTAGGATGTGTCATAGCACAAGAACTGAAATATCACCCTGCTTGCTTGGTGGCATTGTATAACCGAGAGCGAGCCTACCTAAAGGTGCAGGAGCAAGAGAAAGCGCAGGAGCACAATTGCTTTCTCCGAACTAGTCACCTACATTAGTGAGATGAAAAATGCCAGTGATAGTAGAGATCCACTCATTTTCAAGCTTGCTGATTTGACCATGCTTTACAAGAAGAGGCAGGAGCAGCTTGGTGTTGAATCGCCTGATGTTCATCCTACTCAACTCAAGGACCAGCTGCTTTTTCACATTCCCAAGCTGCAAGCTCATCGCCAAGGACGAGATGTTCTGCTGGCTTTTGAAAATGATGTAGGCTCAATCCTCTCACAAGCATCCAAGTACGGTGAAGCGATCCATCTAGCGAAAGCTGCTGGGATAATAAGACGAGACATGCTCCATCAAAAGTCAAATTTCGGCAGCAGCTTTCATGACACAGACCTAGAACAGGCTGTACCACCATCACTGCTGCAATTTGTATGCATGATCGAACATGGTGCAGACATCAAGTCCCAACTCCAGCATGGAGCATCTTACAGGAACTAGGCGAAAATGTGGATTGCCTTTGGCCAAGGAGCCAAGATGCGATGGATTCCAGTCCAAGAGGTAGTTTCTGCAATAGGGCTTGAGAAAGCTTTCATGCGTTCACTGGATGTGACGTCGTGTCTGCCTTCCGTGGGAAAGGAAGAAATCTGCATGGCAGACTTGGAACGTATTTGATGATGTTTCACTAATCTCAGCCAGCATCCAACATTGATTCGTGATCTTGACCTGCAGAGGCTGGAAGAGATTCGTTGTCCTCATGTACGACAGATCAAGCGCAGCCACTGGTGTGGACGAAGCAAGACTAGATCTCTTTGCCCGCTAGCAGAGGCCGTACAACTCAATTCCACCAACACAGGCAGCCCTCAGAGAACATGCAAAGCGTGCGGCCTATCAGGCTGGGATCATCTGGGGCCAGGCAACCATCTCCAATCCAGACACAAGCAGTCCCGCTGAATGGGGGTGGTCACAGAAAGGAGAGACATGGCAGATATGTTGGACAACACTACCCCCTATTGCAGCGAGCTGTCGGGAACTGACGAAATGTTCCTGTAAGAAAGGTTGCAAAGGAAGATGCAAGTGCTTTCAGTCAGAGCTCCCCTGCACATCACTCTGCAGCTGCATATGTGAACAGTAGCAGCTGGAGGACCAGTGGCATGGTATGCATAACTTTGAACATTTACTAGCCGGGGCAAAGCATACGTAATGAAAAACAGACAATCTGGTGGCCATCTTGAAAAATATGTGTCAGTGTGCTTTATAAACAGGAAAATCTACTTCAACAGGCTTGAAAACATAGGAATCCACACCTAGATCATGCAAATCGGACAACTACAAATACTTCTAGGCAAAACGTCAACTCCGGGCGGCTAATTTGGCGGCCATCTTGGAAAATGGCCGCCATCTTGGATTTTCAATTGGCCAATCGGGCATATTTGATTAGTATCACTTGGAGAACAAGTGTGCCAACTTTGATGCTTGTATCATCATTTGCACGATTCCTCTCAAAAATTTGCGAAGTGTTGTGTCGTCAGTGCGGGGAACGAGGACATAAAGAAAAGCATCACACCCGTGATTAGGAAATGGGCCTAAACGATCTGGCAATGGCACTTTCCCTGAAAACACAAACCGAGAACTCTGATTCAACGCGGTTTTGTATTCCGAAACAAAACAATTGAAGGTGAAATTGATGCTAATAGTCGAGTTGTCATTATGTGAACTTGGAAATAGTCGGTCGTGTAAGGTTTTTTGCTGAATCATATAGATTATGTGTCCTTGAACGCAAATCCGTGGGATGGCAATGCGCCATCCTTGGGCAACTCGTGAGAACCAGGAAAATCCAAGATGGCTGCCGTGATCCTGGTAAATTACAAAATGTGTTCATCTTTACACTACATCATGGTATGCACATATTTGTTGTATGAGAATTTCATTGGAACCATTTATAATAGTGTCCGACTATGTTAATGTGACCAAAATTCAAAATGGCCGCCATTTTCACCAACAATAGCCAAAATCGAGCATGATTTGATTGACTTATGCTATATAAATATGATTTTATTTTGTCCATACCCATGGTTTGCCGTATACGAATTCAACGAAACCATTTCCGCTGATGCCCGCCTATTAAAACCGATTAATATTAAAAATGGCCGTCATTATATCCGAAAATATGTAAGTGCCACGATTTTGTGCCTATTCTTAAGTTATAGCATAGGGCAAGAACACAGTACTGGCGACACTTATACTGCCTTAATTTTACATTACATAAATACATGCAATATCTCAACACATGCGGAATTTCCCGTAATAATTTTTAATGTTGTATGACTATGGTCACGTGACTCAAATTGAAGATGGCCGCCATTTCAACCGAAAATAGTCAAAATCGAAGATTTCTTTAAAGTTCCACTTCAGCAGTCAGCATTCATCATGACTAAGTTCCAGGAAGGCTAATAGTTGTACCTTCATGTATGTATTATGAATGCAGCTGACAAGAATCACAAAGCCTGGAAAATGGCACAAAATAGTAACACAATTTAAAAGTATAACATCAGAATTACTCGGTTATATAATTGCTAATACACAAGGAGTACTTGTTTGCAATGACAAGTTTCATTTGAGCATTGACAGAATGTAAATCATTAACCATTGGTGCTTGACGGGTAAACCATTCGAAATTGCGGTTGCACTCACTGCGATGGTTACCGAACCATTCCTCGAGTTCTGGCGAATGCTTCCCAAAGCGCCTTCATGCATACGAGCACCGCTAACAGTACGATGACAATACGGCTAGGTCAACGCAGAGTCCGGTCACAGTGTCAATGACGCAGCCATCGCGTAGGCACCATATCCAGAAATCGACATAACTTCGCCAGGCCTGTATGCCCCACACCCATATCCATCGTGGCAGTAGCAGCCTGACGAGCCACGACAAATGAGGCATATCCTGCATTGGATCCATCAAGTCGATCGGATGACAGCGTTGAGTTAATGACAGCGTTACACTCTGTGTGCACCAAGTCTCATATGCACACACTACACCAAGGCGATGACTGGTGGCAAGAACCTTTAGTGGTGGAGACATTCACTCAAGGCAGTCCAGGCCCTTGACCAGTGCCGACAACATGCCACAGCGTGTGATACAGATCTCGAAAGCTTCACTGCGTTCACTGCCGTCATGTTCAACACCAAATTCAAACGGTGAAATGATGTCGAACTTGCGTTTCGTAGCCGAGATGCGGGTTGTTGGCGAGGTGGTTGCACAGGTGGAGGCTCCAGCTGAAGTACTTGGTTCCAGAGAGTCTGATACTGTGTCTACCTGCATAAGAATTGTTAAATTGTTTATTTTGCTGTATTCACAATAAATCACACTGTTATTGATAATTGATAAGTTCTTCAAAAATTGAAATCAAATTTCAAACCTCTACTTTAGACACATTGTGAACTGCAAATGATGCCCCAATTTACAGGAAAGGAGACTGGGCCATACCATCCAATTATCGCCCAGTGACTATCACATCAATCTGTAGCAAGTTGATTGAACATATAATATTTGGCCAAGCCATGGAGCATTGGGGCAATTACATTATTTTTACAGATGCCCAGCATGGTTTCAGACCCGGTCGTTCCTGTGAATCTAACTCGTTATCGCTACCTTGTTAAATCCTTTCCAGAAATAGACTCCAGAAATGGTCAAATGGCAGATGAAATTTAACAAACTGAAAAATGTGAAAATACCGTCCATCGCAATACAATCAATGATGACTATCATGTAGATAGATGTACACTTTCCATGGTAACAAAGTATCCATACCTTAGTATCACTATATCTAGCACAATGTCATGGCATAACGTAATGAATAACATTACCTGTCAGCCCCCCAGTGTGCTTGGCCTTATTAGAGAAACTTTATAGAAGTTAAGACAACAAGTCTACTTTTTACTTGTACGTCCCTACTTAAAATATTGTAGTACTATCTGGAACACATAGCCAGGCATATGGCCTACATTGACTCAAGAAGAAGGAGATAAGTAAGATAGAAAATATCCAACGTTTGGCAGTTAGAATGTTTCCTAAGCAACTGCAGTCAAAGAGAAAGCATCTATGCAGTGATTAATTAGAAATGTTTTTGTATTTTGAGAGTGCAAACAATAACACAGAGTAGGAAGTAACATAGTAATACAAGGTCACAGTCACATAGACAACGTCAGTATGTCAAACCACATGCCTATCCTAGGCAACATCTAAACAAGGTCAAACAACGCATTACTAATTAGCTTATACCTCGTTTTAGTTATACTCATGAAAATCTATACATATTGTAAAACAAATAGTAATTTTTGTATGTCAGATAAAATAACACTTCCAAATATGTGCTAAAATAATACACGATGATGACTTACCGCTACGTCGGTAGGGTTGGTTGTTGACACTGACAGCTTCCTTGGGCTTGGCGGCAAATTAGTCGATGACGGCAGTGGCCAGTGCTTCACCGGCTTCATCTCCACTTTTCTGCCTTTTCCCTATGTAGTCCATTTGCCATTTTGCGAACCTATGAATTTTCTATAGTATATGGTTTTATGGTGGATTTGTCATCGCATGGGGTCACTGATGAATTCCAGTTGGGTTATCAGTCCGATAACCTTGGGGAATTATTTTTATATGCACATTAGTGCCTCCATTATCGAAAAATCTATTTTATTCAATATTGTTGAAAGTATGCATGATACTGTCACACAAATTGTGTCCATACCTGTGTTTTCAGGGTTAGTGATTAGGATCAACACTATTTGGAACCATTAGCATATATATATTTATTCCGAATATGCAAATTAGCCACCGCCGTTGTCGCAACACATGGTTTCTTCAATATATCTGACAGCATGCACGATAATGAGATAAAAGTTGTATCTACAACCACATTTTCATGGTCAAGGATTATGATAAAGACAACTAAATAGTTATAAAATGCATATTTGTATGCCAATTAGCAAATAGTATCAATGTCCATTTTTTGAGTGGGCAACAAACGAAACACCACTGTCTCTAAACAAGCTGCTACTCATATTCGTACTCTGCTTGTTCGTCTCCATTTGTGTGAGCATCGTCCCTCATTGTGTATGGGTTGCTACACCCATCAGCTGCTGAGCATGCACAATAGACAGTGCATGACACGTTATTTTTGTGGCAGTTACAACTCTCATTGCTGCATACTTTCCTCTCTGATTTGCAACCACAGTTTATGACATCAATGTGACCCTGGGGAGCGGGAAGACCAGTGTCAACGCAAGTTGACGGAATACCGCCCTTCACGTCCCAACTGTGTGATGTCCACCATTGGAGGTCCTTGCTGACCAGCTGCCTTCCACAGCATCATTTGAAGATGTGCTCTGCGAACATAGAGATATAGGTTCGCTTCTGTGGGAGGTAATGTCATGATGCGCATTGGCTTTCTCGTCTTCCTTGAGTAAATCCTGTAACGTGCCTCACTTTTCGTGGTTCCTAATGGCTGATCATACAAGGCTGCGAAGAACCTTTGACCTGATTACATAAGGTCTGAATGTGTGGCATCCGCTTCACCCAGCACCTGGTACAACCCATGAAAATCACCTGCCTGAAGAGTATTCAGTGCACTGATGTTACCCTTATTGAAGGGGTAGGACAGAGTGTCGCATCCACTAAGAACATGCATAGCCTTTAGCTGCAAACACTTAGGACCCAGCTCGGTACAGGTCGCGTTTATGTCCACAACCACACCATTCCAGCGCTCCATCTTCACACTACAATGCAATTACATTTTCCAGACCCAGTATACTAACATCACAAAGACATCAGTATCATCACCGAGGATTCTGATTACATCCTTACCAAATTCTGCAGCTTGTAGCATGTATGCTATCATAGTGACATCATCGTCTCGACTGTCCATTGTTACATTAGCACCGTGGTTGGATAAGGACAGCACCCGTGAGAGTCCCGCTTGTTGTGCTTGTTCTTGAGAATGGCATCCGGATTAGCTAGTGGACTATTGGCGGTCAGGTTGTAATCTGTGGAACTCTCACCAGCACGTCGCATTCTTTCGTGATCTTTAGCTGACAGATCGTCGTACCTATCGAATACTAGGACCTGCTCTGTACCAGCACAGTAACAGGATAGACGGCGCTTGATATTTGCACTGAGGCCAGAGGCATCTCTGCCGTGTGGCCAAACAATGTGATAAAGCATCTATTGCATATTCTATATGACAATGTCTGGAGCGGGAGCAGAGATTTGTTTCAATCCGAGACGATTGGCTGGGATAGATTTGTTCTCCTTCCGTAAGCAGCCATACTCATCGATGAGCGAGGGAGGTATGTTGCACAACTCATATTGGAATATGGGTGCCAGTTGCAACTGTCGCTTTTGTCCACCCATAAGCAGACGAAGGAAGATTGTCTCCAAGTCAAACTTGTCACCAACTTTCATGCCTCGTTTAAGCTGCTCCATCGTCTTCACTTGACTGGAAATCTTGGCATGGAATCCAGATGGAAGGGGGTTGCAGAATAAATGTGCCACCAATAAGTACGGCATCGTCGACACTGACCTCATTTGGAGCTACCTGACCATTGACAGTATTGTAAAGTACATCACTGTTGATTGAAATGGATGGGAAAGTAAAATGGTAAATTTCCATAATAATTATGGAAATTCGTAATGGTAGATTGGTATTATCGGTCAATGTTAATTAGTGCATTTGGCATTCTTTTTCAATTGCTAAGTTTAATACAGATCATAGCTTCACTTTTTCTTTGATTACTTTTGTTATTTCGGTATTATTTCTTTTGACTTTACTAGTCCCGCTGTCTAGTAAAATAACTGCCAAAGTTCTACTCTTAGTATAACTTCAACATTGTACCGAGTTGTGGTAGAAATTATACTTTTCAATAATGGTATTGTGTAGTAAAATATATGCATGTGCTTATATTACATGTATCTTTATCATAATCCTTGACCATAAAAATGTGGTTGTAGACAAAACAGTTTTTTCATTATCATGCATACGTTTAGAGATTTTGAAAAAAGGAGTTTTTCTTTGATAATGGTGGTGGCTAATTTGCATATTAACAATATATATTTACATATTACAACTTTCTAAAGGTGGCTATCGTAATCATTCACCATGGAAACATCAGCATGAACATAATTATTGCGACATTATCATGCATACTTTCAGAGATTATGAAAAAGTAGTTTTATTAATAATGGCGGTGGCTAATTTGCATATTAGCAATATATATATTTACATGTTACAACTTTCTTATGGTGTCTATTGTAATCATTCACCATAAAAACACAAGCATAGACAATTTGTTGTGACATTCTCATGCATACTTTCGACAGTATTGAATAAAATAGATTTTTCGATAATGGCCTTACTAATTTGCATATAACAAAATTCCCCAAAGTTGTCGGGGTGATAACCCAACTGGATTTCATCAGTGATGTGATGATAAATCCACCAAAAAACCTTATAGTACTATAGAAAATTCATAGGTTCACCATTATAAGCATAGGAGCGGCAAATGGACTAATGGCTGAACGTCCTAAAGTAAGGTGTCGACGTAGACTCGTTAGCTTCCTTCCAAACGACTTCTTTTGTTTCACAAGTGTCTCGGACATTGTGCGAAAACCGGACGAAATACTAAACGAAGTGAGGTGCGAGCTATAATGGCGTTTTCGCGGAAAGTCCTTCGCGTGGCAGCAATAGCCAATAAGTGACCGACATGCAGTCACGTGCTTCGCACCGGCTTATGACAACCGCGGAAACTCCTAGTTTGGGGAGGTCGCTATTAGTCGAATATAAGTGGGAATGTCCGAAGCTATATTTATAGGATGACAACCAACATGCCGAGCGGAAATATAGCTTTAGGCGTACCAAAAATAGGGAGATATGTTTGGTACCCTTGGACAGATATGGCGGCGAATTCGGTTTTGTTTTTAAATCAGAATTGTGTAACTGTAACAAATCAATAACTCTAAGACTAAGACGATAGGGGGCCTATAAAAGCTAGTTTTTATTACATTTGTGGCATATGTTTATTATTGTAATGTACATAAATCGATAGTTAGATAGTAAATTTACGTGAATACGATAAAACCCGAAAATTGCCAGATAAAAATAAATTGCCCCCAAAACGTAATTTTCACCATAGTGCATTGCCTTACATGGATGACTTCAGGCATGCTAACCTCAATAAGATACAGAGACACACTTTACAAATAACTTAAAAATAGCAAACCCTGAATCTTCGGAACATGGTATATATGGTCAATTTAAAAACTTACAATGTTATTTTGAAAACAAGTTTTCGTAAAACCACCACATTATAAGAAATGTTTCAATCATTTTAAATTTAATTATTTTAAAACACGTGGAAACCTGTGAATGAAATCCTGTCTAAACAAAAAACTAACATATCATATCAATATTTGAAACACTCTTGTTTCATTATAATATATATAGTAAACTTATTCAATGCATTGTTTTCCAACATAGATAGTAATCTGGTATACAACCATATCAAGTACGTCAACATGACATCGTACGTCGTACAGGACAAATATTTGTAATCATTAATACATCAATAACTGTTTAATTAGGTTTAATGAATGGCTCAAAATGAATCAATTTCAAAAGGCAAATAATACATAAATATAAATGTAAATGAACAAAACGCAATGAAAACAAGAATAACAACAAAATTGGCATTTTAAACATATTAAAATATATAATTCATTAAGAGTGCCACACATTAATTATTACATCATGGCTGGGGCTTTCAATCAAATCAAATAATAAAACTACAAAAGCCCTGAGATGTGTTACCGTAAGTAATTACATTACACACGCTGAACCACTTTATCATAAACTTGTTAAAAGTAGGTGACAACAATAACCATTTTACTATAAATATTTACGTCATGGTTACTCGCTTATTTACAAAACTGGAATATAACAAAAATATTTGTATTTTTGTCACGGGTAGAATGGCTGCATGATATTAGCACTATTATTTAATTTGATAATTGTATATTAATTGTTTGGCTTTTTTATCATGATTATGTACCTTATATTTAAATATTATAAGGACATCATGTCATTAAAAATAATTTCTCCATCAATCTAGCTAAACTACGGGCAATCACGTGGCAGGTCTGCGATCAGCTAAATGTCGATGATTCGGCGGCGACTTACGTTTATTGTGGTCACTTTAATACGGCCAAATTTACCTGAAACCCACGCATAGTACACAATGATTACGTCGGTGTGTGTGTCGGTGTGTGTGTCGGTGTGTGTGTCGGTGTGTGTGTCGGTGTGTGTGTCGGTGTGTGTCGGTGTGTGTGTGTGTGTGTGTGTGTGCGTGCGTGCGTGCGTGCGTGCGTGCGTGCGTGCGTGCGTGCGTGCGTGATAAAACGACAGTGCATATTTCATAATGGAAAGACATTACGGCAATTTGATAAACGTTTGACATTGTTGTAATAGGCTATGGCTGCAGCAGTGTATTTTTTAACACAACCGTCGGGGATTGCTCTGGAACGGCTCTGGAGTTTCCCAAAAGTCGATATATTTTTACCATCGGAACTCTCCGGTCAACGTAAGAAAACGATCGGGCAAACTAAAAGGCGTTTCCATATATCCACGTTAGTCGCTAGAGGCGCCACTAGGCAACAATACCCTAGTTATTTAAATCATGCTCAATTAGCCATTGACTGTACAGGCGCGTAGCCAGCGATAGTTTGTATGTGGGCAACTGGGCATGCCGTAAATATGGAGCGTATCGAGGGGTGGCATCGTTGTGAATGTGGTATGCCGTTTCCGTGCGGTCTGCCAATTGTGGGCCGCCTTTTAGTGTGGCCCCCTCCTGACAGCGCTTTTCACTGGAATTCCCTTCATCGAGGTCTAAGCCAATCAGAGAATTCTAACTGGTGGGGCCCACCAGGACATTTGTTCGTCTTTTGCTGCTTTTTATCTTAAAATGGCATATTATGTGAAAATAAGTTGATATGTAGTTGAGGAAAACAATATATAGTGTATGGGGAATGCTGGTTTACTGGAAAATTTTATTTTAAACATGGCGGAAGTCAGAATGCAACTTTAAATTGGCCGAGTGAATTCCGCGTCCTGATGCAAATTTATTATGGTATCATGTACGCCTGATCCTGGCAATAACAGCTTTAGCGTTGAGCCTCAGGCACACCCAAAACCAAGACAAGGTTTTGTTATGCTGAAGACAGCTAGCAAAGGTTTAAGCGTCACCCAGAGGTATTCTTGTCAAACCTGTAGTGAACGCCGTGAGCGCGTACCGTTCGAAGACAACTTATTTAAACAATTTGTTGAGGCGTCTTTAGTTTCAAATGCATAAGCCATAAGGTAGCAACACGAGCGCATTACAAATAGGAAACTTCGAAACTGGTGATAACTACTTAATATTTGCACATTTTAGCAAACAAATACATGGGCCTACACTTATTTTTAGTCTAGTGCGGTTGATTTAGCAACTCCTGCGGACTGAGGCGAATTACTTATCAGGGGCTGGTTTTATAAAAGCATAAGTCAGTCTACTGGGCGTAAATACAGCGACTAGTCGATGTAGATTACGGCCGGTTTCATGTGACCAATTTAACATTTGCATAACTAAATAGACATAATTACTTATTGTAGGAATATTTTATCATGTCAAAACGTTCTAATAACGTTGTCGTAACGTCTTTGAAGTGTAACGTTCCAGGAACGTTTTTCATAACATTGAGTCAGAAACGTATAGTGACGTTTTTGGAGCGGAATATTCCGCAACTGTTCTGCTAAGGTTCTTATTATTGACATGTTTGTAAAATAAAATACTATTTTATTTCCAATTGCAGCCTTTCTATCTTATCACTGATTATGTAGAATGCCTATTGACAACTACGAAACGTCGTGTAACCCAAATATAACATTATGCTAACAATACCAAAACATTATTTGTTTTCTAGTTTCTTCTTATACAATAGCATTTGTTTACATCATGTCATTTTCATATCAATAAAGCTATGTCTAATATAAATTATGTCAGTTGGCGTGACGTCTAAAATATATCTAATATGTCGATTTGCTGCCGTTATAGAGACGTCAAGAGAAATATGTCTAATAGATGTCCATTAGCTGGCATTTGATAATATATCAACAGAAAGACGTCTAATAGACATCGCCAATAAGTTACTTGTCGTACATCATTTTCAAGTCAATAAATCTACGTCTAATAGATGTCAAATTGTCGGTGTGACGTTGATGTCAATATGAAGATGTCTAATAGACGTAAATTTGCCGGCATAAGATAGATGTCAATAAAAAGATGTCTAATTTATATCATTTTGCTTGCGCTATATAGACGTCAATAGAAAAAACAAACAACACCTCCTCATTGCCGACATTTTGTTTTCTGGTAATATTCTTTTCTTTTATCTCCCCATTTTGGTTTAGTAGCGCGCATGCGTAGTTGTTAAAAATACAAGGATTCCCTTCAATCTAAAAAATAGTCTACACGGTACAGACCTTGACACTACCCAAAGCACGTGAATACCGATTTGCCGCTTGGCTTACCTCTGGGTAGTTTATCTGCTCGACATGAATACGGCTCCAGCAGATATATAATGTGTTAATAGTTTAACTAGTATGCACAGTCAGTTATTTTTTTTAATGCGTACTTGTCATTTTTTTTTCGTAAAAAGAATCGCCGTTACACCGGATATAAGTGGCGAAACAATCAGCAGCTGCCGACATCCTGTGTTTTTGGGTCACGTGCTTTATGCGAGGTCGACCCATAGAAGAAACCTTTGTTTCTCTATGGACCTACTACGACACAATAACAAATCGCACGTGCTTTTGCGCGCCATGACTAAGATTCCAAAGGCAAAGTGATCCTTCTATGAAGGTACGCATTAAGTGCATTAACGCAGTTAGCAAGAAGAGCGAGTAATAGGGGACTAATTCACGAGAACTACAACTTGCGAACGTTTACTCGACGCAGATTCTCCGAATAGTAAGATTATAATAATTGTAAGTCTAACAGTGTCACTGACAAGATCAAGGCAAGCCAGTTTGACAGTCACCATCGACATCGCTGACGCTAGACATCATTCAGCCAGACACAACCTGTGTTGATATGTACCGGTATTGTAGGGTAGGGAGGGGCATGGAGCCTCCGTGGGGTAACAACCCCCCCCCCCCCCTACATTACGTGAGTTTTACGTGTTTGAGATATGTGTCTGGTGAACGAATACAATGCTGCCACCTATTGACTACTCTGACGGAAAAACAGACGCTGGCAAAAAACGCGGTAAGTAAATATTTGTATTTAATGCTTGATTACATGTTTGATGTAATAGTTGTGTGTTTGTAAAGTTTTACTACAGCAACGAGATTAAACATAGCCCCGTGTAATTGTTGTTATATTTAATAGTAGTCTATAGAGCTTCATTCACTTTTATGAAAATGGGCGATAATTAGGATTAGCGCGGGAATTGACATTTGTGTAGATCATGCATGCTGGGGGCAACAAGCCCCCCGACCTTGTGGGGCAAGACGCCCCCCGTGCCCCACATAAATCGAGTAATCAACAATCGTGATTAGGTCACAAAATATACTTGTTTTATATAGTTGGTAAGATGATTCCATAGGACGCAGTAAAAATAGTTGGTAAGATGATTCCATAGGACGCAGTAAAAATAGTTGGTAAGATGATTCCATAGGACGCAGTAAGCTCTTTTGTTATGTTACAATTGACAATACATGTAAACGTTCTGCTCAAACGGACAGTGCAGAAAGCCATTCATAATCTATACAGACCTCATATTTGCAAACCTGTATGTTATGTGATTACTTGTTTAGTGAGCAATATTTTTGTTTAGATATGGTTCGCACATACAAGCGGAAGACGCAACGGGGTGCGTATGGCGATGATATTTTGAAAGCTGCACTGCTAGCTTTGGAGGAGCAGCCATTGAAGACAGTCAGTCGACTATATCACGTGCCCGCTCGTACGTTGCGAAGACACCGTGATAACAGGGTTGCAACATGGGGTGCCCTTGCGCTTGGGCCAATGAAAACAGTGCTGCCGGCTGCCGCAGACAGCATTCTGCGCGACCACATTGCGTACATGGAGAAATATATGTACGGATTGACGACTATTGACGTGAGACGCCTGGCTTACGACCTCGCCGAGAAGCTGGGTGTGCAACACAAGTTTTCTGTCGAAACGAAGTTGGCAGGACGCGACTGGTTACGCGGATTCTTTAAGCGACACGAAGATTTGGCAATCCGGCACCCACAGGGCACCAACATTGCGCGAGCTGTCGGCTTCAATCGACCGAAGGTTCGCCAATTCTTCGATCTGTACAAATCACAATTGGAGATGTCTACGTACACGTCAGCACGAATTTGGAATATGGATGAAACCGGGATAACTAATGTTCAAAAGCCCGGCAAGATTGATGCCACGAAAGGAGTGCGCCAGGTGGGGAGGATGGCAAGCGGGTAGCGCGGCGCTACCGTCACCGTCATTTGCGGGATGAACCCGGTCGGCACATATCTGCCACCGATGTTCATTTTCCCGAGAAAGAGAATGGTGGAATCGCTGATGACAGGTGCGCCATGTCAATCCGTTGGCTACTGCAGTTCCAGTGGCTGGACAGACTCAGACCTATTTCTTAAGTGGCTGGAACATTTTGCAAGTTTCACAAATGCAGCACTTGATGTACCCCAAATCGGGATCCTTGATGGCCACCACAGTCACAAGACTCTGGCTGCGGTTGAATACGCGAGGAGCCGTGGCATTACCTTGATCACACTGCCACCGCACACCACACACAAAATGCAGCCACTGGACAGGGCATATTTCAAATCCCTCAAGAGTGCATACAACGCAGCGGCTGACAGCTGGATGGTCGCCAATCCCGGAAGGAGAATCACCGCACACGACATGGCTGCACTAATATTTGGTACTCGTCAAAATGTTGTTGTGCCGCCATTATCCCATGTTAAAAGGTAAAAAGGCCTGTGTTTTTCGGGTGTCTCGCAAGATCTGGCTATATCACAAACTGGCTACCTAACAAGAAAATGTAGTGAACAAGACTTCACGGCATATAATCAAAGTGTGTGAATCCGTCATCAAAGAGACTTCGCTTTGTTTTTGGTTGTAATAATCGAACTGTTCCAGTCTAATTATTTCAGTTACACTGTCCGAAGGATTATTACAAGCAGAAGCAGTTGAACACTTTGCCGGTGACAATGCTCACGGAAATCATGAATTTTAATCGATTTTTATGATGGTTGCCATGGCAACGCCGGCTTGTACCAGAGAAGATCTAACAGAAAAGGGTCACTTCGGCAGTTCCATTTTGAATTTTGAGATAGTAGCGCCTCTAGCGGACGAATGTGCCGTGTTAGCAGACTGCCAGATGAAACTGCAGTACAAATTATATGTTCAATTATTCATACGTTATTGAAATTGCACTTGAAGCACTTCATAAACACTGAAGCATGTGCACGTAGCAACATTTTTCTCACTATCCAGACACTAGATAGGCCTATTAGTACATTTTTTTACATCATATTATAGCGTGTTATTTACTTGCTTGCACACCTGTAGCTGACGTTGGCCGGTATCATGCACTCTCCCCAGCCCCCATTTCCTATGCCCACGTCAGCACTTGTTTGGGTTTTTATATTGTTGTGTTTGTTTTTAATGATAATATGTATATATATATATATATTAATTTATATTTAATATATATATATATATATATTTTAATATATATCACATAATATGAAATATATTTGTATATAATAATGTTAAACTTATATATATATATATATATATTTATATAATATATTATACATAATACATGTGTGTATTAAAATAAAACGTGTGTATATATAATGCATTTGTAAGAAATGTTGTTTATTTGTGCAATATAATATATATATATATATATATAATTATATATATAATATATTTACATATTTTAAATGGTAATGATAATTTACATTTATAGATTATTGATATATATTTAATATATATATATATATTATTTAATATATGTGTATATAATAATTATATACTTATTATGTATATATATATATACATAAATATATATAAGTTTATAATTATTGTATACACATTTATATGACATATTAAATATATATTAAATAATATTAAATAATATATGTATATATATCTATATATATATATACATATATTATTTAATATTTAATACAATAACTAAACTTATATATATTTATGTATATATATATATATATACATAATAAGTATATAATTATTATATATAGTGTATATATATAATATATACATAATATATATATAATTATTATATACACATATATTAAATAATATATATAATATATTAAATATATATCAATAATATATATATATATATATATATGTAAATTATCATTACCATTTAAAATATATAAATATATTATAGATATATAATTATATATAAATATATATATATACTAATTATACACTTATATATATATATTTATATATAATTATATATCTATAATATATTTATATATTTTAAATGGTAATGATAATTTACATATATATATATATATATATATATATATATATATATATATATATAGATTTTTGATATATATTTAATATATTATATATATTATTTAATATGTGTATATAATAATTATATATATATTATGTATATATTATATATATACACTTGTATATACATAAATATATGTTTATAATTATTGTATACACATATATCTTACCTATTAAATATATATTAAATAATATTAAATCATATATATATATATATAAATTACATTGTCATTATTATTTATAATATGTATATTATATATTAAAGGATGAAATTATATATATTGTATATATATATTGCAAAACACAACAATTATATTTATATATATATATATAAGTATATATAACATATATATATAAGTATATAGTTATTGTGTTTTTGCAATATATAAAATACATAATTTTATATATAATATACATTTAAAAAATAATAATTATAATATAATATATGTATATATATATATATACATATATATGTAATTTAATATTATTTAATATGTAATATTTATCAATTTTAATATACATGTATACATTAATATATATATATATATATATATATATATATATATATATATATATAATTATGTATATATATATATATATATATATATATATATATAGTATATCATTATTGTATACATGTATATTCAAATTCTTACATATTAGAAAAATTATCAAACAGTGTTCATCGATAATGATTATTGATAGTTTTACTCGCAATAACATAATATCGGTTTGAGCATTTTAACAAAACATTTGTATTTAATGATGATTATTTCCTGGTAGTATAAAATAATTAAAAGTTCATAAATATGTGCTCTTATCTTCAAATTACTCGTTGCACCCGTAGGTCGCGCAAAAGGAGCCGGTTGATCGACTTTTAGATGTACTTGGCGGTGGCCTTGCCATTGTCTAATGTCAAGCAAATGAAGCGGCACATTCGTCCGCTTGGGACGCTGCGCTCCACGCGCTGAAATGGCGGCCCATTATAAATTGCGAAGTAACCCTTCTCTGTTAGATCTTCTCTGTTTGTACTTGTGTTTGACAGTTTGGCGATCTTGACTAATACTGAAAAGTGCCATTTTTCGCGCAGTACAACTTGTTTGAGGCAAACGCATACATGTGTTGTGATTATGCGCATTTAGACAACTTGTCAGATATAAGTGCTTATCGAAACCACAACGTACAGCTATGTAAAATGCAAAACCGGTAAAAAGAACATACGGCTTAAATTTTTGGGGAGTGTCTATTATCTGCACTACATAAATCGCTATGTCTATGATAGTGTGGTAAACTCAATATTAAATCGGACATTTAAGATAAGAAAGGTATAACACAAGATATTTATGTCCTGATTTTCCTAATATTCATTAGTCGGAAGTTACAACTGTCATCCATCGAATATTATTCTAATGATCAGTCCCCAAATCAGCTCCAATCGCGCGGAGTCTCGCCATGTATCGTGGCTCACTTACGGGCCCTATTTGTCATTTTAATATATTGTATTGTAGGTACTGTTTGGTTTATGATAATTTATATATATACACACACACACACACACACACACACACACACACACACACACACACACACACACACACACACACACACACACACACACACACACACACACACACACACACACACACACATATATAACTGTAAATTGAGCAAAATAAAAATAATGATAAATATTTCAGGTACCTGTCCACATCTTGACAGAATGTCATCACTGGGAAAACAATTGACATTTTGGTACAAAGATAACTGAGGAATATGTAAATGGTCATGCCAGAATTTTGTTAGCAAAAGTAAAACTATGTAAACATTTCAGGTATGTGTGTTCTACCACATTTTTACAGAATATCATCACTGGGAGAGATGGACAGTTTAGTTAAAAAGATGTAAAAGGTGTGAAATTGGAAATGCCAAATGTGGAGGATAATATTCCGGACGACCTGCATAGGTGGCTACGCACACGTGGGTTGTCTGCCTCCATGTCTGATTCAAAGGCATGTCTCGTGAAAAGGTAACTAAGAAAAATATCTTGTAAAGCAGTACTGTTCTCTGTCTGTCAGTGTGTTTGTGGAGCCATATCACCAATAATTTTGCTTATATGGGGGGTTTCAAATGGGAGTTTGTAGTCATTTCACTTACAACGCTTCATATTCACCTTTTTATGCAATTAATCCTCCCACAATTTTATTCAGGGCTGTATACAACAGTGAATTAGTGACTCTAACCTTTTCTGTTGCAGTTACTTACGCTTACAATACTTTTGCATACATTATACCTATACGTTTACAAATGCATTCTATTAATGTGACGTTAGCTGTATGCATGTTTCACAGTCTCATAGCCAATAGCATTTCTAACTACATCGTTTATCCGGACCTTGGCTTATGACATTGTGCAAAGTTATGTGGATGACAGAATACGTAAGGTCACTTCTCCGGCATTTTACAACTGGACAGACACTCTTTCAGATATCCTGCAATAATATTTCACTATACACACATGTATGAATATCTGATGAAGAGAGAAGTGATTGTTTTATCAGCAGATGGAGTCATTATCAATAATGCCATGTTGCCAGTGGCAGAAAAACCACTGCACAGTGTCTTTGTGTGGCAGGGCGTGGAGGCAAATACAACCATGTAGGTGCAATCTTGTTTGCCCTAGTCGAGTTCTGAGAATATCAGATGAAGACTAGCTGCACAGGACAACATCAACACTGGCATCTGCCCTCTAGAATAAGCAAAAACAGGACAAAGCCCCAGATCATTGGCGAGACAATGTGAAAGTATACAATCCATAATAATTATACTATTATACACACATACCTGAAATGTTTACATAGTTTTACTTTTGCTAACAAAATTCTGGCATGACCATTTACATATTCCTCAGTTATCTTTGTACCAAAATGTCAATTGTTTTTCCAGTGATGACATTCTGTCAAGATGTGGACAGGTACCTGAAATATTTATAATTATTTTTATTTTGCTCAATTTACAGAGATATATATATGTGTGTGTGTATATATATATATATATATATATATATATATATATATATATATAAATTATCATAAACCAAACAGTACCTACAATACAAGATATTAAAATGACAAAATGACAAATTCTAAATATCGAAACGCTTATGACTATGTCAAAAATACCGAGCGTGTTATCTGCCCTTGAATAATCTTAAATGACACGGATTTTTGACCTGGCAGATGATTTCCTAGTTGAGTCATTATGATGCTACATAACAGTGAAATCAATATTATACTAAGCAACACCTTGATTCAATAATTCATAAAAAAATAAATCTACACAGATAATTTCACATGGGCCATATTTATCATCATATCTTGATTTTATTTTTGAAGCTGTCGGCTTTACGCCATGTCCATGATTACGATTGTGGGCCTTTTGAGTTTTGTTTAGCTAGGGCCTAGGTTTAGCCTAAGCTTTGGAACATAAAACTACAATTATACTTTAGAAAATTGCCTCAAGCGATACATGTCTTTACAATAAGGTTCTACACATCAAGTTAATCATATAATTATAACAACTAAGACATATGGAAAACGCAGCTGCACAAAAAAGTCGAAGATGAAGGCGCTGTCAAACCTGGCGGCAGACGCGTGACTTCACAAGTTGACTTCAACGAGAATCTTGCTGTCAAATAGTATGGCATAACCAGTAATATAATAAGTTGCGGCGCTCTTTGATGACGGATACACACACTTTGATTATATGCCGTGAAGTCTTTTTCACTACATTTTCTTGTTAGGTAGCCAGTTTGTGATATAGCCAGATCTTGCGAGACACCCGAAAAACACAGGCCTTTTAACATGGGATTAATGGCGGCACAACAAACTTTTGACGATTACAAAATGCACAATGCATTGCGCCGGAAGGGCTTCCCCAGATAATGACGTTATAGTGCACAAGGTCCATTGGAAAGGCATTTCTGCGATCTGCCACACCAGACAAAGCAGTGGCAGGTTTTCGCGCTTGTGGAATTTGGCCATTCGACGCTGAAATATTCACCGATGAAGACTATGTTAGCGCTGCGGTTACCGAGGAGGATGTCTTGCCACCAATTGCAGGACCATCCTCAGCACTGCCACTAACTGCCGGACCATCCTCAGCACTGCCACAAATTGCAGGACCATCCTCAGCACTGCCACCAATTGCAGGACCACCCTCAGCACTGTCACCAACTGCCGGACCACCCTCAGCACTGCCACCAATTGCTGGACCATCCTCAGCATTGTCACCAACTGCTGGACAATCCTCAGCACTGTCACCAACTGCTGGACCACCCTCAGCACTGTCACCAACTGCTGGACCATCCTCAGCATTGTCACCAACTGCTGGACCACCCTCAGCACTGTCACCAACTGCTGGACCATCCTCAGCATTGTCACCAACTGCCGGACCACCCTCAGCACTGTCACCAACTGTTGGACCATCCTCAGCACTGTTACCAACTGCTGGACCATCCTCATCACTGTCACCAACTGTTGGACCAACCTCAGCACTGTCACCAACTGCCGGACCACCCTCAGCACTGTCACCAACTGTTGGACTATCCTCAGCACTGTCACCAACTGCTGGACCATCCTCATCACTGTCACCAACTGCTGGACCATCCTCATCACTGTCACCAACTGTTGGATCATCCGCAGCACTGTCACCAACTGCCGGACCACCCTCAGCACTGTCACCAACTGTTGGACCATCCTCAGCACTGTCACCAACTGCTGGACCATCCTCAGCATTGTCACCAACTGCCGGACCACCCTCAGCACTGTCACCAACTGTTGGACCATCCTCAGCACTGTCACCAACTGCTGGGCCATCCTCATCACTGTCACCAACTGTTGGACCACCCTCAGCACTGTCACCAACTGCCGGACCACCCTCAGCACTGTCACCAACTGTTGGACCATCCTCAGCACTGTCACCAACTGCTGGACCATCCTCATCACTGTCACCAACTGCTGGACCATCCTCATCACTGTCACCGACTGTTGGACCACCCGCAGCACTGTCACCAACTGCCGGACCACCCTCAGCACTGTCACCAACTGTTGGACCATCCTCAGCACTGTCACCAACTGCCGGACCACCCTCAGCACTGTCACCAACTGCCGGACCACCCTCAGCACTGTCACCAACTGTTGGACCATCCTCAGCACTGTCACCAACTGCTGGACCATCCTCATCACTGTCACCAACTGTTGGACCACCCTCAGCACTGTCACCAACTGCCGGACCACCCTCAGCACTGTCACCAACTGTTGGACCATCCTCAGCACTGTCACCAACTGCTGGACCATCCTCATCACTGTCACCAACTGCTGGACCATCCTCATCACTGTCACCAACTGTTGGACCACCCGCAGCACTGTCACCAACTGCCGGACCACCCTCAGCACTGTCACCAACTGTTGGACCATCCTCAGCACTGTCACCAACTGCCGGACCACCCTCAGCACTGTCACCAACTGCCGGACCATCCTCATCACTGTCACCAACTGCCGGATCACCCTCAGCACTGTCACCAACTGCCGGACCATCCTCAGCACTGTCACCAACTGCCGGCCCATCCACAGTGCGGCAGTCACCTACAGCGTTGCTGGCAACAGGCCAGTTGGTCTGTGACCTCATAGAGGAACTTTCGCCCAAACCGAAACTATATCGTCCACGCCCGAGGTCACGCGTGGCTGAATCAGCTGCGGTGCTGACTTCATCTCCTTATAAGAGAAAACTTGCAGAAAGAGAGTTAAAGACGAAGTCAATCGTGAAACCAAAAGGAAAGTCACAGTGGCGACACAACAAAAGCAAGATCGCAAGTTCGAAAAAGAGAAGTGGCGTGAGCTGTGAGGAGGAGTGTCCTTGTATCATATGCGGCGAGCCATTCGCGAGAAGTGTGGGTGCAGTGTCAGATGTGCCAGAAATGGGCACACGATGACTGTACGCCATGACTGTCAGGGTTCATCTGTCCAAACTGCGAGTCAGACAGTGACTGACTGAATCTGTGTGTTGCCGGACGCATTAAGTTACACAAATTAGATGTTATGTTATGTTACCTGAAAGTGGAGGACTGTCATAATTATATTAGTTAAGTACCTATGTTGGACAAGATATAATACATATAAACCATTTTCTGGTTGATATCGAGTAGTCTCCTTTCAGTATTCGTATGTTGTACACCGGCAGTTATTTTATCTGACAGTTAAGAACTGACATAATTAAGTAGGTGCAATGCTTGTATTTAATACTATAATACATTCATTACATTTTAACGTTGACCACGACTTTTGTTTCTTTTCAATATTCGTCTGTTATACAATGAACCTGTCTATGGGGCAAGGAGTCCCCGGGGGCCTCATGCCCCACACAAAAGGGCGTCTTGCCCCCAGGTATGGGGCAAGAGGCTCTCTTGGGACAATAATTTTAATTAGCAATTATAATCGTTATTGTTGTCAAATTTCACAAATACTTCGCTATTATATAGCATAACCATATGACAATCGTATGACAGTAACAGGACGTCAAAATGGTAAGTTCACGAATAACTACGCCCATTATACCTTAAGGGGGGCTGCATGCCCCACCCTACCCTATTTGATTACGCAGGATCTTGTTAATAAACTTATGCCCTGTCCACACCAGACCTCGCCAGGACGTAAATCGGAAGACATTTGCTCACATTGACCTATACGATACTTGCGATCTGTGGAGGGCGGGTGTGGACGGCATCGCAAACCTTATAAGTCAGACTTGCGATATTTTGAACATTCTCCTGTCGAATCGTAGAAATCGTTAATCGGTAATGTGGACAGGTTCGTCGCAAATCGCAATAAACGTAAGTCGCCTCGAGGAATTACGTGAAACGCTTCAGCCAATCAGCGTGCGAGTATCGAATTACGTCTTGACGTATAACGTCACAATTGTTGTAGTTTTCCTTTGGTACACACCAGATGGCATGTATGTTCCCTCGCGATGAGAACGTAAATCTTTGCGATATGGACACGAAAATCGTAACTCACTCAGGACTTAGATCGCAGTTGCTTTTGTCTGCGATGCGGTGTGGACACCCTTCGTCGTACATCGGATCCAGTGTGGACCGAGCATTAGTAATTGCGAAAGTACATATCCAGAGAGAATAGATGACGTGAGGGACGAAATGATCAATAAAATTGACATGGCCATGGGGGACTTTGGTATTAGGCCAAAGCTTTGACTTTGGATTTCATTTTTAGGAGGAGCATCCGTTATCTTGTGTAACAGAACGACAATTGGAGAATTATATTTCACAATTATTAAAACAGTGTTTTGTGACGCACATTTCAGTACTATTACTTAATGTTGTTGATTTCCATTATATTTTATGAAAAATTTGTTAGATTATTATAACAACGACGATTGATTGACAGATTGACGATGAATGTATTCATTAAAATATAAACATGAAAATAAAATGTTAATACAGACATGGGGAGACTCCGCGTGACTGGAGCTGATTGGGGACGACACAAGAATACTATTCTAACGATGGATGACAGTTGTAGCTTCCGACTGATGAATACTAGGACATTCAGGTCATAAATATCTTGTGTTATACCTTTCTTATCTTAAATGTCCGATTTAATATTGAGTTTACCACACTATTATAGACATATACTAGTGGTATCATGTTCAATGATATTAGTGATCATTTACCAATTTTTGCACTCTGTGAGTATAACATAAGATAAGCAGGTATAATGTAACAGAATTTCAATTTATTAGAAATATGAATGAGGATAAAATAGCATCATTTTCCAATGTACTAAGTCAACAAACCTGGGAAAGTGTGCTAAAAACTGATGATGTAAATCAAGCATATGACTCTTTTCTACACATATTTATGGATATATTTAACAAACACTGTCCAGTAAAAAAAAGTTACCCAAAAAAGCTTTGAAAATAAAAACAAACTGGTTCACCAAAGGTTTAAAACGTGCTTGTACAGAGAAAAATAAGTTATATAAAGCATTCATTGTAATGAGATCTGCAGAAGCAGAAAAAAAATACAAAACATACAAAAATAAATTAACATCTATATTAAGAATTACAGAAAAAAACTATTATAGCTCGATGTTAGAAAAACAAAAAGCAAATGTTAAAGAGACCTGGAAAATACTAAATAAAGTAATTAACAAACGTAAAAATAAGCCAACATATCCAGAATTCTTTATAAAAAACAACAAGAAAATTTTAAAGAAAGAATTGCTAATGGATTTAATAATTTCTTTGCAAATGTTGGCCCCAACTTAGCAAAATATATCCCCTTACCTAAAGACGATACAACTATTTATGATTACTTAGAAGAAAACATTGAACATACTATGTTTCTAAGTCCTGTTGATGACCTAGAAATTATTAGAAGTGTTCAAAATTGTAAAAATAAAAGATCAACTTATTTCAGTGACATTAGCATGAACCTGATTAAGAAAGTAATTTCTAAAATAGTTAAGCCATTTGCTCATATATTTCATTTCAAACAGGTGTTTTTCCAAACAAAATGAAAATAGCTAAAGTTATTCCGCTATATAAGTCTGGAGAAAAAAATGTTTTTACAAATTACAGGCCAATATCTTTATTACCACAATTCTCAAAAATTCTTGAGAAACTATATAACAACAGATTGGACATGTTCATTAATAAATGTAACATACTCAGTCCAAGTCAGTATGGGTTTAGATCTAGCATGTCAACAACTGAGGCTCTTTTAGATTTGGTAGAAGAAATTACAACTTCATTAGAAAAAAATAAAAAGTATACTGTTGGAATATTTATTGACCTAAAGAAGGCTTTTGATACTGTTGATCATGATATACTGTGTAAAAAACTGCATTTCTATGGTTTGCGTGGTGTCGCACAGGAATGGATTCAGAGTTATTTAGAAAATAGAAAGCAGTTTGTCAGTTTTAATAACTGTCATTCAGAAATACTAAATGTATCGTGTGGTGTCCCTCAGGGTTCCATTTTGGGACCAACATTATTTATCATGTATATTAATGACATCTGTAAAGTCTCACAGATGTTCAAGTACATTTTATTTGCTGATGGTACAAATCTTTTATGTTGTGATAGAGACTTAAATGAACTTGTTCGGATGATAAATGGTGGTTTAGAACAACTGCAGACATGGTTTTCTGTTAATAGGTTGTCTCTTAATATATCAAACACTAATTACATGATTTTTTTTGGTAATCGCAGAATAACTGCAGATATTTGTGTTAGAATAAATAAAGAAAAAATCAATAGAGTAAATTGCACACAATTTTTAGGTGTAGTAATTGATGACAAATTAAAATGGAAAAGTCACATTTTATCAATAAGATCTAAACTGTCAAAATGTTGTGCTATTATGTATAGAGCCAGTTCCTTGATTAACAAACATTGTATGCATATTTTGTACTATTCTCTTTTCATGCCTTATATTATATATTGTGCTGAAGTATGGGGTAACACATATGCTACAAATATTCATTGTTTAGTTGTATTACAGAAAAGGGTTATAAGATTAATTTGTGGTGCCAAAAGACTTGATCACACAAACTTACTCTTTTACAATGTACATATTCTTAAAATACCAGATCTTGTAAAACTAAAAACTGCTATAATTATGTTTAAGGCATATCGTTATATATTACCAATGAATGTACAAACATTATTCAGAATACATGAATCACGATATTCATCAAGGCATAAATGTAAGTTCAAACAAATCTATGTACGTACTAACTTTAAAAATATGTGTATTTCTGTTACTGGGGTTAAACTTTGGAACACCCTCGATAATTCATTGATTAGTTGTAAAAATGTTCATCATTTCAAAAAGTGTTATACATATAGACTGTTGAATAGTTATGTGTTAGAGTCCTAGACTATTTTGCCAACATAAATTAGATAACTAAATTAAACATTCTGATTGTTTAATGTTATAAAGGTTTTTTCTTCTTCAATAAATATCATAATGTATTTTTCTTGATTAAATGTTGTATGGTTATACATGTAAATAATGTTGTCGCACCTTCTATTGCACTGTTCAGATGCTTTATGTATGTAATTAAGCAATTATAAGGGTAAACATGATAAGTATTGTATTTATTTTACCTTTTTTTCAACAAATGGTATTGTATAATGTAGTAATTGTTGTTGTTGAAAATAAATTTCAATTCAATTCAATTCAATATAGCGATTGACGTAGTGAAGATAATAGACACGATTTTAGCGCCAGAATTACACGCACTATGGCACATTTTAACAGTTCAGATCTTACTGATAAAATGTGACTTTTCCAGTTTAATTTGTCATCAATTACTACGATTACACCTAAAAATGTTGTGGAATGTTCTCTTTATTTATTTTAACACAAATATCTGCAGTTATTCTGCGATTACCGGCAAAAATCAAGTAATTAGTTTTTGATATATCAATTTAAAAGGCAATGCAATATGGTAAAATGGCTTTTTGTTATTTCTTATGGTAGCTTGCTGACATTTTCAGATAATCTTAATTATATTTCAAAAGGAATGTGAATATTTTTTAAATATTTGTTTGGACCCCCTTTAGACCCTTATCGAGGCAGCCATTTTGAATTTCAGTGGCATCAGCTGAAATCCTAGATCTGCATAATGCACAGGCCAATTCCACTGTAACTATGTGTATATATTGCTGACATACACCTTCATGTTATAACGAAGAGATATTTATTATTACTTTCATAATATTTATTTTCATGATTTTATAAAATATTTGTTTCAAAACATTGAATAATATTTGAACATTTTGTCACGTAGAATTTTTTTCTTATATTATTTTTAAAATTTATCTCCGTTATGACATGGGGAGCAGTATTATGGAGAAGTCCCGAAAATATAAATGCATTTGGTTGAGAAATAGCCGAGATCTACGAAATAAGCGAAGTCAGTTTGGTGAAATCACGGTATTGTAGAAAAACGACGTCAAATTTTGTGAAAATTTCAACAATGAATTGTACGACAACAAATGTATACAGACACTTGAAATTACACACATATCACCTATAAACTATGCTCTTTCAGATGGTATAAAGTATACCATAATAATATTTTGTGGACCCCCTTTAGACCCTTATCGGGACAGCCATTTTGAATTGCAATGGCATCAGCTGAAATCCTAGATCTGCATAATGCACAGGCCAAATCCACTGTAACGTTGTGTATACATAGCTGACATACAACCTGCATGTCATAACACAGAGAGATTTTTTTTATTACTTTCATAATTTTGTTCTCATGATTTTATAAAATATTTGTTTCAAAACATTGAATACTATTTTGTCAATTTCTTTCTGTTATAATATGGGGAGCAGTATTATGGAGAAGTTCCGCAAAATGTATGTGCATTTGGTTGAGAAATAGCCCAGATCTACGCAATAAGAGAAGTCAGTTTGGTGAAATAACTGTATTTATGAACATTTCAACAATGAATTGTACAAACAACAAATGTGCACAGAGACTTGAAATTACACACATGACTGAAAAGTAAAAAATTAATAAAACACATTTTGTGAACCATAAGTAAGTGTATTTTTTTAAACATTACTATTGTCATACTATTCGTGTTCATCAAGTTGGAAGTATATTATTCAAATAAATTTCATAATTACACAACTAGCAATGTTCTACTCACTTCAACGTTTCAACCACCATCGGCGGCCTTCTTCAGGATCTGAATGGTCACTGCTCGCCACACCATCTAGCGAGCAGTGACCAATCAGTTCCCGTAGAAGACCGCCGGTGGTGGTTGAAACGTTGATGTGAGTAGAACATTGCTAATTGTGTAATTATGAAATTTGTCTGAATGTAATAATATTGTTCATCAGTGTCCTAAAACTCCCCTGCAGCATAGTCTGTTGATGTTGCTGCTGCTGCCCGTGTGCGGGCAACGAAGCGGGCTTGCCTGGCCTCCTTTGAGGCCGCCAATGTCTGACGCTTCGCCTGCTGCAGGCGCCGTCGGTCGGCTTTCTCTGCAGATGCCAACAAGTGAGCACCTGATGGCACCTGCATCACTTCACACAAGTTCTTTTTTGTCACTTTGATGCCAGCGTTGAACTGTGACACAGCACTGCAGGTGGCGGAGACAACGCGCTCAAGGCCAACGAAAGTCGTCTTCGGGCATTTGCTCCACACAACAGAATGGAGGCTTTCGTTCGCATTCTGCGTTTTGCCCAGTGTGCACCGCTTCAGAAGGTCAACGTGGGCCAGTCGGGTGTTCACCTCCTTCACATGCTCCGCAACATCGGGCGCAAGTGGCGTGCCCACATTCGTCCGGTGTGGACCTGGCTCCTGTCCGGTGGCGAGTGCTTTCTGATAAAAGCACCAGCTGCGAGCTCCCACCGGGCACCGGTCGTGCTGGGGGTTTCTCATCCGTTGACGAGCAATGGTCGAACGATGCCAAGATCGCATTCTGCATGCCGCTTACATCATGTGGGTGGGCCTGCACAGACATTCGGTAATAGCGGCTTAGTGTCTCGATCTTCTTCCCGGTCAACGTTCCAAACCCATGGCCTCCAAGTGTGACCCCAGCCTTCTTCCCAGATGATGCCAACTTGAGAAGGGCAGTGTTGAGGCGTTTGGCAACGTGGTTCACACACTCCTCCTTCTGCAGCTCCACGTCGCCGTACACTCGCAAGTTGGTGAGGTGGGTGACGGTCCTGGCATCACCGTCGGAGACGCCCCCTCGTAGTTCTGGTTGCACTCGGGGTCATGCGTCACATACCAGTCCTTGATGGCTGCAGTATGCCTGCCGCCGTGTCGGGTGCTAGCATAAGCACACCGCTGGCATTATAAAGACATCACCTGGATGTCGATCACCAGGCCCGTGATCACCTCAACGACACATCCAATCCCATACAGCGACTTGTAGACTAGGCACATTTCGTGAAAAGGTGCTTATTTAAGAAGCTGAAGGCAAATCGTGTTAATTTATGGCATACATGCTATTTAGGGGTATTGAGGGGTGCTGAGCTCGAATCTGCTGTATGTCCGGCACAAAAATGGCTCATAAGCCCTAAAAAATGAAAATTCCAAGATGGCCGCCACCGCTGTGCTAAAATTAATAAATGTTCATATCTTTTTTACTAAGCAAGGTAGAAACATGAATGAAGTGTGCTTTTGTGTGTTTTCTAATATGAGGAATCCAATGGCAAACTCAGATTTGTGATAAAATAAAAATAAACTGCTTAAAACTCATATTAGACTAGACATATTTCATGAAAATGTGCATATTTAAAAAGCTGAAGGCAAATCGTGTTAATTTATGGCATACATGCTATTTAGGGGTATTGAGGGGTGCTGAGCTTGAATCTGCTGTATGCCCGGCTCAAAAATTGGCTCATAAGCCATAACAATTGAAAAATCCACCATAGGCCATAACAATTGAAAAATCCAAGGTGGCAGCCACCGCCGTGCTAAAATTCGTAAATGTTCATATCTGTTTTACTAAGCATGGTAGAAACATGATTGAAGTGTGTTTTTGTATGTTTTCTAATGTGAGGAATTCAATGCCATACTCAGAAGTGTAGTAAAATAAATACACACTACAAAAAATTGAAACTGCTGGAAAAAAAATATTTTAAAGAATGAACAATTCTTCAAGCAGGTAACAACAACTACCTTTATTTTTCTATCACTCACACGAACAAAAACAAGACACTTGGTTTAATTACATAACACACACATATTTATGATGTGATCTTCATATCATATATGATGATATATACATATAGTTATACAGGTCTCATGATATGAAACATTATATTTAACAACTAATATCAACATACACCCAAATTTGATCACACGTGGTTCATATGTTAAAGCCTGCTGTTTCAGGTTGATCAGTCTACATGTGAGAATTCAATCCCAGTCCTCAAGGTCGTTCATGTCGTCGTGAATATTGCGACATACGTCAGCACGTCTCTTACAAGCACACATTTCGATGCACTCCTTGCGAATTTTCCTGCAGCTGCAGCGTTGGGTATGACATCCATTTGTACAGCCACATGAGGTGATCTCCCTACATGATTTCGGTATCGGCGGCAGATATAGGAACCGTGGGACTAGCTTGCCATCCCGGTGCATCCATCCCATTTCAGTGACAGGCAGAAGATCAGGACATGGCAAGTGTGCTTGGTTCCAGACACTTGCTTGATAGTGTGCTGCGCATGATGTGGAACGTTGTTGCATCCGAGGTTGGTGGGAGAGTTTTGTGTGCACGACTGATACAAAACAGCTTCACACGAGCTTTGTTGCATATGTCAACGTCTGGCACGCCGTACATCTTGCAAATGAATTTCTCAGTGGATGTCGCTATGTGATCAATGAGAGGGCCCTTGCAACATAACTCAACAAAAAGCCCAGTGATTGTAGTGGCAGGTAGGTTCAGCGAATCAACTACCGTCAAGTTTGATGTATCTTCTCTGCGAGCCGACCATGAAGAAGGTGATACTCGACTAATCCTGCATTGCATTCATGCTCATATGAACATGATAGTTCTATCAATACGTGACACCGATGTGCTTCTCCTACTGCTGGCCCATTATAGCAGAATAGATTGCACACGACTCTATATGAAGGCTGGAACATCAAAGGCTTCAAAATATGTCCCAGTACATGAGATCCACCAGAACCTTTCAGTGGAACAACTGGACACCCTAGTAGCATTACATGCTGTTACTGGCTGTGTTAGTGTGTCTCAGGTCAGTGGTCACGGTAAAAAAAACAGCCTGGCAAGTGTTCCAACAACATCACACTGACCTGATTGGCTTTGGCAAGGGCCTCTCACTGATCACATAGTAATGTCAACCGAGAAATTCATTTGCAAGATGTACGGTGTGCCAGACGATGACACGTGCAACTAAGCTCGTGTGAAGTTGTTTTGTATCGGTCGTGCACACAAAACTCTCCCACCAATCTCGGATGCAACAACGTTCCACATCATGCGAGCACACTATCAAGCAAGTGTCTGGAACCAAGCACACTTGCCATGTCCTGATCTTCTGCCTGTCACTGAAATGGGATGGATGCACCTGGATGGCAAGCTAGTCCCACGGCTCCTATCTCTGCCGCCGATACCGAAATAATGTAGGGAGATCACCTCATGTGGCTGTACTAATGGATGTCTTACCCAACGCTGCAGCTGTAGGAAAATTCGCAAGGAGTGCATCGAAATGTGTGCTTGTAAGAGACGTGCTGACATCAGTCGAAGAATTCACGACGACATGAACGACCTTGAGGACCGGGATTGAATTCTCACATGTAGACTGATCAACTTGAAACAGCAGGCTTTTGCATTTGAACCACGAGTGATCAAATTTGGGTGTATGTTGATATTAGTTGTTAAATGTAATGTTTCATAACATGAGATCTGTATAACTATATGTATACAAATACGTGTATATATCATCATATATGACATGAAGATCACTTCATAAATATGTGTGTGTTATGTAATTAAACCAAGTGGGTTCTTTTTGTTCGTGTGAGTGATACAAAATAAAGGTAGTTGTTGTTGTTACCTGCTTGAAGAAGTGTTCATTCTTAAAAATCACATTTATTTCAACAATTTCGATTTTTTTTTTGTAGTGTGTATTCATTGTATTACACTTCTGAGTACAGCATTGGATTCCTCATATTAGAAAACATACAAAAGCACACTTCATTCATATTTCTACCATGCTTAGTAAAAAAGATATGAACATTTACGAATTTTTATTTTAGCACGGCGGTGGCGGCCATCTTGGATTTTTCAATTTGTATGGCTTATGAGCCATTTTTGAGCCGGGCATACAGCAGATTCGAACTCAGCACCCCTCAATACCCCTAAATAGCATGTATGCCATAAATTAACACGATTTGTCTTCAGCTTTTTAAATATGCACATTTTCATGAAACTTGCCTAGTCTAATATGTGTTTTAAGCAGTATTTTGGTATTTTATCACAAATCTGAGTTTGCCGTTGGATTCTTCATATTAGAAAACATACAAAAACACACTTCATTCATGTTTCTACCTTGCTTAGTAAAAAAGATATGAACATTTATTAATTTTAGCACGGCGTTGGCAGCCATCTTGGATGTTTCATTTTTTAGGGCTTATGAGCCATTTTTGAGCCGGGCATACAGCAGATTCGAGTTCAGCACCCCTCAGTACCCCAAAATAGCATGTATGCCATACATTAACACGATTTGCCTTCAGGGTTTACATTTCTTGAAAACTGACCCAGTCTATTGTGACCACGCGTCATCCATGACCCCCATCGATGGTGTCATCGTGTCCGATTGACGGGTCAATGTCCCGGTAGACAGGATAACGGTGGCAGCATCATCCAGCATCCGCGTCACGACGATCTTGTTTGCTTCACATATGGCGTGTGAGTGTTTTGTGTATGCGGTGTGTGTCAGCGGCTTTATGTTTAGAAATCGACACAGTTTTATCAACCCGGCATGGCCAACCCCCATGTCCATCGAAGCAGCTACTGCATGGCGCACGACGACGAAGGGTACGTACGCGGTCGGACGTCAGGGTGGAGTTGAGCACTGTGTCACACTCTGTGCACAGTCTCCATTGCAGCGACGAGGCCAAGTCGGATCGCCAAAGATGCAGCGCCAAACTCCAGACATCTCAGACCCTTCCTTGGGCCGAGGTTATAAAACCGTACTCAGGGCCCGAGATTACGAAGCCGTACTCGGTGCTCATACTCAACTCCGTACTCATACTCAGATTTCATGCTCAGCGGAGAATCCGTGCTCACGGTGATTACGAAACGTCTTGAGTACGCACTCAACCGAGTACGCCGCCTTGAGCATATGCTCAACGGCGAGATCTCGTTTGACGCGATGACCCAGTTTTATTCAAATACGGAAGCGGCCAGATGGAACTCTCTGGTTGACGAAGATAACAAACTTGCAACTATTTATAAACAATATCAACTTCCGACTATAAAACGATGATGGACGAAGACCTTCGCAGTTGTGACTTGTGGTTATTTTCGGTGGAAAACGAATGGAATATCGACATAATACCTTTTGCATGGTCACGGAACTTACTTCGCAGTGAACAACGGAACAGCAGTTATACACGCAATCAAAAGATTAAATAGTACATAAACCAGAATTAGCCTGCATTTGTCACGCTGTGTGTAATCGGTGTTTCTAATAAATAAATAAATATCTTAGAATCCGTGCTTGTATTACAGCTTATCTTGTATGCAATAAATCAATCGTAATTTTCCAATGCTAAGATAGCGCAAATGTTATTTATACTACTGAAATACAAATATGTTACACTGTAATACGTGTCATATTTTGACAAAGTACTTGTAAGGGAGCGGCCGTAATTTATCAGTTGTGCCGGAGGAGTCACAGAAATACACATTTCTGATATTAAGCTAACACCATATCCAATCACAAACTTGTAAAGTTGCATCCCCAAAATTCGTGCTGATGCAGTTCAGTGGCATTTAATATTATGTCCACAATAGTGTATATAAAGTAGAATTATTACTTGCCATGCATTAGACTAGTTCAAAGGGTCACATGACAGAAATCCGTGTTAGTATACATGTGTGACACTTTTGCCTTAAGTAACTAAAACTTCCCATAGTCTGCATCAAGTTATTAAAACAGCTCAAAGAGATTTAGAATTATCTACCTGGAGGAATTCACTCAATTGAGAGGTCTGTGATTCCAACACTATGCAACCGTGCCAGATGTGACATAGCATAGTGCAATTCTATCATGTAATTGTGAATGTAGACACTGAATTGAATTTATTCAACAAACAAACAATTAATTAAGTAACACATAAACATGAATCTAGACACAGCATCTATTTGCTATACATGTATATATTCCATACGAAACACAATCTATAGGCGTGTTGAAAGGAAATACAAAAAACGAAATACTTATTATTTGTATTTTTACATCCGCTAGATGGCAGCAGCGCTCAGTGTCCGCGTAACGCATCCCAGAACTCGCGCAGGTTTTTTGCCGCCGACGCGACTGGCTGGATCACATGGTCTCGGAAAACGGCGTGTTTCTCGCTATGCATACTAATTTTGTTTACTGTTGGCATTGATATCGACCAATGAATGCCTTCGGAAGATGATCAGCGGGAAAAATATGTTACTTTGCATTCGGCGGTTGATGATTACGGTTGGTGAACTTTGCGTTGCGTTTATTTATAACCTGCTGATAAAGATTTGCGTGTAACCGAAAATATGATAGTTGTAACCCACTTCTACGGCATCTTAGCTTTCATATGGTATAAATATGAACTATGTACGTCAATCTAGGAAGCGAGGAAATCCCGCCGTAGCGGGTGGTATCAGGACAGTTTTGGAGCGTTTTTCATGTCGTTCAGAGCTGCGGCCTGCGCTGTTCATAATTTATGCGTTCAGGCGCCATTAACATTGCGTGGCATTTGCAACGGCCAACGTACGCGCCATGTAATCTGTGCTATCCTCATGTTATGATTATCAGTTAAATAGTAGAAAGTTATTATTAAATATGTGTTGCATCAATAATCAATAGTTTAAGAAAAACACGAAATTTCAAAACAGTTAAATTTACGGCATTAGGGCAGGTCATCACGATTACTTGTGATTGCGTGTGCGACCTACTTCCATTTTAATCAATGCAGGAAAACATTATTAATCTGATCAATCCACATCTAAAACAGTTGGTTTTTAGTAAATCGTGTAAACAGAACTTAATACATGTATATTATATGTGTGTCAGTATTACTATTTTATTATAGAAAGTAAAGGCAGTTAATATTTCCACTTTAATATATACACCACCAAATACCTGTAATTCACATTTTACCATTTAGTTTACAGTGACAATATTGTTGATGTTATTAATATTTACCATTTTGTGTGATATTTTATATGAAATATTTTCGTTATTTCAATTTCATGTAGACACTCAGGAAGTGTGGTCGTGAAGAATATGGATAAGTTACAATATCAACGTTAAGTTATATACAGCTAAGTTTAATATTACATGTGATAGTTAAAAAAAAACATTTCCTGTTTAATTTGTTTATCATAGAGTTAAGTGTTGTAATTAAATTTTCTGTAATGTTGTATGTAGTATTGACTGTAATGTATTGAATTGTAGGCATTGGTCCTGACAAGGGTCGACTCATCAGCAACTTGGAGAGGTTCCCCATGGACTAAAACAGAGAAATTGTGAACTTTAATGCATATCGCATGGACTTATGCACATTACCTATATAGTGAAACCTGTGTGAATGTCAATGATGGCAATGCTCGCATGGGTCAATTTCTCAAGAACTGACAACATTCGCAGTCGCTTCACATTCGTTGCTCAGCTCGAATTTATTTGCAATAACAGTGTATACACATGAAGAACATTGCAGTATAGTCTTGGGAATTGTAGATACTGCTACTACAATGTTTCCATTCTTCAATAAATGACAGAACTGTGACATCAGCAGAAATTGATGGCGTGACTAGTTATACATAGTCTACACCTGTTGCTCAACTGGAAGTAACGTGCAGTGAAATGTACTCATCAAAAAAGTTCATGTAAATGCAGTGGGCCAAATATAGAAAAACATGGGAATGTAGGTCAACTGTGAAGGTCATGTCAAGGTCACAAAATAAATCGCATGTCAAAGGGTTTATCAAGATTTATGGTGAATTTATGAATTAATTATGCATTAAATTCCAGTATATAGGTCATATGTGAAATATAGGTCAAATAATTAGGTCAAGTTCTAATAACCTTTTAAAGTGTTCATAAAGTTGCTATATTGACAGTTTTGATATATAAATGTTAACAAGGGTCATTTCCTAAACAATGTCACCTAAATTATACCATTAATTGGAATTTATACCATACTGTGGGTCAAATCTAGGTCAGATATAAAATTTAGGTCAACTTTGAAGGTCAAATCAAGGTCACAAAAAATTTACATTTCCTAAAGGGTTGACCCATTTTTGGTTTCACATGCGTAAGTTAAATGGTTCCAATGTTATTATTGGTTTCCAACCTATTTTATGCAGTAATTTTGCAGCCTGTGCACAAGAAATGGAACGAAATCCTATAGACAAAAATGCAGCAATTTTAAGGTTTAAAAATTGAATTTCTCCGTAAATATTGAAGATTTCGAAAAAAATCAAAAAGTGTTATTAACTACATACTAGTATCTATCACATGGCACCATTTAAATGATGATATAATATATTCTAATTTTTTGTTGATATACCGTAAGGGAGCGGCCGTAATTTATCAGTTGTGCCGGAGGAGTCACAGAAATACACATTTCTGATATTAAGCTAACACCATATCCAATCACAAATTTGTATAAAGTTGCCTCCCCAAAATTCGTGCTGATGCAGTTCAGTGGCATTTAATATTACGAAGTGGTTACGTAGCCGAGCATCGGAACCCTGTTCCTCAGCGTTATAGGTCCGAGCACTCAACGCGCATGCGCCAATTGTCACGTGTTGCCTCTTGCTTCCGCTCTTTCTCACGGCAGCCGAGCATGGTGTGGTTGTACTTGGGTTGGGATGAACGTAGGCGATGCTTTTGACGCAAATAAAGGAAATAGAACAGCCGTGCAACTCTACATTGACTACAGGCGGGACTGTAAGACATTGGCTGCGTCGGTGGCTCTATATCCTGGCCGCGCTGGCAAGATTAAGCCCGAGCACAAAAATACTTCGAAGACAAATGCCAGTCGATTCGGCTCACAGACAACTCGGCCCGGGCCGAGTCGGCTCAAGATAACTCGGCGTCCAAACGAGACAAATCAAATGGGGACATTTGTTTAAATTTTGCACCACTTCAATTTTGCTGTTATGACTATCTTTATCGAATTGCAATATGACACTTTTAACCACATAATAAGTGTCAGTTTTATATTACAATAATAATGTAATTCATGCTTAATGTTATTATACTAGTTATTGTTTTGCTTGATTAATGTTATATTAGTGAAATAGTTATGTGTCAATGAATGCACTATTACGTTTTAATTCAATATTTATTTATATAAAATTATAATAAAATGTATTAAAACTGCAATTAAAATGTCGCAAGCATAATGCCATAATGACCATAATTTTCATTTGTTTGTTATATAAGATATATGTTATGTTGACTTAATTGTTTATTATTGATATTCTTTGCCTTCATTTCATTATTTCAGTGCATTAAATTAATAATTATCCCAGGCATAATTATGTTTTACAAATATAACCCCTACTACCTTAGATATTACGCAGTTCCTGCTGTTAAATAGTAGATTATCCGCAAATCTCATGTGTCATGATAACCCTTTTGTGCAATGTTTTACAATCAATTTACCTATGTATTTATATTTGTATTGAGCATCGAAAATAAATTCACCTTCATGTCATGTATATGTTTTACATTTCTCCTCTTACATAAACACTGTAATCAAAATATAGCAACCATAGCGAAACTCAAAACTGGCAGTGTTGACTTCATGAGCTATTTTCCCATTTCGCTACATTACCCACTAATCTAGCATGTGTCATGGTAACCCTTTTGTATAACTATATATAACTAGTATTATGCCATTTGTGAAATATATATATGATTTACCTTTCTCCTTTCTTACTTTTATGCTTATATTAGTGCACTACATGTGCATATTTTGCATTACTGTGTCAGATTTCAAGTGCATGACGTAGTTATATACCCTGTTCATAATGTCAGTATGGAATCAGTTACCATGCATTAGTAATGTCTTCTAGATAATAGAGATCACGTAGCAAGTTTTTTACATTAGTGCAATACGCTTTACATTACTCTGTCAGATTGCAAGTCGATTTATCTTCGCGCATAACGTGTACATACGTCACTTAAATATTAATGTTGCCTCATTGTAGAGAAGTTCTTTTGTCATCTGCCAGTAATAAACTGCTACATACAATATTGCTACATTACACATGTGTGCATTTAATAATTCTGCATAAAGTAATACAGCAGATATATAATTTCAGGAAACAGCATCTATATTCGTATTATTTGTACCACAGCAACTAGTATATAAGCTGCAAATAAATATTATCTTCTAACACTTATTACTTATAATCTTTTTCTAATGGAACTGGCTCTATTAAAATGATAATATTAAATTTACTATATAAAAACACGAAGTCCATAAATCATTCTGCTATACTACAGCAATTACAATCTGCAGTTCTCAAAACGCAATTACTTTAGCCTGTTATGCCCTATGGAAAAAAAATATTCCTCAACCAGCCATACGCTGTATGATGCCCCAGTTGTTTCTTTCGGTGCTCATGTAATTATTAATAATGCTCATATTTATTAATTATAATGTCGTTATGGATATATATTACGTACTTAAATTCATGCCATTAACGCAAAAAACATTTCTAATCATGCAATTGGGCTTGTAAAATTTATGTATTTATTTCAATTCTTTTCCATAGGCTATTAATCGAATATCCTTATGAATCGCTAGTAGCAGTATTATGCACCCGTACTGATACTGCTGCGAAGGGTAACGTGAAAGTACGACCAAAAAATCGCCTGTGCGTTGAATGCTCGGACCTTTATCACAAACAAACACGGTTCCGATGCTCGGCCTGCTGCACCGCGTCCGAGCACCGGGGAAAGTCAAAGTAGGCGCATGCGCGTTGAGTGCTCGGACCTTTATCACCAGCGAACACGGTTCCGATGCTCGGCTACGCAACAACGTCCTTAATATTATGTCCACAATAGGGTATATAAAGACGAATTATTACTTGCCATGCATTAGACTAGTTCAAAGGGTCACATGACAGAAATCCGTGTTAGTATACATGTGTGACACTTTTGCCTTAAGTAACTAAAACTTCTCATAGTGCTGCATCAAGTTATTAAAACAGCTCAAAGAGATTTAGAATTATCTACCCGGAGGAATTCACTCAAATGAGAGGTCTATGATTCCAACACTATGCAACCGTGCCAGATGTGACATAGCATAGTGCAATTCTGTCATGTAATTGTGAATGTAGACACTGAATTGAATTTATTCAACAAACAATTAAGTAATACATAAACATGAATCTAGACACAGCGTCTATTTGCTATACATGTATATATTCCATACGAAACACAATCTATTGGCGTGTTAAAAGGAAATACAAAAAAAATACGTATTATTTGTATTTTTGTATAGGTTTCTAAACTAATTTCTGTGGTTTACATAAACGTTGACTAGAAACCTATACACTCTTTGCTACGTTTTTTATACAGTAATACATCATCCTATACTTTATATTATAAGTAATATACAGATTGATCATTGTTATTACAACCTTTCATATTTGTATATAAGAATTCTTGTTAAATGTTTATTAAACTGATAAACCATACTACAGGTCTGACTCCTGATTACATACCTTAAGGCCCATAATACTAATTAATTTTACTATAATTTATTTTGAATTAATATTTATGTTGCATGTATTATGATTGTGACTATCACATACTTTCTCAAAGTAACTTAACATATATGATATGGAAGGAAATTGTTGTTAACTTAAACATAAACACCATACTGTTTAAATCAATCATATCGTATACACACACGGTTTTAAAATAACTAATGATATGTCTTGCTTGTGACAAGCACCCTTCGTGTTTACATATAGTTATTGTTTTTTTTCTGTAACATATATAACGATTGTATCTTGTTCTCATATGTATTTCCCCACACTTCATAGCAGTAATTAAGCAAATTATAGGCATGCTGAGTACAGAGTATATAATACATGAATATTTTATAGGTGATTGACTCTATTCATAATGAACACATTATTAGCCATTTTACTTTTGATCTTCTTACTATGATCATTCCAACCTAACTGACAGTACAATCTGTAGTATAAAAGGTTTAAATACTATTTTCATTAATGCAAATTGTGAGATTGGTGCCATCAGCAAATATTACACGTGTCATAACAGTTGATACTTTACACCTGTCATAAAATATAGGCTAAATAAAATTGGACCAAGTATGGAACCTTGTGGTACACCACATGTTATATTTTGTTGAGTTGAATTTGTGTCATTCATAGATACATAACATACTGTTTTCTGGTGTTCAGTTGGCTATGTAACCAAGTTTATACTACAATTCTAATGCATGATGTTCTAGTTTCTGTAACAAAATGCTGTTGTCAACAGTGGTAAATGCCTTAATTTTTAAATATGTAAAAACTGCTATTGAGGATCATGAGTTATTCATAGCTGTTGTTAATCCCTGAATCATTTCTAATATTGCTGTTTCTTTTCTAAATCCATACTGCCCATTGTACAGTTTTTAACATTCAAGAAATACATTAATCTACTATGAATATACTTGCTAGTATTTTTCGAGAACTGATGTAAAACAGACACTGGCTCGTAGTTAGAGAGAATTATTGTGCATCATACATTTTTAATATGGAGATTACCCATACAAGTTTCACGTTACCCGAGAAAATATCCATTTTGTAGTTGTTTGTTGAATAATGTGTTCAAGATATTTTAGAATACTGACATATGGCATTACCATCTTAATTAGGCATACATCAGTACCAACGTGATCTTTTTACATTTACCAATGTTTACTAGTCTAAGGCCAAAATATCTTAAAAGTAACATGTTTAAGGACCCTTCTATCCTTTCATTCATGAAATGGTTAACATTATTGGGGCATTTAGGATTTTTGTTGGCTTGTTTGACCTATATTTAAAAATAATTAAAACATTTGCAATATTCTTTCTGCCAGTGATTTTATTTGTTCTGTTTAAAAGGAGAATAATAATATTTACATTCTTATTCTTTTTATTAACTAGAGCATTTAAAATTGTCCTTCGTTCATGTTGTTCTTGTTTATTTCGAGAAGGTCAGAATAGTACATAAGTTCCATCGGTATGGCTAAATCTCCACGACTGTACTTTATTACTCGTCCAACGACAACACACAGTTTTGGGGAAATTTCATCTGGCAATTGACCGTGAGCTTGTGTCGCCAAGCAGAAAACGAATGGTCCCATCACCGAAAAACTGCCACCAAAACATAATTATTGCAACACTGTATCGTACTGTCGTCGTCTACCGCTTAAGTTTGCAAATGTTCAGTAAACATCGCCGTTTTAGGCACAACACAGTGCCTGTCAAATCATTCTTGTTACACCACCTCTTCAAATGGATCGACAACACCTCATAAGCGACTCGGACGCTGAAATCGGACTGCACATATTGTCCAAAACGACGAACTTTGACTACGAAATTGACCAATTTCTACATGAGCTGCCATCTTTGTTTGCTTGAGTACGGCGTTGAGCATGGTCTTGAGCATACTCAGGATTTGGACGTTCCGTGCTCAAGTCTGAGCACGATATCGTACTCAGAAAGTTTTGTAACCTCCGTGAGTATGAGCACCGTGTGAAAGCGAGGCTTGAGAATGGAATTTGAGCATGGAGTACTGAGTACGGCTTCGTAATCTTGGGTCCTGCTGTCTCCGGCGCATCATCACGGTCACTGCCATCATCCCTCTACTTCCTCTCTATTGCCAAACTGGATGGCTGGGGTTCGGTAACCTGTGAACAAAATGTTATATTATAACAACATAATGGTCAATAAATAAATAAATATATATATATATATATATATATATATATACAACTGGGGCAAACGTATACATGTGTTATGATTATGTGCATTTAGACACCTTGTCACATATAAGTGCATATCGAAACGTACAGCAATGAAAATTCAAATCCGTGTACATACGGCCTAAATTCGTGTCTATTATCTGCACTACGTAAATCGTGACCCACTTACACATACAGGCCCTATTCCTCAAATCATAAATAAGCAAGTGTGGTTACCAAAATATTCCTGAATTTTATAACTACCTACATACCTGGAAATTGGTGTGAAATAAAAACTAGTACCACAAATTACAAAACATAACTCTAGCCTTGTCAGATATAAGTGCTTATCGAAACCACAACGTACAGCAATGTAAAATTCAAATCATGTAAAAGATACATACGGCCTAAAATCGTGTCTATTATCTCCACTACATAAATGGTGACCCACTTACACTTACAGGCCCTATTCCTCAAATCATAATTACACATAAATAAGCGAGAGTGATTTCCAAAATATTCCTGAATTTTATAACAACCTACATAACTGGAAATTGGTGTGAAATGAAACTAGTACCACTACCAGGCTGTAGAACAAATTACAAACCATAATTCTAGCCTCGGCAACCTCGCAAGTCCAGGACCAGGGTCATTGCCATGCCAATGGGCGTGGCCTGGCATTGCCACTCGCAGGTATATCAACAAAAAATTAGAATATATTATATCATCATTTAAATGGTGCCATGTGATAGATACTAGTATGTAGTTAATAACACTTTTTGAATTTTTTCGAAATCTTCAATATTTACGGAGAAATTCCATTTTTAAACCTTAAAATTGCTGCATTTTTGTCTATAGGATTTCGTTCCATTTCTTGTGCACAGGCTGCAAAATTACTGCATAAAATAGGTTGGAAACCAATAATAACATTGGAACCATTTAACTTACGCATGTGAAACTAAAAATGGGTCAACCCTTTAGGAAATGTAATTTTTTTGTGACCTTGATTTGACCTTCAAAGTTGACCTAGATTTTTTATCTGACCTAGATTTGACCCACAGTATGGTATAAATTCCAATTAAAGGTATAATTTAGGTGACATTGTTTAGGAAATGACCCTTGTTAACATTTATATATCAAAACTGTCAATATAGCAACTTCATGAACACTTTAAAAGGTTATTAGAACTTGACCTAATTATTTGACCTATATTTCACATATGACCTATATACTGGAATTTAATGCATAATTAATTCATAAATTCACCATAAATCTTGATAAACCCTTTGACATGCGATTTATTTTGTGACCTTGACATGACCTTCACAGTTGACCTACATTCCCATGTTTTTCTATATTTGGCCCACTGCATTTACATGAACTTTTTTGATGAGTACATTTCACTGCACGTTACTTCCAGTTGAGCAACAGGTGTAGACTATGTATAACTAGTCACGCCATCAATTTCTGCTGATGTCACAGTTCTGTCATTTATTGAAGAATGGAAACATTGTAGTAGCAGTATCTACAATTCCCAAGACCATACTGCTATGTTCTTCAAGTGTATACACTGTTATTGCAAATAAATACGAGTTGAGCAACGAATGTGAAGAGACTGCGATGCCAGACACTTCTCTCGAGATTAAAGTGTGTTGTCAGTTCTCGAGAAGTTGACCCATGCGAGCATTGCCATCATTGACATTCACACAGGTTTCACTATAGGTAATGTGCATAAGTCCATGCGATATGTATTGAAGTTCATAATTTCTCTGTTTTAGTCCATGGGGAACCTCTCCAAGTTGCTGATGAGTCGACCCTTGTCAGGAGCAGTGCCTACAATTAAATATATTACAGTCAATGCTGCATACAACATTACAGCACTTAACTCTTTGGGAAAAAAACTATTAAACAGGAAATGGGTTTTTAACTAACAAATGTAATATTAAACTTAAGTGTATATAACTTAACTTTGATATCGTAACTTATCCATATTCTTCACAACCACACTTCCTGAGTGTCTACATGAAATTCAAATAACGAAAATATTTCACATAAAATACTATACAAAAATGGTAAATATTATTAACATCAACAAAATAAATATTCCACATAACTGTAAACTAAATGGTAAAATGTGAATTACAGGTATTGGGTGGTGTATATTAAAGTGTGAAATATTAACTGTCTTTACTAACTCAGACTTTACTTTCTATAATAAAATAGTAATACTGACACACTAATAATATACATGTATTAAGTTCTGTTTACACGATTTACTAAAATTCAACTGTTTAAGATGTGGATTGATCAGATTAAAAATGTTTTTCTGTAGTGATTAAAATGGAAGTAGGTCGCAGACGCAGTCACACGTAATCGTGATGAACTGCCCTGATGGCTAATGCCTTAAATTTAACTGTTTTGAAATTTCGTTTGTTTTCCTTAAAACATTGATTTGCACATATGCAACACATATTTAATAATAACTTTCTAATAATTAACTAATAGATTACAATAATATCGATTGCGCGTACGTTGGCCGTTGCAAATGCCACGCAATGTTAATGGCGCCTGAACGCATAAATTATGAACAGCGCAGGCCGCGACATGAAAAACGCTCCAGACAGGCTCCAGACAATTTTCAGTTACACGCAAATCTGTATCAGCAGGTTATAAATAAACGCAACGCAAAGTTCACCAACCTTAATCATCAACGGCCGAATGCAATGTAACATATTTTTCCCGCTGATCATCTTCCGAAGGCATTCATTGGTCGATATCAATGCCAACAGTAAACAAAATTAGTATGCATAGCGAGAAACACGCCGTTTTCCGAGACCATGTGATCCAGCCAGTCGCGTCGGCGGCAAAAAACCTGCGCCAGTTCTGGGACGCGTTACGCGGACACTGAGCGATGCTGCCATCTAGCGGATGTTGATATACCTACGGCATAAATCAGACCCGGCCAATGGCATTGCCATTGACACTTGAAATTACAGTATTTTTATTACAAGGTACATAAGCAGCCAAACAGGCATGCTGGTTGCCTTCAATTATAATATAATCACAAAATACGTGCACACGACTTAGTATCTTATCAGCTAAATGTAAAAGGAATAATACCTGCAAAGTGACAGGCGAGTACCGGCTGTCACTGACACTGTCATTCGCGTCGCTCTCAGAGTCGGACCCGACCGGAGGCGCTGACACCGCCACCGTCGTCAGTTGTCCAGCCCGTGCCTGCCTAAATTGCAGTCGCCTGCGCTTGCGCCCCTTCCCGAAAGAAGTAACATGTTTTGTCTTGTCATCTGATATGGTGTCGCGGGTCAAATCACTTTGAGAACAGCGGATAAAAATGGCGTAGTTACGATGTCGATTATAAACAACGGCGTCCTTTCGCGCACTTCAACCTATCAGCGGGCACACAGCAAGTCACGTGGACGTTTTATCCAATCACTGCCGTAGACGGGCGGGGTTAGACCAGATTATAATTTATTATGAAGGTCATTCCAACTGGAATATCGCATAAACGGGCAAATATCTACGAAAACCACTGGTACCAAGATGCAGTGAGATGGTGAAGCTGTCTGCTGGTATGCAGCATGTCAACAGAAGTTCAAAATAGCAGGAGATACATGCGATTGAAACCAAGGATTTTTCTATCGACACTGCGTCATTATTACGCATAAACAAAAGAAACAGTGTAGCAGGGTTCATGCTAAATCGCGTTTTTATAGCATTTATCGTATTCATAAAAAGTATCAACGTACACAGATCGAAAGCTAGATAATTATATTATGGGTGAGGTCTTAGAAAAACGTACAATTCACCATTTTCACAGTTTTTCAGCTTTACATGGGTATAGAGGAAAAACCTGTATACCAATCTAATTCTTCTTAGATAGAGATATTGTTTGGGCTTTCAGAAAAATGTAAATTTGTATAAGTCCGACGAGGATTTTTTGTGTTATTGGCCTATACATTAGAAAAAAGGGGGGGAAATGCATTTTTGAGCATTTCTTCATTTGTTAAATGTATCTTATTTCAAGTAATGTAAAGTTAGAAAATCCCAAACTTATTATTTGTCTAGTAAATCTCCAGTTTACATTTCCATGACATTTTAACATGATTTGGGCTGGCACAATGTTTTAAATTCTCATTCAAATGAGAAATGTATTTAAACAAACGTCCGTGAATTATATTTCAATAGCCCAATTTGGATATTAAGAAAGTGGGCACCATATTATTTTACCACATATGGACAAGGGTACGTTGTTGCCTTGTTGTATGTGGAAAAAGTTTTAGCCACACCCACTTCCCTTGGCTAGGGTGGTACATGAACAGAATTATACTGATAAAAATCACGGACGTTTGTTCAACATTTTTACCTCTCCTGCATATAATTATAATTTTCTAGCTATTTCCTATAGCATTTCTCGTTTCCTGTACCACATTCTTCAATCGTGAACAAAAGTTTCACTCCAGTTTGTGTATTGGCCTTACAACTGGCGTCGAAATGAAAACAAACGTCCGTGATTGTTATTTAAATATACTATTTAAATATATGAGAAGGTGACTGAAACTGGCAGAATGATCGTTTTCACTGTTGAAACTAATAGTAAACATATTGGCCTTGTACATTTAGGGTATAGAAGAGGTTCTGTGATATATTTGTATAAGTGGGACCACACATAATCTGGAGAAAGTAAAAACAAGGGTTTTTATTTTTCAAAATCAAAACACATACAGTAAATGGTAGAAATATATACATGTATATAGCTGTATGCACAGATCAACCTCTTTTGTACATGTAGAAGACGTTTTGAGATGATATGAAGATGCTTAGTACTCATACAAGTGTCTTAAGTAAATGATACCAGTAACAAACGTCCGTGATTTTTATGTATATATGGTAAACAGGCATACTGTTCACCTGCCAATGTTAGAAAGTTCTTTATTACTGTTAAAACTAATAGTAAACATGTTGGCCTTGTACATTAAAGGTATAGAAGAGGTTTTGTGATATATTTGTATAAATGAGACGACACATAATCTGGGGAAAGTAAAAACAGTTTTTTATTTTTCAAAATCATAAAACATACAGTGAATGGTTGAAATATATACTTGTATATAGCTGTAAGCATAGATCAACCTCTTTTGTACATGTAGAAGATGTTTTGAGATGCTATGAAGATGCTTAGTACTCATACAAGTGTCAAATCAGTAGCAAACGTCAGTGAATTTTACGGAAACGTCCGTGAGTTTTATGTATATATGGTAAGCAGGCATACTGTTCACCTGCAAGTGTTAGAAAGGTCTTTATTACTGTTAAAACTAATAGTAAACATGTTGGCCTTGTACATTAAGGCTATAGAAGAGGTTTTGTTGTATTTGAGAGCACTTGTAACTTGGGGAAAGTTAAAAAAAATGTTTTAATTTTCAAAGTCATGACACATACAGTGAATGGTCGAAATGGTCAAAATATATATACTTGTATAGCTATAGCCAAAGATCAACCTCTTTTGTACATGTAGAAGACGTTTTGAGATGATATGAAGATGTTTAGTACAAGTGTCTTAAGTAAATGTTACCAGTAACAAACGTCCGTTATTTCTTCGCAATTTTATATGACTTTGTATATGTCGGCTATGAGACAACGGTGCTGTTTGTGAGTGCGCTGAACCACATATTTTGTAAAGTAGATATGTCGTAGATTGTGTAGAGTGACTTTCATGTGTAAGAGAGCATTTTTGAGTATGCACGGGTAAAGTAAAAAGTGTTTTCCAAAGATTTGCGCTATTTTCAATCATCGGTGAAAGTTGATTAGCATATAATTTTAAAGATTCTTTAATGTGCTTATTCATTTTCTGTACTTTCAAACATACATATCATTTGCAGTTAATCTGAGATATTAAAGGGACTTTAATTGTTGTTCAATTGATTTCGATCACGGACGTTTGCCGATCACATTACGTTTTCTTTGACAATCTCTAAAAACTGAACCGCTAGGATTAAGTCAGTATAATTTGGTGCTAAATGAAGGGAATAAGTTGTTCTTCAAGTGAAAACCAGAATTAGCCTGCATTTGTCACGCTGTGTGTACTCGGTGTTTCTAATAAATAAATAAATAAATAAATAAATATCTTAGCATCCGTGCTTGTATTACAGCTTATATTGTATGCAATAAATCAATCGTAATTTTCCAATGCTAAGATAGTTATTTATACTACTGAAATATAAATATGTTACACTGTAATACGTGTCATATTTTGACAAAGTACTTGTAAGGGAGCGGCCGTAATTTATCAGTTGTGCCGGAGGAGTCACAGAAATACACATTTCTGATATTAAGCTAACACCATATCCAATCACAAACTTGTAAAGTTGCATCCCCAAAATTCGTGCTGATGCAGTTCAGTGGCATTTAATATTATGTCCACAATAGTGTATATAAAGTAGAATTATTACTTGCCATGCATTAGACTAGTTCAAAGGGTCACATGACAGAAATCCGTGTTAGTATACATGTGTGACACTTTTGCCTTAAGTAACTAAAACTTCCCATAGTCTGCATCAAGTTATTAAAACAGCTCAAAGAGATTTAGAATTATCTACCTGGAGGAATTCACTCAATTGAGAGGTCTGTGATTCCAACACTATGCAACCGTGCCAGATGTGACATAGCATAGTGCAATTCTATCATGTAATTGTGAATGTAGACACTGAATTGAATTTATTCAACAAACAAACAATTAATTAAGTAACACATAAACATGAATCTAGACACAGCATCTATTTGCTATACATGTATATATTCCATACGAAACACAATCTATAGGCGTGTTGAAAGGAAATACAAAAAACGAAATACTTATTATTTGTATTTTTGTATAGATTTCTAAACTAATTTCTTGGATTACATATACGTTGACTAGAAAATTATACACACTTTGCTATGTTTTTATACAGCAATACATCATCCTATACTTTATATTATAAGTAATAAACAGATTGATCATTGTTATTACAACCTTTCATATTTATATATAAAAATTCTTGTTAAATGTTTATTAAACTGATAAACCATACTACAGGTCTGACTCCTGATTCCACACCTTAAGGCCCATAATACTAATTAATTTTACTATAATTTATTTTGAATTAATATTTATGTTGCATGTATTATGATTGTGACTATCACATACTCTCTCAAAGTAACTTAACATATATGATCTGGAAGCAAATTGTTGTTAATTTAAACATAAACACCATACTGTATAAATCAATCATATCGTATACCCACACGGGTTTATAATAACTAATGATATGTCTTGCTTGTGACAAGTACCCTTCGGGTTTACATATAGTTATTGGTTTTTTCTGTAACATATATAACGATTGTATCTTGTTCTCATATGTATTTCCCCACACTTCATAGCAGTAATTAAGCAAATTATAGGCATGCTGAGTACAGAGTATATAATACATGAATATTTTATAGGTGATTGACTCTGATAGCCATTTTACTTTTGATCTTCTTACTATGACCATTCCAACCTAACTGACAGTACAATCTGTAGCATAAAAGGTTTCAATATTATTTTCATTAATGCAAATTGTGAGATTGGTGCCATCAGCAAATATTACACGTGTCATAACAGTTGATACTTTACAACTGTCATAAAATATAGGCTAAATAAAATTGGACCAAGTATGGAACCTTGTGGTACACCACATGTTATATTTTGGTGAGTTGAATTTATGTCATTCATAGATACATTCTGTTTTCTGGTGTTCAGTTGGCTATGTAACCAAGTTTATACTACAATTCTAATGCATGATGTTCTAGTTTCTGTAACAAAATGCTGTTGTTAACAGTGGTAAATGCCTTAAATTTTAAATATGTAAAAACTGCTATTGATGATCATGAGTTATTCATAGCTGTTGTTAATCCCTGAATCATTTCTAATATTGCTATTACAGTTGAGTGTTTCTTTTCTAAATCCATACTGCCCATTGTACAGTTTTTAACATTCAAGAAATACATTAATCTACTATGAGTATGAATTTACTTGCTAGTATTTTTCGAGAACTGAGGTAAAACAGACACTGGCTCGTAGTTAGAGAGAATTCTTATGCATCATACATTATTTAATATGGAGATTACCCATACAATTTAATATGGAGATTACCCATACAATTTTCACGTTTGCAAATGTTCAGTAAACATCGCCGTTTTATACACAACACAGTGCCTGTCAAATCATTCTTGTTACACCACCTCTTCAAATGGATCGACAACACCTCGTAAGCGCCTCGGACGCTGAAATCGGACTGCACATCTTGTCCAAAACGACGAACTTTGACTACGAAATTGACCAATTTCTACGTGAGCTGCCATCTTTGTTTGCTTGAGTACGGCGTTGAGCATGGTCTTCAGCATACTGAGGATTTGGACGGTCCGTGCTCAAGTCTGAGCACGATATCTTACTCAGAAAGTTTTGTAACCTCCGTGAGTATGAGCACCGTGTGAAAGCCAGGCTTGAGCATGTACTGAGTACGGCTTCGTAATCTCGGGTCCTGACCCTTATATGAAATTTGTGAAAGTGAAAATTCGGAGAAAAAAAATTATTCCGTCAAAAATGATAAATCCACGGTGTTGCATCCCCTTAAAAGACAGTCTATTAACAGAAAACCACGTCTGCAGTTGTTCTAATCCACCAAGTTCATTTAAGTAATGCGGAAACAGTATAGGTTCCTACTTACTGTCACTGCTAGCCAAACTTTGCGCAACTGTCAAGAGGAGAACAAACCAGCGTGAAAGTCCTGCCATGTCGCAGTTCGTTGGTTTGACTCTGACTTTGGAACGCAACCTGTTAGTCAACCGTTGTAGCCGTGGCTCGAGTGGTCAGCGTGGCTACATTTAAAAACGGAGTACTTTGAAAAAAAGGAATGGGCGATCACGTGATGCGTTATCACGTAAACGCGCAAGAGTGGTCGCTGCCGTAAACGATGGTACCTATATAAAGTTATATAGAGGTCAATGGATGGAACCAATCTAAATAGGTTAGCATGTCAATGGAATACTCCCTAAAGTGAAATAAGGAATTTATTAATTTATCGCTCACAAAAGACAGTCACACTGCCAGTGTTGTGTGAAGTTGTGAATGTGAGTGTTGGGTAATCTTTCAGTTAACTGGCCTAAATTATTAGGCCAATTTAGGGCTTTATCAAAACGGGTTTACCACCGTTTTCGATGTGTATGTGTTCGGAATGTCACTGTGCATCACTTTCAATACAAAGAAGTCAACTATTATTTTTAAATTGTGTTTGACTGTTTCAGATAAATTTAATGCTGTTGATTCGACGTAATTCGTAAACGATCCGATGTCTCAGGCTCAGGGCGTGAGCAGTTAGCGGGCCAGTCAGTTAGCGCACCCCAGACACATCAGGAATTATTATGTATATGTATGACACATATGTTACGTATAGTGATTTTTTTCTTACGAAATGCTACATTATTTAAAATTGTATTTTGTTATTTATACATAGAAATAACATTTTCATATATTTATTTTATTATTTTCAAATCATTATCAAATATTACAAATCTTCTTATTGTATTCAGTCATTTGTTTGTATTTTATTATCCATTTAAAAGCTATGAATTTTTTGATCTAAAATTATATTATTAAAGGGAAAACAAAGTAAATGTTTGGATCATATGGGATTAACAGAGTGAATAAAAAGTAACAACTTCCAACAACAATCATATTTTTAACGTCAGTGGTTTACCAGGAAAAAAATGTAAAACACATAGACATAGAAAGTCTACAGACTACGCCATTTTAGAAACAAAATGACGTCAGAGAGTCTTCTTGGTCGGCGTGAACTGTGCATGCATATTATTATCTGTTACTTTCTAACCTAACCACGAAAACGACCGCCAACAGCCGCCAAACTTCTCCCCACATTTCTTACATACATATACATACACTACATTACAAAAAAAATCACTTGTATTCGTCTAACGAAGAAAATTCATAACAGAAACGCAAATCTTGGCGAACGGCAACTCGACAACTTCGACTACCGTAAACTCGCTATTATAAGTTAGCTTTACACAAAATACCGCTAGATGGCGCGCGAATATTTATTAACCTTACTGCATTCGCACGCGCGAATTAGTTTAATTAATTATAAATAATATAATAATAATTAGCTGCATCACTATGATCTACAGAAAATGTTAAACGGCAAACTAAGGCAACGCTTTGGTGATATGGGTCTAATAGAGTTGATAAAAAATAACAATTTAATATACAAATATATAATTTTATTAGTTTATTTTATATAGCGCCAAATCCACAATTCTCTTCTCTTCTATTCAACATACTTTTATTAAAGTATATGCAATAATAAGAATGCTACCCACAGGTAATATTTAAAAATAAATATTAAAAATACATGTGTCTGCATAATTATCCAAAATTGCCTATTAGTTATAAAAGAAAAAGGAAATTACGTGTTTTTCAATGAAGTCACATTGTTTATTTCATCAATATTTCTATAAACATCCCGCGTGTACTGCGAGCATGCAAGCTTATATTACATAAGCGATGTTTTAACAATAATAACTAAAACAATAACATGTTAATATTACTGTTTTTAAATCCTTCTTTTTCTACCACCATAATATTTCCCATATATTCATATTCCTTTTTACATTTTAGAGATTTATTGTTCCGATAATTAATAAAGTGTCTTGTTCAAAAATAATAATTATTACATATCTGATGGTGGAAATGTCATTCATGAGTAGAACAAATAGCTTCAGTAATATGTTCTTATGCATAATGGTTGTGTATGTGCTGAATAAAAATTATTATTACGTCGTACTTATTTTACTACTTTAATTATTTATTACTATTAACCATACTTTTATATTCATTTATTTCAATTGTTGTTATGTAATTTGTATGTTTATTTATGACTGATAGGTCAGCTTAGTTAATGATATAGAAACATGTATTTTCATTATTTATTTTTAAATAATATTATCTGTGAGTAGTTTTCTCTTTATTGTATTTTTAATAGCATTATTTTGTGAAGCGCCACAAACAATTATGGATGTGGCGCTACATAAATAAAATATTATATTATAATAAAAACAATTGTTTGTTTATTTAATATAGCGCCACATCCAATTTAAACTTGTTCATGGCGTTTTACATACATTAAAATGCTAAACAACAAATACACACCAGAAGAAAAAAAACATAAATATACTAGAAACATATATGAACAATTATAAAAATAAAATATCAATATAAAAATAATAAAACTTATAATTTCCTGCAAATCATAGTGATGATAATAATTAATTATTATTATTATATTATTTATAAGTAATTAAACTATTTCGCGCGTGTGAAGTAAAACAATTAAATATTAGCAGTCAGAAACGTGGCGTCTAGCGGTATTTTGTGTAAAGCTTTTAAAAGCGATTTTACGGTACCGCTGAGCGGCCGAACAAGTTGTACTCGAGGTCTGCGCGTTTTTGTGTGTGAATTTTCTTCGTCAGAGGAATGCAAGAGATTTTATTACATAATGTAGTGTATGCATATGTATGTAAGATATGTGAGGAGAAGTTTGGCGGCTGTTGGTGGTCGTTTTGATGGTTAGGTCAATCAAATCGGGTCGTCTAGGATCCGCGCTGTGTCTGTGACTGTCCAAACGAATCCACCGAACCACTGTTTCAGTTCTGCTCGATTCATAGGTTAACAAGAAGACATCTTACTGATACTGTCTTTCACTGTACTATTACTATAAGCGTTTGAGGAACAGTGTGGCATATTGATGTCGCGATTTCGTTGTAAACCGACGTAAGGCAACTTTTAGCGTACCGCTTGGCTCTCTGTTATGACAGCTGAACCAGCAGACGACTCTCTGACGTATTACTTTTCCAAACTGCTGGGTTGTGATTGGTTGCAAGATCCAAGATGGGCCGGTTCATGGTGTCGGTGATTTAGCTAGATTTTCCCACTTTAAGACCACTTTCTGAGGTAACCACTAAGGTGAAAAATTGGATTGTAGATGCAAATGATTAGCTAGTGTAAACTCTTTTAGGTGCATAACACTAAACTGTAGCCTTTTTTTTCACTTTAAAAATATGTAGTTGTCCATTCCATACCTTTTATTATTCTTAAAAATTCTTTCTTATGTGTACTGTTCCACTTTCTGTATTGGCTATGGCTATTTCAGATATTGGAGAAGCTATGAGGTCATCATGGCTGATGGTCAGGTGAAAACGTTGTTCTGAGTTCCCTAGACGGGCAACAGTTGATATTTGGAGGTAATTATAAAAATATATTTGTAAAATGTTACGTTTACTTTTATTTACAGTATATAATTATAGCAATATATTTAAAACTACATAAACATAAATGTTTACAACAAAATGTAATTTCTATAATATGTGGTAATGCACTTATGGCTTGTATGCTTTTATTAGTACATATATGTATGTGTACGAACACAAATATTAATTTGAAATAGTTTTCATTGCATGATATCTTGTTGCATAAATTATACAACACATTAAAAAGCAGGATTATAATGTATTTATTTTCAATATACATGCTGTAGATGCAGAAATATTGCACAATGTGCAACAGGAAATCACTGCACCATGGATCACAACTTCAGCAGTTACACAAACAGCTCCAACAAGGTAGGTACACACACACACACAAACATACACACACACACACACACACACACACACACACACACACACACACGATGGTACTTATTTAAAGTGATATAGAGGTCAATGGTTGGAACCAATCTAAATAGGTTATATATATATATAAAAAAAACTCCATGGCAACTTGGATCGAGCTTATTTGATATGTGTCTTATTGATTATATGTAACAATACAAGATAGAGAGCCAAGTAGCAAGTGTGACATAGTAACATTTAAGGAAGATGCAAGTGATGGCCTGTAAGTGGGTCACCATGGTCCGTGTATATACCGTTTTTTCGTTTTTCGTTTTCAAATTTGCGAACGAAAAACGAATTCCTTTTTGTTTTTTGTTTTCAAATTTGCGAACGAAAAAATAAAAACGAATTCCTTTTTCGTTTTTCGTTTTCAAATTTGCGAACGAAAAAATAAAAACGAATTCCTTTTTCGTTTTTCGTTTTCACAAGTGAAGTAAGCAGAGCTGCCAAGTTGAATTGAGTGTGATGAGGGAGATCTCCCTCCTACAGTATGTCAAAAGAGGGAGAAATATATGCAAGACGCGAAGCGCCTTGCCCGAGGTTGCGAAGCAGCCTAGAATGCTGGGGGAGTCCGGGGGCATGCCCCCCGGAATTTGTTTTGTAATTGAGAATGCCAAATATGTGATTTCCTGCCTTTTTCGCTTACATTTAATACCTATGACTCTTCGAAAGTGAACTATATATTTTATATTTTAAACTTTCATGTGTGGATATAATTAATTTATATATTTTATTGGGGTTTACAGACTTTCAAGATTCTTTCACTATTATAAAATGGACATGGCTGTGCTATTATAACATTTTATTTTAGCTATAAACAGCAGTCACAAAATAAATTGTTCAAGCTGAACTGCATTTCTGTCCATTTCTATCTGCGCTCTTCTTCTTCTCGTCTCCTCAGACCCTTTTACAACTTCAGCAAATCCAGAAGCCCATTCACACTTGTACTTAGAATTATATTTCCTCTTTTTCAAACACTTTTCAGGCTTTTCACTCATTGTACCTCCAGCACTTTCCTCGTCTGAAAAATGCCGCTAAACTTATTCCTACCCAAAACGTAACAAACGTTTCCATTGGCCATTGGATATAGTCACTTCCTGTTAGCTGACCAATCAGAAAAGTTCTATTATATGCGTCTTATTTAGTCTCCGCTCGGCTGCTCTAGGCACTTTCCGTGTACCGTACATGACTCACAACTGGCAAATAAAAATCGAAACATACGCGAAGAAAAAGACAACAAAACGATTCTTTTGCGGGAGATTGCAAATCAAAAGCGGGAGATCGGGAGATTGGGTTTATTTTGCAATATTTCCGGGAGATCTCCCCATAAATCGGGAGACTTGGCAGCTCTGAGTAAGAAAAACGAAAAACCAATTCGTTTTTTGTTTTTGCATTTAGGAAACGTCGGCCACACTGTCACTTCGGGTAACCGGTAAAAGTTGGTAGTTTCGGCGGGATACTTCGGTCGCACTGGCAGCGTTTTGAAAACAAACTCGCAGAATTTGCGTCAGCGAAGTGGTATATCTAAGTACCTATAGGTAAATATTGGTCGTTTCGGCGCTGCTTTTTATGTTCCGACAATTTAGTAAACTATACTCAACCTTCTGTGATAAACTACTGTAACAGATCTTTTTATAGATAGATAAATCGACAAATTAATAGATGGATAAATCGAGAGTAGTTGTATTTATTTTGTAACTACAACTATGTGATGCAACAGTTATTTAAATTTTGTTTGTAAAATAATTGAATTAGGTGGCCCCCTATCATGACTAATAAATAGTCGTTATCTTAGGGAGCCACTTTGGTTTAAAAATTAGCTATTTTTATATAATTATTGAATTCCATTGACCATTACGGATAGCCCAATTGTATTTAGGAGCATGTATATTCCTGAGTATTTGTTATTAACATTTGCCACTTTACACATTGTAAGTAGAGGATATGGGGTAAAAATATAATACATTTATGGCTGAATGTGTTGCTAGAGTTAGTGTTAATTCATTATTATTTTGTATGTGTAGTAATTTACAACAGTAGAAGTATGTTTGCATCTGTGAGTAATATGCTGCTTTATATAATGTATCAGTCTTTTATAAACTATGAATGGCAATGTTTTGATTAAACAAATATAGGTTTTTTTTGTATTGTATGAGGCAGACTATTTTTAATACTCTTGTTGGCAATTTTATATTATTTCCTGGATGTATGTATTCTGATGTGTGCTGGTGTGAAATGATTATGCATATTTCTGGTTTATGTTATCTACCAATTTTGTAACTATGTGGGTAATTTTCTATGTTTATATTTGTAATAAAAAAACTTAAACTTTAATTCTGTGTGGGAGCTATATAATTATAGCGTGCAATTAATTTTCTAGTTTGAATAATATGCTCTAATTTAGTTATAAGTCCATCTGTTTGCTATTTTATCGATATGTTTAATCCAGTTTAAATGTGAAATTAATATAAAGCCCAGCATGTTAAACTGGTTAATTCTCTCAATATCTACACCATCCATTGTTAATGTTATTTCATCAACCTATTTATTAGACATTTGAAAAAAAAAGTGTTATTGGTATCTCAACTGAGTTGGATTAACATATACAATAACCTACAATTAACGTATCTGTATGTAGGTTGAGCTATATGCTTATTATAGTTCTTTATTGATCAAATATTCAACATTCACTGTGTTTGTGTCATATGTGAAGGCTTTAATTGTACTTGTATCACCAAGTATCACCAGCTTAAGTTATGCTGGCTTTCAGAAAATCATTGATATAATTATAGTAGATAACAATGTCAGTGGCCCTAAACTTTATTCTTGGGGGACGAATCTTTTTATAGGTAAGGTATATCATTGTACCTCTTCTAGTCTTACAGACTGCTTACGGTTAGTTGAATATTATTGTGTTAGATGTATTGCTGTGAGCTCCATTCCAGTTGCTCCTGTCTACCTCACTGATCCATTCGCATTAAACAATAGTGTGCATGATTGTCACACTTGCAACAGCACAAATATTCCTGTCAGGAATTACAACTTATCTTCAGTCCAGTGTAAATTTGCTTACAATGTTGGAAAACTTTGGGACACTATCCCGGAATGTATACAGAATGCGGGCAGTGTAGATATCTTTAAAACACACATTTTAACAGTTTCTCATGAAAGATGTACACACTTGCAAACATTTCGTGATATATATTGTTTGTTTGTACGTACCAAGAATGTTATATACATATTATATACGGGGTAAGATAATGTTGTATTTGTATTAGAAATTGTGTTTAATAATTCAGTATATGTAGGGGAAACCCGGGTAAAACGGGATACTCGAGTAATATGGGATATCGCTATATGAAAAAAATAGTGCTGTCACAAAGCGTATTTTCGCTTCCAACTAGCGTAGCTGCATCTGCTGACTACAATACAAACCTGGTATGTAATTGGTATGCAATTCTTCGCGCGGATTGAAACAATCGCTAGTAATCCTTAGCTTTGATCCCTTGCTAAATTGTTTTTTTGATGATCCATCTAAGTTTGCTAAGTAACAACTTGTCATATTTCAACTTCGAATGTCATGAGGAGGTTGTATTAGTTTATAAGTGTTTCAACGTATAATAGTTTTTCGTGAGAGTGAGCGATAATTAATCTGTCACAGTTTGATTAAACCATGCCTATTCCGGGCAAAATGGGATAAACTAATGCGGGCAAAATGGGATCATCCCGTTGCGCATGTTATGCATGTTATCATTGAAAAACATTAAAAATGCAATTTACTTTGACAGTATGCCTGTTTCTGTAGATCGCTTAATTTAACTAGTAGTTCACTAAGTTACATAAAGATGTGAGGTCTATGGATTACATAATTATACAGTAATAGTAATCCGCCCAAGGTACGGCAGTGAAATTCACAAAGAAGTATGACATTTTGCTTATACGACCTTAAGTGCTTACCATATCGCATATTTTGGCTATTCATATTGTAGTTTATTAGTTATAATATCAGTGTTCCAGCTAGGTCTTGAAAAGGACAGGGTGCAGTTGGCAGACGGAGGGCACTTTTAAGCGTGAACGACATTTTTTACGGCACAATTTTTGAAATAGGTTTATTTTACTTAACTCTGGTAATACCAGAATTAAGTAAATAAAAACGTATACCAGTGGTATTTAGTTAATTTTCATGAAATGGAGCTTGTGGCAGTATCATATATTGACCGATTACAGCTAGCTAAGTAACTCAGTGTTGCCCCGGGGAAATGCAGTCATATGTACCAGACGTCCCAAACATGCATGATGTATTATAGTAATATTACACAGTCAAATGAACATTAGTAGGGTACTAGGTGTTTTATTGGTAATGCGACTATTGTAGGGTGTGCAAACCATTGGATAACACTCCATTCCAACAATTCCTGAATCATTTATCTGTATATAAATCGCTAACTAACATTTTGATGCAGAGTGGTAGTCTCTTCTCTGAGACATTGATGTCCACATACTTCTTTCTGTCTTCATTCGCCAATTTGCAACGCATTAAACACAGATGGTTAATTATAATTACTTAGATATCCACTATACCCTTCTACTGACCAGGGATGAATTTGATGAGCCACTCTCCAGGTGGGACCACTGTTGCATTACTTTTGTTTTATTGTGAAATATCAATTTAACATCCTATAACTGGCTATAGTAGAAACTTAGTAGTCAACTGCAGCACTTGTTTGTGGTTTCATGAAAAAGTATAAGCCTAGGGGACATTTATTATTAATGGCATTACTTGTCAATTAACATGCAATATATCAAATAAAACACTTGTCACTTTGTAATAATTATTATATTGTATAACACAGTATATCTATTTGTTTTGGTACATGTTCTACAATATTTAACATGTATTTGTGAGTTTCCAATTATTGTGTTGATGAAAGTTTTCCATTAAACATGGCATACTGACATTTACAGAATGCATAATAATAACATTAACTCATATAGTACTGTACATGTATTCAGAAACAAAGAATTCAGGGACAATTTCTGTTTGAATACAACATTGCTGTATAAATAGCACAAATATCACTGTTTATTTTAATATTGATAGGCCTTCATATTGTATCCTTTTAACACTTAGTTTATTTAAACAGTTTACAATTTCCCAGGTCTAGATAAATTACCAAAAAAAAACGTTTGTCATGTGCAACAGAAAAAGTTTCTCCATAACTAGTACAAGTGGATCACATAGAAATTGACTTTCCAGTACTTGGAAGTGCAGCCAACTCCCTTGCTAGAATGTTTTAAACTACTTCATATTGTCAACAACATCAGTTGATTACATCACCCAATCATAGAGCCAATAGAACAGGCTGCATCTGGGTGGTCTAGAAGGGCTCCTACTTTATTGCTCTTGTCCCACATTGAAGTCTTTGAAGTGGTTAATTGGATACAATTGTTTCAAGCCAATGGGAAGCCAGCACTGAGCTGTTGAGCTGTCTCAGACACTTTGACCCCACTGGCAATTGCACCAGGGCTTCACGGTGATCTCGGCCTTTCGCGATCTCGGCCTAAGTGATCTCGGCCTGTTTCGGTGATCTCGGCCAGTGTGCAACAGTGATCTCGGCCTGTGGGGAAGTGATCTCGGCCTGTGCGACAGTGATCTCGGCCTGTATAGGGAGTGATGCTCACCATACCCTCACCAATATAATGAAGTGATATAATGGTACAGCATATGTATCGTGTTGCAAAAATATGCAATGCATAAGGAATCTGTGACGATCACTCGTTATTTCGTTTCGTTCTTTATGTTGCAAAAATATGCAATGCAATAAAGAAACTGTGACGATCAGTCGTTATTTCGTTCTTACTTATTGACTATTGATAAATCTCCAAGTGTTATCATTGAACTTTTCGAGCCTGCAATGCAATAAAAATGTTGTGACGATCCGCTAAGTTTTGAGTAATGAACCAATCTGTTTGAATGGATTCTGTTTGATAGTCTTCTTTTAAGAACCCCGTTTTACGTAGTTTAATTGTTGGCATTATAACTACGCAACTGAGTTATTAATGCAATACACATTAATAAAAAGGGTAGAATGCGTGGTAATTTAATTGTTTCGCAATAGTCCTTTTCTTATTGTTTCTATTTGATTTGTGTCCGTTGGGAAGGTGCGAACGTAATCGACTCCCAATTGTTGCTGAGCTATATTTAGCACATCTTTTCGTTTGTCTTTGATTTATGGACCGTGTGAACGTGTTTTGAGGCACGCCATAGTAATCGGCTGTCTACTCGTGCATTGCGTTATTGAGCAGAGTCCTCCTTTCATGTTTTTTCTTTGATTTGTTAAGACGCACGGAAACAATGTACGGCAATTGACTTAACACCCTTAATGTTGTTTATTGTTTCACAGAGCCGTTACTTTAAAAGGTGTAATAATTGCATGCAGTGTAGATTTTAAAGTATTCCAGGGTTCTTGAGGCATCTCAAGTACAACATAAATTATATTCGGAAGCAGAAAACATGTATGACATCTTCCTCGTTTGAAACACATACGCACGCGCGCATACACACGCATGCTCGCACGTAAGGACACAAGCGACTTCCAAGCAGGAAAATAGCATCGATCATGCACAATTCTAAACTATTAGAACAATCGACACTTAAAATTATATAATCAACTGTAAGCCAATCAAACTACAAACGCAAAGGCATGAAGGTAATGCTATAAAGACGCTGTGACAATCATTTGTGATCTAGTTCTTATTTATTTCCTAATAATAAAGTTATTAATGCAATACACAACAATGATAATGGGTAAACGGCGTGGTAAGTTGATTCACAATAGTTTATATTAAATTTGATTTGTATCCTTTGGGAGTTGCGAACATAATCGACTTGCTTTGCTATATTGGGCACATCTTTCTTTGATGTATGAACGTTTTGAGGCAGGCCATAGTAATCGGCTGTCTACTCGTGCATTGCGGTATTGAGCAGATTCTTTCTTTCATGATTTTTCTTTGATTTGTTAAGACGCATGGAAACCACGTAGAGCAATTGAGTTTGCGTTGTTTATGGTTTTACAGCCGTGACTTTAAACGATATAATCACGTCATGAGCACATATGAAATAAGTCGTTGGATTCGACCGCAGAAAGCTTTCAGTTACTCAAAGCTCTACACTTGGGTGAGAAATGCCTCCATTTGATGTTGGCGAGTAACAACAAAATAAATCCGTTATGCCTAATCCCTCACACATATTTAGAAACACGTACGCACGAACAACGACGTCGAAGGATGGCATCACGGGTTCAATGCAAGAGCGAAACCGTTGATGCTATTCTATCAACAATAAATTGCACAGGCATGCATGCATATGCATTGGGAACAAGTTGTGATCAATCAATGATTTTGCACACCATGTATAGTATAGTTTAAACTGTATTACATTGGCGCACTCCTATCCTGGAATTGGTCGGCCTTTGCATAAACGTACGATACAACCATTCGCTTGTGTTAAACGTCAAAAATAAAGACGACGGCATGTACTTCGATACGTACACGCAAGAGCTAGCGTAAGAGGCTGCACACCCTAGACGCTTGATGATTACCCGTGAGATTATGATCCTTCTGAGAGAAAACCCTTAAAATATACACTCATGCAACCAACAACAAAAGGTAAAGCCACTACACGCGCAACAAGCCTCCGTTTACTCCACTTGAAAGACCTTTATTTATGCTATACAATGTACTCAAAAAGGACAAAACAAAGGAAAGATGGAAATAGACAGAGATCGCTGCTGTACAAAATAAAAAAAACGGACCGCTGACCAACGTTAGGTATACTTAACACAAAAACACTGGCCGAGTTAACCGAAAACAGGCCGAGATCACTTCCTCACAGGCCGAGATCACTGCCGTATAGGCCGAGATCACTTGCCGAGTTAACCGAAAACAGGCCGAGATCACTGCCGCACATTGGCCAAGATCACCGAAACAGGCCGAGATCACTGCCGCACATTGGCCGAGTTAACCGAAAAAGGCCGAGATCACTTAGGCCGAGATCGCGAAAGGCCGAGATCACCGGGTACCTGGTAAAGGACAGGGCGCTAATAAAAGGCACAAGGCGTGTCTAAATGGGGGCAGGGCATTGCGCCCTTGGGAAATGGCCTAGCTGGAACATCGTCATATATATATCAGGTACTTAAAGGACAAAAAATACAACTGTTTCGCGTCATACACCTAATAGAGTTTATACAAAGTAACAATTTCCACATATACTCAATTTTTTAACGTCAGCGGTTTACTCAGAATGTGACTTTAAAGTCTAACATTCTAACGAAATCCACGATGGTTTTCTATGTCTCTGCTGAAGCCGGTCAGCTTCCTGCGACGTTGTTAATGGTCAACAACTTCGAGTCTTCGACAGTTCGTTCAGTTGGCGTGACATCTAGCAGCTGCTTATAGACGTATATCGAAATATGTGGTTAAATCTATGGTAAACTTGAATAATTACGCCTTACTGTTCGGCATATGGTTGCAATAATAGTTTAAACAACCGGTAGTATTGAAGCAATGGATTCACATTGGTGATTTGCGGGCGTACTGTTTGGAATCCCTCCAGTCCGACTCCAAGTACAGTTCACTTTGCTCGGTCCATTTTGAGGAGAAATGCTTTGAAGTAGACATGTATCATCAGTTGATGGGATGATTTCAGCGATAACAATAATAGACAACTTTATATTTACCGTCATCAGCATGTTACGCGCGTTGCCGAGTTGCAGCCATTTCATGACAACAGCCAAACCCCATGCAGGCTGGGGAAGATGGGGTAGCTCATAGTCTTTGGATGGCTGGGTGTTAAAAAATATTTTTCTGGTAAACCGCTTGCGTTAAAAAAATGAGTATGTGTGGAAATTATTACTTTATATTAACTCTATTAGGTGTATGCCACGAAACAGTAAACTTTTTTTGTCCTTTAAAATAGCTATTCTGAATATGTAGGACCACGTCACATTAGCGAATGACACAACTAAATATGCATCCCATATTTCCCGGATCAAAATCCCATTTTACCTGTATATGCGGGTAAAATGGGAATGCTGCCGGTAAAACAGGATAGTCCGTACTCATCAACAAATAATAATGTCCACAACAAAAAATAATACCATGCCCTGTTGTGTTTTGCCGATACGCAACAAACTGTTACTCTAATGCACAAAATGTGGGTGCGACGAACAGCGGTACGTTACCTCTCTCATATTGCCCAGGTTTCCTCTATTTGTGTAACTTATGTGGAAGGACGCAAGACACGTGTGGTTTATTGCCTGCATGTGTTTATTGCATCCAACTTTAGCATCGTTCAGTCTGGCCACGAATTATAGGCGTGGCTGCGCCATACCACCAAGTCGGACAATACGTCACGTTCAAGTTCCAGTATACGAAGCGAAGGGCTGCTGCACCCGCGTGCAGCAGTTTATATACGGGTACAATTGCGTACTTATACACGGACTACATTGCGCAAGCAAGCTGTTAACACCCTGCGACACTCTTCCCTCCTTATATATTTTAGAGTAGCGAAACCGTTGTAACAGATATTGCTGAGTTAGGGACAAGTTAGGACCCTGCCACATTCTTCCCTCCTTATATATTTTAGAGTGGATAAACCGCGGGAACGTAACCATGGAACAGGCCCCGCCACACTTGCCTCCTACGTATTTTTTTTACAATGTACTGTGACTAGTATTTGCGCTTAATATAAAATAATGAAATATTACCCTACGTCTATAACATATAAACGAACAAATACAAAAACCTGCAACAAAAACAAATAATGAAACAGTTCACGCAATTATTAAAGTTCACACTTGTGCGAAAGTTCGTCTATAGCATGGAGCCTTGTTGAAAGTCACTTTCGATAAAGTGTCACTGCATGTGTGCGAATCTTATAACAATAGTGATAATTACTGTCCACATTTCGGGCACCAACCACCACATGGCATGAGTCTGTATGCTACCAGATGAGAGAATGTTCACATTTGTCGAACTAATCTTCACGGAATGTTCCACGACACATAGTGTTGAGCGTCTTTGCAGGTGAAGTCTGACGTCCGCACGTCGTTGTACGGACATGCACGATGTTTGCATGCTCTGGTACTCCGCCATATACCGCTGTCTAGAATGTTCACATTTGTCGAACTAGTCTTCACGGAATGTTCCACGACACGTAGGTTTGAGCGTCTGTTTCGCGTCTTCGCAGGTGAAGTCTGAGGTCCGCACATCATTGTACGGACATGCACGATGTTTGCATGCTCTGGTACTCCGCCATATACCGCTGTCTGTGACACGGGCAGAATAATCACTGACGTCGCATCTCGCATCCATCTCTGCCCTGGCAACGTCTTCGCGTCCTGCCACGTCACCGCGGTGGTCGGAAACATCAGTGTCAGCATCGTCTCGACCAAGCAGTGATTCAGTCGACCGTCCGGCGAGGTCACGCATGGTTAACCTGACGTCCGCATTGGAGAGCAATTATCATTGCGTCGGTTCCACTGCAACAATAAACTCAAGAGGCACCAGCAGGTGCCATGATATTCGTCACTAGTCGACATAAATCAGACTGACGCTCGGCGTTGTTGTAATTAGCGGGTTTTCCCGCCTAGCCATACGAGACGTTAACACCTATTAACAAGGGTATAATGATACCCGACTTATGCGTATAAATGCAATTAATTAATTAGCAGGTTCTCCCGCCTAATCACTGAAATGTAGGTATAATCATACCTCTTTCCTTCTGTATGTTTTGCAAGTTTCAATTAGCGGGTTCTCCCGCCTAATCACTGAAATTTAGGTATAATCATACCTCTTCCGTATAATATTGACATTATGTCTCTATCTTTTGCAAGATTCAATTAGCGGTTTAGATGTAGGTATAATCATACCTTTCCCGCTGAACCATGCTGAACATTATGTATGATGATACCCGCTTTTGGTATGATCATACCGTTCTTAGCTTATGGGTATGGTTATATTCAACATTGGTATAGTAATACCGTCCATGGGTATGATCATACCCGACCTTGGTATAATCATACCATTCATGGCCATGCAACGTTTGGACCTACACCCCGTAAAATGCTGTCGCATTGAGGACAGCGATCCGCAGTACAACCCAGGTGGGTAGATTGCTCAGTCCTGCTCTGAGCGCTATTTGTGACTGGGCGTATGTGTTTTCTGGTTTGCATGACTGGACAAGCTGCTGCAGTCGAACCTGGTGGCCAAGTCCTCGCGAACGAAGCAATGACGTCAGAGACAGCGAGACACAACGGCATTGGCGTCGTACCCGGCGTCAAGCTTTCGTCCCACAACGCACTTCCCATTGTTAGCGGTTGTCAAACCGAAGGCCCTGCTTGATGCTGTCGTCTTTCGTTCGGTGGTGGAACCATAAACACAAACACGGCATCTGTTAGATGACATTGCGTTTACAATATCCAGGTCGGGCTCAGTGAGGCTTGCTGCCGGCGATGTAGCAGCACCGCGTCTCTGACGTGACTTGCCGCTGTAGCCTCGTTTCCGTTTGCGTGACGACGGGATAGGTCGTTCCCGTAATGACGGCTCCCGTGACAACGGGGAAGATGGCTCCCGTGACAACGGCGAAGATGGTTCCCGTGATAACGGGGAAGGTGGCAACCGTGACGACAGTGTAGATAGTAGCCGTGATGCCGGGGTCTCCCTGTGGCTGTTGGTATCGTACATAGAAACCGAGACTCGACAGCCACTAAATGATTCTACATTAGTTCTGTCGCAATCAGAGTCCCTGGAGTCCGATGATATAGTCATGGGAGCACGGCCTTCGAACGGTAGCCGGACACTATAGCCTCTGTCACCGCGAACGCCTACAGTTGCCACATCGCTGCCTGTCTGAGTACGTTGGTCTGACCTGGGATCACTCCTAACGGGTCTCGGAGGAGAGTGTCTCCGTACACGTTGTAATGACCGGAAGGCACTCCTCTTACCGCGGGATCGTTTCCGTGATGATGTGCAACGCAGGCGGTTTGAACATTCAAACAAGTAATGCCCGATCCCACCACAACTGTAGCATGTGGCTGTGGCCCTGTTCCTCGTTGCACATTCCCGTGATCGGTGACCAGAACCTCCGCAACTGTGACAAGCATCACTCGTGGGCGTTACTATGCGTGTAACCGCGTACTGCTGGAGATGCCTATCTATACCCTGGAGCAGGTCCATGTCAGTCGAATGGGCGGCCTCTGTTATAGGCCTATCCTCGAAAGAGGCCTGCCGAGCAGTGGGCACTCTCCAGTTACCAAATATGCGTGACGCGCCTTGAGTGTGTGTTATTGTTACCACTGCTTCCTGGATAGACTTGGGATCGCGGAACTTCATGGCCTCTTGTGCCGCGTTCCTATCCCTAAGTCCCTTCAGAAATGCAGGTACCGCAAGGCTTTGGAGTAGGGTAGGATCGTTTACCAAGAAAGGGTATACGCTTGGTTGGTCAGCGTGTAGACCCGATCTCCAAACCTCTCCATATTCTCCCCCTCTTCCTGTCGTACGGTGGACAGTTCTGCCCGACGTGTTATGATTAGGGCGTGTCTCCTGCTCCCATATCTCTCCTGGAGTGCAGCAATGCAGTGTGCATATGTGTTGCGTGCTCTCTGGGAGAAGCTTCGGTGAGCTGTCAGTGCAGGGCCCTTCAAACACGACACGAGCCGTACCAGCCACTCCCGGTCGTCCCAATTGTAGTGGGTCGCGAGGAACTCAAATTGGTGATACCAATTGTCCCATTTCCCCACTTTCCCATCGAATTTGTCGAGATTCACATATCTTAATTGTGTATCTGCGACAATACGACGGGTTTCATCGGGGCCCTGGTGGTTACCTCTCCTACTAGTTTGGGTGCGGTAAGGGGAGGTGTAGCGCGGTTGCCACGTGTTGCGCTCGGCACGGTTAGTGGGCGAATATTGCGTGTGGTCACTGGTATCGTCTATTTGTGAACCCTGGTAATGTTGGGGGACATACCTTCCAAACCCGAACATTTGGTCGTCATATACGCCAGAATTTTCCTCGAATTTACCTGATGTTTTAATTCGGGGGGCAGGATTAGATTTCGGTCTAGCGCTAGCACCAAACATGTCGGGATCTACGTATTCGTCAGTGTCTCTGTGTTGCGTTTGCATTAGCTGTGTTATGTCTTTGTCATGTTTGTCCAGTCTCTCATTGATGGTGACCAAATCGTCTCGTATTGAACGGATTTCCGTTAGAATTGTATCCAGGGTAACCTGTTTTGGTGTGGAGAATGGGTCAGGGAAACGAGACATGTCCCCTGGCTCCAGCGCCGACAGGTATTTGCGCATTGCTTATGGGTGGTAATTTGACTTGATCAGATTCGCCTGTGATGTAAGCCTGTAGGTGCGACTATATTTGTCACAGTCATTGACGCAATGTCTGCCCTTGGCTTCGTCAACAACCTTCGACCAAAGGCGTGTTTGGGTGTGGCACTTTCAAACTGGTGATAATTTATAAAATCGAGTTGGTAATAATGTCTTAGAATGTTTATATTTAGTTACTTCTATAATGTCTTAGCGAGCGTGAAGTGTAACAGTTAGTTTTGTGATAGTTAACAATTATCTTATTTGCACGAATATCCGAATAGTTTCGGCATGGGTTAATGTCGCGTAATGCGTAACAGTTGTCAGGAACGTTTCAGAAGTCTGGTTAGGGACACGTCTTTACCTCTCAGGACAACCCTGGTTTATCTAAAGACGACCACTGCCTACGTTAGGAGTAAATTACTAGCGCAGCGTCAGTGGGCCAATACGCGCGCGGTAGTTACATAAGAAGTTATGCAACCTCGACGGCCAACGTTGGTAAATAAATGAATATTATTTGACCAACCTTCACGACAATTCAAGCGTGGACGTAGCCATTCTGACACCAATGTGGAAGGACGCAATACACGTGTGGTTTATTGCCTGCATGTTTTTATTGCATCCAACTTAAGCATCGTTCAGTCTGGTCACGAATTATAGGCGTGGCTGCGCCATACCACCAAGTCCGACAATACGTCACGTTCAAGTTCCAGTATACGAAGCGAAGGGCTGCTGCACCCGCGTGCAGCAGTTTATATACGGGTACAATTGCGTACTTATACACGGACTACATTGCGCAAGCAAGCAGTTAACACCCTGCACACTCTTCCCTCCTTATATATTTTAGAGTAGCGAAACCGCTGTAACAGATATTGCTGAGTTAGGGACAAGTTAGGACCCTGCCACATTATGTAATAAATTGGACAAATGTAATTTATTTTGTGCCTTCCATTCACATATATAATACATGAAACCACAGACAGGATCTTGATACTTTTTTGTACTGTGTCTAACCCTACTTAGTGGTTGTTTTGTCCGCTAGATGACGCTGTCGTCTAATATAGTGTTAGGATTATTTAACAAGATTTAACAAGATTGCCACCTAGAGAATCAACTCTAGATGGCAGGTGGACAAGGAAGCCGTTTGGCTTATCGAGAGTCCAACCTATCTATCTAAGTATACCCTGCCCGTCTTAGGTATATGTCAATTTTATTTTTAAACATATTAACACTTCTAGCACCTACACAATCAGCTGATAATTTGTTCCATTCGTTTACTATTCTTTGGGAAAATGAAAATTTTCTAATATCTAGTCTACACTGCTTCTTTGCTAATGCAACTCCATGTCCTCTAGTCCTTCTCTCTTCCTTGACCGTGAAAAAAATATTTCTGTCAATATTTTCATACCCATTCAATATTTTAAAAACCTCAATCTGATCTCCTCTCAATCTTCTGGTTTCTAGTGTTGTTAGACCACATTCTTTTAGACGCATTTCATAACTAATATTCCTGAGTTTTGGTATCATTTTTGTTGCTCTCCTTTGTACTCTTTCTAGCATATCAATATCCTTCTTGCGATATGGCCTCCACCATCCACATCCATTATCCACCAGATGGGGTTAGCGTCTAGCATCGTAAGGTCGCAACCGAATATATTGTTACAAACCAACATTTTTCTAGATTTGGTTGGGAAGTTACGATAATGACTTAGCAAAATACGAATACTTGACATAATTATCACCTCAAAACGTTAAGTTGTGTTATGGCTGTGGTCGAAACTACCATTTCCCCGGAAGTTGTGCTTTACACGTGACAGGAATCGTCCTTTGTATGGATGGAAGTTATGTTTTTGCACGTGACCGGAAGCTTCATTTTTTACGGAAGTTACGGTTTACACGTGATAGGAGCCCCATGTTGGCAGAAGTTATGATACGAATATGGTCTGAAGTGGAAAGATTCCTCTTTCTATCTCGTTGAATCGCTAAATGTTATGAAATTACCACATTGACTTTAGTAAAATACGAATATTTGCCAAGGTTATGACCTCGAAACACAAAATGGTATGTCATTGCTGTGACAAAAAGCCGCATTTTACAAGAAATTCTGTTATGAAAGTAGTCGAAGCCATCGTTTTCTATTTTAAACCCTAATTAGTGGATGTTTTGTCCGCTAGATGGGGCTAGCGTCTAACGTAGTGTCACAGTTATCCGCTAGATGGTACCAGTTTTAAAAGAAGTGACGTCACAACACAAAATCTGTTTAGATTGTTTAAAATTTTGTTAGTAAAATGATGTGTGCCGTAAGAAAAAAATCACCAAGGTTCTCGGTTTATGATAGAAAGATTTCCCATAGAAGGTTATGAAAGTACCAAGATGACTTAGAAAATTACATCAAAGTGACAAAGTCATCGTGGTGAAACGGTGAAAATTTGTGAAATGGTACACAGTTGGCACGCTGACTTAGTATAGTAAAATATGAAAAACTTGACAAAGTTATCACGTCGAAACAGCAGCTACCTAACCTAACGTTAAACATTATTTCGCCGTCGCTCTGCACAACACATGTATTTACAGGTCATCTTCCAAAGCGGCAAGTACGATACGTTTAACATTAACGCCAACATCCATTGATCGGATCCAACATTACTACTGTCAACTCATCATGACGACAGGGATGCCAAGAAAGGAACAACAAGAAAATGCAATTTGACCCTAGCTTAATAACTGGGCAACTATTATTTTGAATACTTAACGGCCATTAGCCATCGTGCACATTGAGAATGATGTGATATTTTCATTGTTCTGTCACCTCTTATGCTGCAGCCAGCGACAGAAGTGGAGAATTCATAACTTAATCCTATTTGCATTATGACACATTTCTTTGCTAAAAGATAGGACTGGGAAGGAAAATGGTACACAGTTATTGGTCCTCCTTTCCCATCCGTCCAAATTTGTTTCAGGGATTTGGGGCATGCCCCCTGGCCCCTCCTCTGGATACGCTGTCGCGCTTACATTTTTCCGGTAGTTAAAAACGTTCCGATTTACCTTTCTGCGCCTCCTACGCAATAAATGTAAAATCATCAATGTCTTCATCTTATTCTTCTTATGGTTAGCTCATCACTCTGTGTTAGCCACATGTTTGTGACTAGAGTATTGCTGTCGAGCTTCGTTTTCAGAGTTGTTCTTCTGTAGAATTAGTGTCTCCACTACAGGTTACACATTTACTCCCCCTGGCATAGGCACAAGATAGAAGGGACCACCGGCTTTTAGTATCTCTTCCGAAAGACACAGGCAACTCGAGGTGAACGAAATTGCCTAGGTTTCGAAACGGCGGTAGGTGGGATTGAACCACCGTCCCGTCGATTGAGAGTCCGGCGCACTACCGCGCGACCACCGCTCGTCACTGTCCAGCGAAAAGACAAAGCATGTTCGGTATAAATGCCACGGGCTGTTTGTTATCTCTCCTATAATGATTACTGAGAAGAGTTTCTTAAAATGTCGTTTATTGCAATAAAATATTACGTTTTTTATAAATCACTGTCACGTGATTTACGCTTGCTATTAAAACATGCCTCAAAACTAGTTTGCCTCGTGTTACTTTGCGACAAATAACTTCACTGACAGGTTATATACATCCTAACGAACAATCCGTGGTATTTGTGCCACAAATGCTTTGTCTTTCGCTGCACATTGATGAATTTACATTTATTGCTCAAGCGCAGAAATGGCAATCGGAACGTTTGTAACGCCGGAAAAATGTAAGCACGTACTACAACGCCATTGATTTTAGAACTATAGGTGATTCCATAAAATTAGCGTGTTTACGATGGCACCGTATTTGATCTACTTGCACTTACATTGAAATGAACACGAGCGGTCAGAAATGTTGCCGCTGCTTTGACAGACAGATGCCGCTTCAGAAGTCTCCGATTACCGTTATTCGCCCTTCGACGGTATTCTGCGGCATAGGCCATAGGCATAGCAAGAACGTTCATTTTGGGATAAACAATTGGACGCCATAAATCACAACTCTCGTGCGCCTGCTATTGATTTGTGTCTAAAACAAAGTAACGTGCATCTCCAATTTCGAATTTCGTCTGCCACCAATGTTGGCTTTTGTTAAAGCGACATGGTCCGTTCGTGGCTTTTTATTTTTATTGCAAAATCATGTTACTCCGTATAAGTTATAACTATTGTAGCGTCCTGACCGCCAATAAATGTTTTATCGAAAAAGAACTGACTTCGTAATGGTAAACGTCGAATGTTTATATACGCTGTCACTCAAATCGCCGCGAGTGACACCCACGTACCCTTTGACCTTTACCAACTGGGAGCTGTGCACCTGACTGGGTGTGGCGTTAGTGGCGTCAACTTGTGTTCACGTGATACTGCATTGCGCATTTTATCCTGGGCTATTAGCTACGCCCACAACGGTTTCGAAAACGCCTCTTGGTCGATGTGTAAACAGAGTTAAGCACCCCTTACTGCGTCTATTTTCAACCCCTAACTGGTACATGAAAATATATTTTGACTGTCTTTACGCTATAATAGGCATAATTTATGCCGTATAACATGATTTTGCAATACAAATAAAAAGCCACGCAATATTTTCATAATATAAATATGGCTGGGATGACGTTCAATGATGGAACTCACGAACTGGTGTATACAAATTACACAACTATAGTTATAACGGCGAAATAGAAGAGGGTTCATATTCAACAAAACTATGAACTCATATCTTGCTAGCTGGGTTTCGGGAATAAGATTACGTCCACTAGTCACGTGGTTTCGTCTACAATTGTTATTTAAAATATTGGGTGCCTGGCTAAAGACACTGCGTCAGGGGTCAGCGTTATTTGGACAGACATCGTTATAATAAATATAGCGTGGTGAGGGATGACAACAAAATCGCACCTGGTGACGAATACAAATGCACACACACCACAAGGCACACGCGCGTGAACATATACGTCCAAACATACAACTTCTCTCTGTCTCTCTCACACGTACACACACACACACACACACACACACACACACACACACACACACACACACACACACACACACACACACACAAACACACACACACAAACACACACACACACACAAACACACACACACACACACACAAACACAAACACACACACACAAACACACACACACAAACACACACACACACACACACACACACACACACAAACACACACACACAAACACGCACACGCACACACACAAACAAACACACACACACACACACAAACACACACACACACACACACACACACACACACACACACACACACACACACATATAATAATTCAAACCCAACTCGCTTAAAATGTATACCGACATGACAACCAAGTTCACAGACCAATGCAGCTGACAATTCAGCAAAACCATTCATTCAATAATAATAATTGTAAAACTTCTATAGCGCCTATATCCTTTAAAAAACTCAAACTCTGAGGCGCAACAAATAAAATCGGTTGGCTAGTCATACACGGGAACAGGCAAAAGTTGTCATTGGAGCATGGAACCGCCAAAAATGTATGATGGAAAAGCAATTATAGCCCTCATGCACATTGAGAATAACGACATTTTCATTGCTCTGTCAACTTTTAAGCTGCAGCCAGCGTCAGAACCGGACTATTCCTAATATAATCCTATTTCAATGACGATTTGTTTTGCGAAAGGGTATAACTGGGAAGGAAAATCTTACACAGGCATGCTGAAATCCTCTGTATTGTGTTACTATATGAATCAGGCAGCTAGTTATTGGTCCTTAGTTTCCCCACCATCCTTATTTTTTTCTGATATTGGGGTTCATGGTCCCCCTGGCTCCCTTCTGGCTACGCCAATGGAGAAAGAGAGAGTGAGTGAGTGAGTGAGTGAGTGAGTGAGAGAGAGAGAGAGAGAGAGAGAGAGAGAGAGAGAGAGAGAGAGAGAGAGAGTAGCGATTGTTTATGGCACACCACAGTGGGACACTGTTGGTGATGGCGCGTTTATACAAAGGTACAGTGAGCGGTTATTTTGTTCATTAGAACGTTCTAAGAGTTATATTAATGTGATCGGAGAGTGTTCATACTTTAGCTTTCTTCCAGTTTGGTTACGTAGGGCGCCTTTGTACGGACTTCTCATTATTAGCATATGTAACTCTGTTCGGTCGAGTTCCATATTGGAAACTCTACCATTCCCTGTTCGTTGTACTCCTCATTGCTCCCCACTGTCTCCTTCCCTGATCGGCTCAAGTCCCTTCTCACATGGTCCACTCATCTCAGCTGTGGCCCTTCCCTTATCAGTTGTCCTTGGTGTAGTTCCGCCTCGGTTCTATTGCAAGTTTCCTTTCTTCGCAGTCTTGCAGTTTATATTGTTGTTGTCGCTTTGTTAATGTATTAGTATCCAGACCACTCAGGCGTGGAGGTGACCCATGCTGTCAGAACGTACCTTAAACGTGGCATAATCAGCTGTCGTGAGAGCGCAGACCTCGACAAAAGCACTCGTAATATCCAGTTCGGGCTCAAGAAGAGAGGCGTGGACGTGCAGAGATCAGACTGTCACGTGACACGGCTGAAAGATAAGCACCAGGACCGAGCGCAGAACATGAAATCCGCCCTCAACGAGATACACCACACTATCGATTAATTTTTATCGCTAATGTTTTGATGATAAAGCATTCATAAATAAAACAAGATGCAGTCAATGAGAACGTATTTTTACAATTTCGATGCACTCTAGTCGTAACTTCAGTCTTCAGTCCATGTTGAAATATATGCCACATTTCACAGGTCATTTGCGAATATTCGTATCGCGACTGTTTCAAGAATATAGCACTTACAGAAAACTCGTAACCTATCGTTACCTACGATGTTTTATGCAAAATAGTGGCCCTAAAAAGTTCCTAAGTCGCTCGTAAAAACGGGACTGCATCGCAGGTTGAGAGTTGGCCTGCACGATAGCGTTCTATAAAATTTAATAGCCTCACCCACGCGCATCGACCAAATATTATCGTCTGCAGCGGATCGGCTTATCGCATATAGCGCCCCTTTACCTGGCCTTGTCTACCTAGAGCCCATCAGAGTTCGATGTCTACAAAAGTCCACAAATTTGCCACTGGAGCGAAGAGCAAGGAAATGTGTCAGTTTATAGGCCCATTAAGCAGTTTGTTTTTTCTATTTTTCCCGTGGCTCCCAGTTGGTGGTAGGTCACATATACATTTTTTTACGACTGCCTTTTATTCCCTATGTTCTCTGTCAAACGAATCAAGCTGACATGGGTACAATTTACCTTGCTTTTCTACGTGTTGTTTTACATTTCTCTGGTGATTTAATATAGTTTTACTCACAAATGTCATCACAAAACCACAGCTAGTATTTCAGTCTTTCATTTATTTAGTATTTTCAGTTTTGTAAAAAATACATACGTTTACATCATCCCTGCCTCGTATGCACCTGAACATCATTACATTCAGCATCAATCGTAATGCACGTGCTAATTGATGTAGACTGTAAATGCAAACATCAACAGAAATATGGCAAGACTGTCTAGCTCTCAGCAAGCACGCGAGTTGTATGAACCTGTTATCTACAAGCATTGTTTGTATCCAAATGTCTTCGTAAAAACAGCAGTCAAGGACTACATTGATTGGTGGAGGCCACGAGTTATCCACAATATCTTACTTGATCTTTCAAAATGACAATCAGTGTTGCAACTTTGAATTTCTCTGTATAAAACTATCAATTACTTCTGCTTTTAAATATATAAATAAACATTATACAAAACCGTTTATCAACATTACATGTCTCCTGAACAGTTTTATACACTGTAGTAGGCTCGTTAGTTGTTGTTTAAAGTTATCTGCTATTTAATTTCTTAACTAAAGGTCATAAAACACTACGTATCATCACACAACGAACCATTCAGTTGAATCAATTTACCACGTCTTTCTTAATTATATCTAGAATAAAACATTTATTGAAATGGGGAAGGTTGTTTTGTTAACTTTCATTATCATATTGCAACAACGTAATTTTTCTCAGGCTTTCTACTGCCTACAAGCTCAGAAAATCGATCCAAATATAAACAAATCCCAAAAGTCTTCTTAGCTATTGTGGCATTTCAAACAGCAATTCCAGACAATGAGACTAGATCAGTAAGTTGATCACATGTATATCGGTACGCATATTTTGGTGATGTTTCATAACTGAACATGCTGCGTTGTGGCTGAAATACCCAACCAAATGGTGGACGAATTGACACGACATTCTAGAACCGTGCCCACGCCATCTTTCACTTAATTTGTAAAACCTCTTTGTGAAGTCAACACCAACGTAGCACTATTTCCGCTGTTGGCCGCAAGCACTGGCTGACATATTGTACAATTTGATCAAGTTTGTCTTGTCGACATTGCCTGCGTTCAGCCAAAGGACACTCTTGCACGCGCTCCGATTCATGCAGGCCTCTTGTCTTGCATCTACCGTCAGTGACAGTGTCACTGCGATGTCGCGTCCACTCCTACGAGACTCAACTAAGACACTGACTGTCCTGGCAATCACACGCCACTTCTCTCAATCTACAGCTGTACAAAGACACAATTGTGGCATATGTCCATGCCTGCCTGTGGCACATGTCTACGCCAGCCTGTGGCACTGGTCCATGCCAGCCTGTGGCACATGTCTACGCCAGCCTGTGGCCCCAACACATGGCAGTGGATCCTTGTTCATTCGGGCCTGTAGCGGCAGCAGCTACTGTAGCGGCCCCGTCGTTCTACACACACACACACACAACCAGCTCAAGCATGTCTTGCCCACAGCGAGCCTGAAGACTGGACCGCGTGGAGAGCTCCTACACTTTGTGAAGAGCTCCTGGACAGCATGAAGAGCTCCTACACGACGTCCGTGTCACGTGTCTGTCAGTGCATCCAGCGCCAGGCAGCGTCACACATTCGTGGCGACGTACACCTCGATGCGTGCCGCGCGGTGTTGATGCCGACGATGACACTGTCATTACAGGACATGTCGGTGAGTGGTACTTCGTGACAGCGACGCATCGTCAGGTGACCCGCTCCCTCTGTCACAAACACAACCTTACTGCGTGTTCACTCGGCTCAATCGTCCTCGTCCAGGATGACTGGGGCCGACTTGCGCGCCTTCTTGTTCCTAGGTGGCTTCACGTCGTCCTCCTACCGACCGACACAAGCACATGTAGTGACACAGTTAGTGACACACAATCACACACGTGGTGACAAATTCAGTTAATAATACAATCACATGTAGAAACACATTTAGTTAGTGATACATTAATAACATATTGACGTATTTAGTTAGTGACACAATCACATGTGGTGACACGTTTAGTTTGTGACACAATCACAAGTAGTGACACATTTAATTTGTGACATATTAATAACCTATTAGTAACATCTGTTGACCTGTTGACATATTACTGACATCGATGACACTGTGACATCAGTGACAATGACATATTAACATTTTGACAAGTTTGAAATTTGTGACATATTAGTAAGTGTGATCGATCAGTAACATATTGCCACGTTAATGACAGTGTATTAAATCAGTGTCTCGATAACACAGTAATGACATCAGACACTCGGTATCAGACGATCAGCAGTGACATTACTGACTTTGTGACACAGAGGCACATTCCAGTATCTCACCTCGCTCGAGTCGGACAAGCTGTTGTCGCTGTCGTCAATCAGCGGTGACTTCTTGTTGCCCTGTCTCTTGGCGATGGCGGCGGCGGCGGACGCCCGGCGACTGGGGACAGCCCGCAACACTCGCGTCGTCTTCATCTCATCGATGTCCTCCACCAGGGCCAGCAGGTCACTGTATCTGCACACGACACAACAGGTTAGTCACTTCCATGCGGCAGGACCATCACTGGTTGTGACGCTCATGTACAGCAGGTCCCTATTCGGGTCCCTATTCAGGTCCGTATTCAGGACCCTATTCAGGTTTTGGCAAGCTTTGCCATTAATAGCGTTTTATCTCCTAATGATCTACTACATGGAGCCACTTCTATACAAACTAAATACATTTTGTATCTAATTGTTTACAGAGGTTTTCTGAGTTTTTGAAGATGGATTATCCAAACCTGCGGTGGCTACAATCGCGGAAGGCAGTATTTCAACCAGTGATTTGTCATTGTATGTTTTGGATGGTTTATTTGATAGTTTTGGCAAAGAAACTAATTCAGATGATGACGACGTTCGAAACTACGATGACATTGCAGAACTTAGCAACGAAACTGACTCTGGCAGCGGGAGTATTTTGATTGATACTCGGATGCCAATGATTCAAAAAGTTACAGCATGAAACCGGAGGAAGAGCAGCACACCGTGTTGTCAATGTAGCAGAGTACAGCTCATTGTACTCACTGATTATAGTACTTTCCTAAAATATCTAACATCCCTATTCATAAAATATATATTTGGTTCTCATTTTCCCCAAATGAAGTTATCAACGTTGCTGCACATTCACTGGGAATGCTGTACTCAGTGGTCACAGCAGACCAGGGCTGTAGGCCGTATGGTTAACAACTACTCGGAACACGAAACCTATCCAGAATGTCTACACACACCCCGGGCCAGTTAGTCTCCACCTAACAATCACCCGTCTCTCTTTAGCCATATTAACCACCAACCATTCCAACTGCCAATAATGTCAAAAATATTCAAAATGAGACATTCCTGTACCTTTTGTGACGACTACAGTCGGGAAGGATTTGATATAGATTGTAAACCATAGTTTCAACAAATGTGCATTTGAGAACCTGTGCCTTACTTTGACTTGAGCGTCTCTGGGCAGGTGTTCTGTACATGTTGTAGCCCTTGTTGTACCAACTCATGCATGAGAACTAGAACAAGAGACATCTTCTTATAACAAACAACAAGAGACATCTTCTTATAACAAACAACAAGAGACATCTTCTTATAACAACAAGAGACATCTTCTTATAACAAACAACAAGAGACATCTTCTTATAACAAACAACAAGAGACATCTTCTTATAACAACAAGAGACATCTTCTTATAACAAACAACAAGAGACATCTTCTTATAACAACAAGAGACATCTTCTTATAACAACAAGAGACACCTTCTTATAACAAACAACAAGAGACATCTTCTTATAACAAACAACAAGAGACACCTTCTTATAACAAACAACAAGAGACATCTTCTTATAACAACAAGAGACATCTTCTTATAACAAACAACAAGAGACATCTTCTTATAACAACAAGAGACATCTTCTTATAACAACAAGAGACATCTTCTTATAACAACAAGAGACATCTTCTTATAACAACAAGAGATACAATGGCTCAAGTTGTAAGGTACATTTCATTTTGGCGGATCATGTTCCTTGTATCAACGATGGCAATTTACCAAGTAACAGCTGACTTTGACTTTTGACTTTGACGGAATTTTGTTATAGTATTAGTGTTGTATTTTGTCAGACACTGCTGATGACAATCATAAAGAGTCTTTATAAACCTTACGGGGGCAAACCTGCAGCTAACAGCAGCTGTATATTCGATCATTACATTAACCATTACAGTGCGAGTTCCCGCTACAGCGGTCTACCAATAACGATAAACTACTGTACATAACAACACACATTTAGACACCTGTCCTTCAGCTGTTCATGAAATCACTGTTTACAGTGGCATACACTGTTGACACTGCTGACACTGTTGACACTGTAGACGCTGCTGACGCTGCTGACACTGCTGACGCTGCTGACACTGTCGACGCTGCTGACGCTATCGACACTGCTGACGCTATTGACAATATTGATACTACTGACACTATTGACACTGTTGACACTGTTGACACTGCTGACACTGCTGACACTGCTGACACTGCTGACACTGCTGACACTGCTGACACTGTACTTACACTGGATGTTCCGACAACACTGTCGCATGTGTTCCAGATGGGACAAGATGGGTTCAATCATCGAGTGGTCTTTGTCCTTGGCCCTGTTTGCTGCCTGAGATTGATGTCTGCAGACAACATAGAGAGACAGTCACACACAGGACTCAATCAGTGGCATCTGGATGTGATGAGTGACTCCCAAATTACTACTGGAAATTGTAGAACAAATCAGCATACCGCTTGCGACAATGTTCAATTTGTCATTAGAGGAGGGAATAGTTCCGTTAGAATGCAAAGAAGCAAACATTATACCATTATTTAAAAAAGGTTCAAGAAACAAGTCAGAGAACTATAGACCAGTGAGTTTAACATCGGTGATTTGCAAACTATTAGAAAGACTAATTAAAGATCATTTGGTTGATTTTCTTGTTAAAAATAAATTGATAAACACATCTCAACATGGGTTTTTAAAAGCGAGGTCATGCTTAACAAATATGTTATGTTTTTTGGAAGATGTCACAAAGTGGGTAGATGAGGGATCACCAGTAGATATAATCTACTTAGATTTTAAAAAAGCCTTTGACAAAGTGCCACACCAAAGATTACTACTTAAACTAAAGGCCCATGGCATAGGAAATAGTATGATTAACTGGATAGAAAAATGGCTTATTGATAGAAGACAAAGAGTAGTAGTTGATGGGGAGGTTTCAAACTGGAAATCTGTTTTGAGTGGAGTACCGCAAGGATCAGTATTGGTACCTATTTTATTCTTAATATATATCAATGATTTGGATGATGACATAACAAGCAAGGTTTTGAAGTTTGCGGACGACACAAAAGTGTTTAGGAAAATTAAAAGTGATGCAGATAGACAGCATTTACAAGATGATCTTAATAAGTTGATAGAATGGTCTGAGAAATGGCAAATGCTGTTTAACTTTGGAAAGTGTAAGTGCCTCCACACAGGACATGGGAATGAAAATGCACAATATACAATGGGTGGTACTGTACTAAATACTACTGTAAAGGAAAAGGACTTAGGGTTAACCATTAGTGCTGACATGGAGGTATCAGAGCAGTGTGGAATTGCAGCAGCGAAGGCAAACCAAATTCTTGGATTAATTAGGCGAAATATAGTGTACAAAGAAAAAGAACTAATAATACCGCTTTATAAAACAATAGTTAGGCCTCATTTAGAATATTGTATACAAGCATGGAGGCCATATCGCAAGAAGGATATTGATATGCTAGAAAGAGTACAAAGGAGAGCAACAAAAATGATACCAAAACTCAGGAATATTAGTTATGAAATGCGTCTAAAAGAATGTGGTCTAACAACACTAGAAACCAGAAGATTGAGAGGAGATCAGATTGAGGTTTTTAAAATATTGAATGGGTATGAAAATATTGACAGAAATATTTTTTTCACGGTCAAAGAAGAGAGAAGGACTAGAGGACATGGAGTTACATTAGCAAAGAAGCAGTGTAGACTAGATATTAGAACATTTTCATTTTCTCAAAGAATAGTAAACGAATGGAACAGATTATCAGCTGATTGTGTAAGTGCTAGTAGTGTTAATATATTTAAAAATAAAATTGACATATACCTAAGACGGGCGGGGTATACTTAGATAGATAGGTTGGACTCTCGATAAGCCAAACGGCTTCCTTGTCCACCTGCCATCTAGAGTTGATTCTCTAGGTGGCAATCTTGTTAAATCTCTTGTTAAATCTTGTTAAACATAAGAAGCCACTACTGGATGCTTTAACATTGGATGGATGCATGTTTGCGTGCATGTGTGTTACTGAGTGTGCTAGACAAGTGGCTGAAATTGTTCTTACAGTTTGATTCTGGATTTGCTGCAACTTGTTTGGTTTGTTCTGTTCTATTTTTGCCTGTGACGAGATACACTTACAATGCTCCAAAGTTAACACAGTGTGTAATGATTTTTACAAGGTTTCATTCTAATTCCTGACTATTAGTATGTGTTAATACACATACTAATAGTTGAATGACATATTTTTAGATACTCTTACAATGCTCCAAAGTTAGGGCATTAACACATACTAATAGTTGAATGACATATTTTTTAGATACTCTTACAATGCTCCAAAGTTAGTGCATTAACACATACTAATAGTTGAATGACATATTTTTTAGATACTCTTACAATGCTCCAAAGTTAGCGCATTAACACATACTAATAGTTGAATGACATATTTTTTAGATACTCTTACAATGCTCCAGTGTTAGCGCATTAACACATACTAATAGTTGAATGACATATTGTTTAGATACTCTTACAATGCTCCAAAGTTAGCGCATTAACACATACTAATAGTTGAATGACATATTTTTTAGATACTCTTCTTACAATGCTCCAATGTTAGCGCATTAACACATACTAATAGTTGAATGACATATTTTTTAGATACTCTTACAATGCTCCAAAGTTAGTGCATTAACACATACTAATAGTTGAATGACATATTTTTTAGATACTCTTACAATGCTCCAAAGTTAGCGCATTAACACATACTAATAGTTGAATGACATATTTTTTAGATACTCTTACAATGCTCCAGTGTTAGCGCATTAACACATACTAATAGTTAAATGACATATTTTTTAGATACTCTTACAATGCTCCAAAGTTAGCGCATTAACACATACTAATAGTTGAATGACATATTTTTTAGATACTCTTACAATGCTCCAATGTTAGCGCATTAACACATACTAATAGTTGAATGACATATTTTTTAGATACTCTTACAATGCTCCAAAGTTAGCGCATTAACACATACTAATAGTTGACTGACATATTTTTTAGATACTCTTACAATGCTCCAAAGTTAGCGCATTAACACATACTAATAGTTGACTGACATATTTTTTAGATACTCTTACAATGCTCCAATGTTAGCGCATTAACACATACTAATAGTTGAATGACATATTTTTTAGATACTCTTACAATGCTCCAGTGTTAGCGCATTAACACATACTAATAGTTGAATGACATATTTTTAGATACTCTTACAATGCTCCAAAGTTAGCGCATTAACACATTCTAATAGTTGAATGACATATTTTTTAGATACTCTTACAATGCTCCAGTGTTAGCGCATTAACACATGCTAATAGTTGAATGACATATTTTTTAGATACTCTTACAATGCCCCAATGTTAGCGCATTAACACATACTAATAGTTGAATGACATATTTTTTAGATACTCTTACAATGCTCCAAAGTTAGCGCATTAACACATACTAATAGTTGACTGACATATTTTTTAGATACTCTTACAATGCTCCAAAGTTAGCGCATTAACACATACTAATAGTTGAATGACATATTTTTTAGATACTCTTACAATGCTCCAAAGTTAGCGCATTAACACATACTAATAGTTGAGTGACATATTTTTTAGATACTCTTACAATGCTCCAATGTTAGCGCATTAACACATACTAATAGCTGAATGACATATTTTTTACATACTCTTACAATGCTCCAATGTTAGCGTATTAAGACAGTTGAATGACGTACTTTTGTCGCTTCTTGTTTGGCGAGGGTCCGCAGCGAGTGAGCTGTGACTGGAGCAGGTCTGCGAGTTTGTCTTCGTATTCCTGGGCCCAGAACTTGAGGATGGACACAGTGAAGAAGTCATTCTTCTTGCACTCGCGCCGGAGGATGGGTCGGAGGAGCTCCTCCGTCGGACTGGAGCAATACACCACAACACTGTCACGGTGATGAGTACCATAATGATTGCACGTATTCAGGCACCTGTGCTCTTGTTAGACTAATAAACATCTCGGTATTCTTATTTATTTAACGAAAAATGCCTCCTTACTTGGCACTGTTCGGATATTAGATTTATTTATTTTCACCGGCAGAACAGAATTGTTTAGTTGATTAAACACGATGTAGATCCTCTTATGCTAAGTCTGCATCAGCTGTGGCAACAATCAGGCTTCTGATGTTCACTGTTATGATCCCAAAATGTCAGACCATCAGATTTCTGCTGTCTCATTGGGTGAGTCGGAATTCTTATCTCTTGTGCTCAGTGTGGTGTATTACAAGTTAAAACCTCATGTCGCATGTACACTCAGTGTGAAAGTGGCTGCAGTGCTAAAAATGAAAGTTCAAACTGGTCCAAGCTGGTAAGCGATGGTTTCCAGTTTCGTATTATTTGCCACCCTATTCTATTACTCTGCACTATGGTTATTAAATTTGATCAATTTGCCATCGTGGGCAGTCATCTGGAACTGAACTAATATTTGGAACATAAGAGTAACTCAAATAACTCAAAACTTAGCAGTCCAAAAATAAAGTATGCAACAAATAATGATTATACAAGTTTAGTGTGTTTGTAAATATACAGAGTCCAAATACATAATTCTCATGGCAGTTCAGTATGTCTGTGGGGGTCAAAGATTATACTGGTGATGGCTATAGCAATGGAATCAAGCTCCAGTTACACAACATTGCAGCTGGCCAGTGACAGTCTGAATACTGCAATGACTGAATGTATTCGGTCACTTAAAAATAATTAATTAAATAATTACCTGTCCGAAAACTAAACTATAGTAAATTATGTTGTTACATTCTTCTACTGCAGTTTGTGCAGAGGGTAAAAGCAAGGGTAAATTCCTATGTACTACAATGTCACACTCTGCGCCCCATCCTCAATGCTCTTCTGAGTGTTTTACCCTACCCCCAACTAACAGACTTGTTTGACCAAACACCATCGTGACATCTTTGGGAAGAATTCAGCCATGCGACATGCAACTTCTGCACAACGTCAATACTCAAGTGAACGGAACGAAATCCACAGACATGATACATGTCATTGGACGCCAACATTCCGGCCAAATTATGCATAATTTTATATCCGTGCAAGGTGTGCTGTTTACTGAATGTGCTCGCTGATAAGTGGAGGAACTATTGCATCTGTCTAGTACTGGTGAAGACACACTACTCACCAGTCCTGCTTCAGTTGGATCAAGAGGCTGCTGAGGGCCTCAGCATGAGCTGGTAACACAAGACACTTGGTGACAACACTCATACGTATGGGTCATACCATTTCATTTCTCATATAATACTAATATGGCAATCTGGCAAATGAAAACTTTATATGGCTGGCAAATAACTCATCAGAATGCTCATATTGCTGGCAATTAATCGTCATATATATATATATATATATATATATATATATATATATATATATATATATATATATATATATATATATACACACACACTCCCTGTATATATGTATATTTATGTATATATATATATCTCTCTGTGTATATAAATTATACACACACACACACACACACACACACACACACACACACACACACACACACACACACACACACACACACACACACACACTCAAACAGAACTGTCCTGAGCATTCTATTTCAATTCATCAAATATATTTCAAAATGAAATATTGTAACTGACAATGTGCACACTATTTAATTTCTCATCTAACTCCCTATACAAAACGTTGACTGGCAATTAATGGTCATATAATTACTTCTGACATACAACAGCTGGTACCACAGCAGCCATGTCAGTGCTAAGACATTCTACAACCTCACGTTGAGTTACGTCACTGCAAGTCACTAGCAACAACAACGACAAAGTGACTGTGGACAGACTGAGACCCACCTGTGAAGTCGAGCTTGGGCAGGATGGGCATGATGTGTTCTATGGGGATGTTGTGTGTGGCAATGAGCTGCCACAGGAAGTACTGCTCTATCGTGTCCCAGTCCAGACTGGCATCTGTCACACACACACACACACACACACAATCAGTGGCTATTTTTAATACAAGGATTCAGTTCTGATATGGTGCACCATCCAGTCTAGGACAGCACGAAGTTGTTTACACTTTACTTCCCTGGCAGACTTGTTCAATCAAACAACTCATCAAGGTTTTACACAGTAGCAAAGGACTCAAACCCAGGTTCTCTTACATTCCGAAGCTGTACCCCTTAACCACTGCGCTGTTACTTTACACATGCATCTGGGAATGTATACATGTGTTTGGGAATGTACACATGTGTCTGGGAACGTACACGTGTGTCTGGGAATGTACACGTGTGTCTGGGAATGTACACCTGTGTCTGGGAACGTACACGTGTGTCTGGGAATGTATACGTGTGTCTGGGAATGTACACGTGTGTCTGGGAATGTACACGTCTGTCTGGGAATGTACACGTGTGTCTGGGAATGTACAAGTGTGTCTGGGAATGTACACGTGTGTCTGGGAATGTACACGTGTGTCTGGGAATGTACAAGCGTGTCTGGGAATGTACACGTGTGTCTGGGAATGTACACGTGTGTCTGGGAATGTACACGTGTGTCTGGGAATGTACACGTGTGTCTGGGAATGTACACGTGTGTCTGGGAATGTACACGTGTGTCTGGGAATGTACACGTGTGTCTGGGAATGTACACGTGTGTCTGGGAATGTACAAGTGTGTGTCTGGGAATGTACACGTGTGTCTGGGAAAGTACACGTGTGTCTGGGAATGTACAAGTGTGTCTGGGAATGTACACGTGTGTCTGGGAATGTACACGTCTGTCTGGGAATGTACACGTGTGTCTGGGAATGTACAAGTGTGTCTGGGAATGTACACGTGTGTCTGGGAATGTACACATGTGTCTGGGAATGTACAAGCGTGTCTGGGAATGTACAAGCGTGTCTGGGAATGTACACGTGTGTCTGGGAATGTACACGTGTGTCTGGGAATGTACACGTGTGTCTGGGAATGTACACGTGTGTCTGGGAATGTACACGTGTGTCTGGGAATGTACACGTGTGTCTGGGAATGTACACGTGTGTCTGGGAATGTACAAGTGTGTCTGGGAATGTACACGTGTGTCTGGGAATGTACACGTGTGTCTGGGAATGTACAAGCGTGTCTGGGAATGTACACGTGTGTCTGGGAATGTACACGTGTGTCTGGGAATGTACACGTGTGTCTGGGAATGTACACGTGTGTCTGGGAATGTACACGTGTGTCTGGGAATGTACACGTGTGTCTGGGAATGTACACGTGTGTCTGGGAATGTACACGTGTGTCTGGGAATGTACAAGTGTGTGTCTGGGAATGTACACGTGTGTCTGGGAAAGTACACGTGTGTCTGGGAATGTACAAGTGTGTCTGGGAATGTACACGTGTGTCTGGGAATGTACACGTCTGTCTGGGAATGTACACGTGTGTCTGGGAATGTACAAGTGTGTCTGGGAATGTACACGTGTGTCTGGGAATGTACACATGTGTCTGGGAATGTACAAGCGTGTCTGGGAATGTACAAGCGTGTCTGGGAATGTACACGTGTGTCTGGGAATGTACACGTGTGTCTGGGAATGTACACGTGTGTCTGGGAATGTACACGTGTGTCTGGGAATGTACACGTGTGTCTGGGAATGTACACGTGTGTCTGGGAATGTACACGTGTGTCTGGGAATGTACAAGTGTGTGTCTGGGAATGTACACGTGTGTCTGGGAAAGTACACGTGTGTCTGGGAATGTACACGTGTGTCTGGGAATGTACACGTGTGTCTGGGAATGTACACATGTGTCTGGGAATGTACAAGTGTGTCTGGGAATGTACACGTGTGTCTGGGAATGTACACGTGTGTCTGGGAATGTACACGTGTGTCTGGGAATGTACACGTGTGTCTGGGAATGTACACGTGTGTCTGGGAATGTACACGTGTGTTTGGGAATGTACACGTGTGTGGGAATGTACACGTGTGTCTGGGAATGTACACGTGTGTCTGGGAATGTACAAGTGTGTCTGGGAATGTACACGTGTGTCTGGGAATGTACAAGTGTGTCTGGGAATGTACACGTGTGTCTGGGAATGTACACGTGTGTGTCTGGGAATGTACACGTGTGTCTGGGAATGTACAAGTGTGTCTGGGAATGTACACGTGTGTCTGGGAATGTACAAGTGTGTGTCTGGGAATGTACACGTGTGTCTGGGAATGTACACGTGTGTCTGGGAATGTACAAGTGTGTCTGGGAATGTACAAGTGTGTGGGAATGTACACGTGTGTCTGGGAATGTACATGTGTGTGGGAATGTACAAGTGTGTCTGGGAATGTACACGTGTGTCTGGGAATGTACAAGTGTGTCTGGGAATGTACACGTGTGTCTGGGAATGTACACCTGTGTCTGGGAATGTACACGTGTGTCTGGGAAAGTACACGTGTGTCTGGGAATGTACACATGTGTCTGGGAATGTACACGTGTGTCTTGGAATGTACACCTGTGTCTGGGAATGTACACATGTGTCTGGGAATGTACAAGTGTGCCTGGGAATGTACACATTTGTGTATTTCATATTTACTTTTCTCAAAATTCCTTTCAGTGATTTTTACAAGGTTTCATTCTAATTCCTGACTTTACTGATGTTCACAACATTACGTTTACTGTGATTATTCCACGGTCAGTAACTATTTCACCAATCAGTTGGGGATGTTTTATGGTTTAATGCTGAAATCGGTAAAATTACAACTACATCAATCATTAACGTTTGGCAAGATACAAATGTCGTACTTAATACTGAGAGGAAGGAGTCTTTCCTGAACATCACTAGGTGGCCACGCAGGATCTCACACACCAGATCTTGCAGCTGCAACAAAGGTCAGAGGTCACACGAGATGAAGACCACAACACAGCATCACGATGTACATTTTAATAAAACAAAAAAATTTCAGTTTATACATCCCGTCTGGGATGGGCAGTTTTGTTTGATGTTTGGTCTAATACACATCACATAGCCAAGGTAATGTAATGCCATACATTACTGCTATCAACATTGTTGGTAATGCAAAGCTTCATTGTATGGAACAAAATGAAAACACCCGTTGGACCCACCTGTGTTGCATCTATGGACGACACAATGAGATGTAACAGTTCGGAATTGCCTATGGCTATGCTGGGAAACTGCAAACAAAACAACACATTACTGTGATGTTGTACATACTGGCATCATACTGGAGCACAGACAAAACACATACATGGCTCAGCCTGAAATACAAAATATCTTAAGCACAATGAATATGAATAATTAAATTAAGTAGAAATAAGGTTTCTTATTTTCTCTATACAACTGCGAAAGTAGCATAGCATTTCTTCCATGAAAGTATGAAGAACACAACACAAAAATTATCACAGAACTAAGTAAAACTGGTTGACACCTCATGATTATAAATGACAGTTTATAGCTGGTTGTTGACAGTTTCCAAGGGGAAAAACCTGACAAAATTGTATAAAAGGTGTCTGAAACATATCACTGCCGGTCGAGAAGACGCGACAGTTACGACACAAGGATGGGCGTAAATAGACCAGAGCACTTACATGTGTGTAGATGTCTGGGATGAGAAATGAAAATAACCGGACATCGTCCTCTTGGCATAGCTACAACGAAAAAACAGACAACTGCTACAAGTGATGGCATAAACCTGGTGGATAACCCTACATAAAAACGTAGTTCACCACAGACCACCTCCACTGACCCCTGTCACATGAAACCTTTCACTTACATCATTCTGCCTGCAACTTCAGCAACTTAGAATTAATCCGGTGGTAGTTCTGCCGTCAATAAATCGGTAATATTTCAGATTTCTTTGGTTTCATACTGCTATATTTTAATGAGTAATTTATGCATTATAATTTATTAACTATTTTCTATTGTGCTGTGTTCACTTTACGGTACTGTCTGACTATCATGTTCCCATTATACTCATGTCTAGCTTATCCAGTCTTCAATAATCTGGTTGTTTCACAAACTGCACGTTTTATTCAGGAACCATCTTGATGCCATACATACGGTGCCTCACTAGTCCATACATTTTGTTTATCCACCAAAACACTTGGGAACCAAAGTGTATGGATAAATGATACAAGATTTAAATTGAATAACATTGTATAACTATTGGCACAGTTGTTAGTTTAAATGACAGTTTTACTACTACTATTACTCTATGTTAATGATCATGGTGTGTTATGCATTGTAAAGCACCATGAACAATTATGGATCTGGCACTACAGCAAAGGAAATATATTATTATTAAAATTGCCAGTATGAGCTCAAAGTCAGCCTTAATCTAATCAACTCTGTTTTATCAAACTCAGATGCTGCTTTAGCAACACATCAAACCATAGAAATAGCAACTTTCTTCTATCTATAAGAAAGACATTGAAACAAAACAAAAGAAATGAAGCATATGTGAGCCCACCAGCGTGTACATGTATGTTTTCATGCATGGTGGTGCACGTATATGTATATATGTGTGGTGTGCTTAGATGCGTGTATACAATGTATGTGCCAGTGTATGTGGTGTGTGTGTGCGTGTGGATGTGTGTATGTTTGTTGCTATTGTGTGTGTGTGTGTGGGCTTGTGTGAATAAAGTGCATGGTGTGTATGTATGTATGTATGTGTGTGTGTGTGCATGCATGTGTGTGTGTATGCGTGCGAGGGTGTATGTGCGTGTGTGCGTGTCTGCTGTCACCCACCCTGAGATCTGTCATGAGGCAAGTCTTCAAGTCGCGGTTCTCCATGTTCTTGCAGAAGTCTTTGTACGCCAGCATCTTCTCATCCGTCTGTACTTTACTACAGTAACAGAAACAACATGTCACTACACATGAGGAACATATAGGTGATGTGTGTATGTTTGAAGCCATCTCCTCCAGTACAGACAGACACTGCCCTGACTTTGAGGAAGTAGAGAAGATATAGGTGATGTGTGTATGTTTGTAGCCTTCTCGTCCAGTACAGACAGACACTGACTTGACTTTGAGGAAGTAGAGAAGATATAGGTGATGTGTGTATGTTTGTAGTCATCTCCTCCAGTACAGACAGACACTGACTTGACTTTGAGGAAGTAGAGAAGATATAGGTGATGTGTGTATGTTTGTAGTCATCTCCTCCAGTACAGACAGACACTGACTTGACTTTGAGGAAGTAGAGAAGATATAGGTGATGTGTGTATGTTTGTAGCCTTCTCCTCCAGTACAGACAGACACTGACCTGACTTTGAGGAAGTAGAGAAGATATAGGTGATGTGTGTATGTTTGTAACCTTCTCCTCCAGTACAGACAGACACTGACCTGACTTTGAGGAAGTAGAGAAGATATAGGTGATGTGTGTAAGTTTGTAGCCTTCTCCTCCAGTACAGACAGACACTGACCTGACTTTGAGGAAGTAGAGAAGATATAGGTGATGTGTGTAAGTTTGTAGCCTTCTCCAGTACAGACAGACACTGACCTGACTTTGAGGAAGTAGAGAAGATATAGGTGATGTTTGTAGCCTTCTCCTCCAGTACAGACAGACACTGACCTGACTTTGAGGAAGTAGAGAAGATATAGGTGATGTTTGTAGCCTTCTCCTCCAGTACAGACAGACACTGACCTGACTTTGAGGAAGTAGAGAAGATATAGGTGATGTGTGTATGTTTGTAGCCTTCTCCTCCAGTACAGACAGACACTGACCTGACTTTGAGGAAGTAGAGAAGATATAGGTGATGTTTGTAGCCTTCTCCTCCAGTACAGACAGACACTGACCTGACTTTGAGGAAGTAGAGAAGATATAGGTGATGTGTGTATGTTTGTAGCCTTCTCCTCCAGTACAGACAGACACTGGTCTGACTTTGAGGAAGTAGAGAAGATATAGGTGATGTGTTTATGTTTGTAACCTTCTCCTCCAGTACAGACACTGACCTGACTTTGAGGAAGTAGAGAAGATATAGGTGATGTGTGTATGTTTGTAACCTTCTCCTCCAGTACAGACAGACACTGGTCTGACTTTGAGGAAGTAGAGAAGATATAGGTGATGTGTTTATGTTTGTAGCCATCTCCTCCAGTACAGACACTGACCTAACTTTGAGGAAGTAGAGAAGATATAGGTGATGTGTGTATGTTTGTAGCCATCTCCTCCAGTACAGACAGACACTGACCTGACTTTGAGGAAGTAGAGAAGATATAGGTGATGTGTGTATGTTTGTAGCCATCTCCTCCAGTACAGACAGACACTGGTCTGACTTTGAGGAAGTAGAGAAGATATAGGTGATGTGTTTATGTTTGTAGCCATCTCCTCCAGTACAGACACTGACCTAACTTTGAGGAAGTAGAGAAGATATAGGTGATGTGTGTATGTTTGTAGCCTTCTCCTCCAGTACAGACAGACACTGACCTGACTTTGAGGAAGTAGAGAAGATATAGGTGATGTGTGTATGTTTGTAGCCTTCTCCTCCAGTACAGACAGACACTGACCTGACTTTGAGGAAGTAGAGAAGATATAGGTGATGTGTGTATGTTTGTAGCCTTCTCCTCCAGTACAGACAGACACTGACCTGACTTTGAGGAAGTAGAGAAGATATAGGTGATGTGTGTATGTTTGTAACCTTCTCCTCCAGTACAGACAGACACTGACCTGACTTTGAGGAAGTAGAGGAAGAGGTAAGCGATGCGGGTCTGCTTGTGAGACATCTCTTCCAGCAGCATGAGCAGAGGCTGTCGACTCGGGTCCTCCTCCGAGGTCTGACATATGTTCCTACCAGACAACAACACCGGTAAACACATGAGCAGACTACAGCTGAAAACACCATCGCCATGGTGAAGACGAGAGTTGAAAAACTAATTTTTTTACGCCACCACAAAGATTCAACACTCCAAGTTAAGAAAACCGTCTTTCTTATTTTGGACCCCCTTAGTAATTCTTCTGTACAAAACTAAGCAGACCAAATTAGACGAGCTGATGAATAAACAATAAATCTAAAGAAAAGAAGCGACATCTGTCAGACAGAAAACCATAATGATACTCAGTATTGCATCAGAAGTGACATAATAATACTCAGTAGGGAATCAGAAGTGACACAATGATACTCAGTAGGGCATCAGAAGTGACACAATGATACTCAGTAGGGCATCAGAAGTGACACAATGATACTCAGTAGGGAATCAGAAGTGACATAATGATACTCAGTAGGGCATCAGAAGTGACACAATGATACTCAGTAGGGCATCAGAAGTGACACAATGATACTCAGTAGGGAATCAGAAGTGACACAATGATACTCAGTAGGGCATCAGAAGTGACACAATGATACTCAGTAGGGCATCAGAAGTGACACAATGATACTCAGTAGGGAATCAGAAGTGACATAATGATACTCAGTAGGGCATCAGAAGTGACACAATGATACTCAGTAGGGCATCAGAAGTGACACAATGATACTCAGTAGGGAATCAGAAGTGACATAATGATACTCAGTAGGGCATCAGAAGTGACACAATGATACTCAGTAGGGAATCAGAAGTGACACAATGATACTCAGTAGGGCATCAGAAGTGACACAATGATACTCAGTAGGGAATCAGAAGTGACATAATGATACTCAGTAGGGCATCAGAAGTGACACAATGATACTCAGTAGGGCATCAGAAGTGACACAATGATACTCAGTAGGGCATCAGAAGTGACACAATGATACTCAGTAGGGAATCAGAAGTGACATAATGATACCCAGTAGGGCATCAGAAGTGACACAATGATACTCAGTAGGGCATCAGAAGTGACACAATGATACTCAGTATTGCATCAGAAGTGACATAATGATACTCAGTAGGGCATCAGAAGTGACGTAATGATACCCAGTAGGGCATCAGAAGTGACACAATGATACTCAGTAGGGCATCAGAAGTGACACAATGATACTCAGTAGGGCATCAGAAGTGACATAATGATATCCAGTAGGGAATCAGAAGTGACACAATGATACTCAGTAGGGCATCAGAAGTGACACAATGATACTCAGTAGGGCATCAGAAGTGACACAATGATACTCAGTAGGGCATCAGAAGTGACACAATGATACTCAGTAGGGAATCAGAAGTGACACAATGATACTCAGTAGGGCATCAGAAGTGACATAATGATACCCAGTAGGGCATCAGAAGTGACATAATGATACTTGGTAGGGCATCAGAAGTGACTAAGACTTACCTAAATATCACAAACAAGGGTGTTCCTATGGAATCCTCTAACAACCTGAAACAGAACAAAATCAGTAATAAGAACTGCAATAATACAACTTTGTTCACCACTGTCAACATGCAATGTTTCATGTCAAATACGAATGTTTTCTAGTGTCTGAGTCACATAATACATAACATTTCCTATATACAATAAAATGAGATACAATAAATAAATATATATTATGTATATAAAATAAACTTTATCAATTTTCTATGTTAACTCTTACAATGATTAATAATTTAAGTTCAGGTTACAACCTAACAAATGTTGACTAAAATAACAGTACTAATTATTAAAGATGTAAACATATGTAAATTGTTTGTTTGTAAATTGAAAATCATTCATCATGTGACCTGTTGTCTAGCAACAGGCCCATCATGCCTTTAAAATGTATGCCACACACATGGACCGTTCATACATTCTGCTGTATTTTTGTTTTGGAATTTTGAACCCAAACATTTTTCTTTATGACAGAACACAAGGCAGAGAGTTTACTGTGTCAACTCTGTAGAAGAATGTTTGATCTATGAGACGTCAGGCCACAATAGTAATCATAGAAAAATGTTGAGTGTCAATGTCTACCAGGGTTATTGTAAGGACCTGGGTGATTTACCCAGCTATGAAAGCTCAGTACTCAGCTAGCTATATGTATTACAAGCTTAACAAAACTCGAGCACTATTTCTCAAAGTCGAAGCCACATATTTACTCAGCCTTATGGTCAACAATTGCAACTTAATAAACAGACATTAAACAAAATTCCAGCCTGTGGATGCGGCACGTCAGTTGCCATGACAACACTCACTCGTCGTCGAAGTCATGTGGCAAGATGCTGTTGTTGAGTTGAGCTGCTGTCAACTGACACAGACACGTTGCAAGGATCACCGCCGTGTCCTGGTCAAACTCCTCCTACAACACAACATCAATGACACTGGACAGTGGTCACTCGCCTCACTCGGTCACCTGACAAAGTGGACAGTCACATGCACGGCTGACCGGGCCTCACGTTTGAATGACTTTATCCGCCACCAAAAACAAGTTGACTAAATTTAAAAAGAATCAAGTTAAACCTTTCTACCAGAGAATACGGCATGTAGTGATTTACTAAAGTTACATTTAGTTGCTTATTTGTTTAGGATGTACATTACTACTTCTAAAGGTTGTGTTTAGATATCGAACATAATTGTTTATCAAGTTTGTTTATCAAGTGTAACCACGTGATACATGTGTGTGTGTGTGTGTGCATGTGTGGGTGTGTGTGTGTGCATGTGTGGGTGTGTGTATGTGCATGTGTGGGTGTCTGTGTGTGCAGGCATGCACTGGGATTCCAACCGCCCGACAGATACGCTGCCCTTTACTCATACATCTGCAGGGTAACTGTGTAATAAGTCAGTTTACTGCTGGCATATCACATACATTAGGTGTATTTGTTGTATGCATTACATTAGACATTTTTCAGTTACTGTTCCCTGAAAACACATCTTGCTGAAAAATGTATGCGATTCTAATGCATTTCCCTACAAGATGAGACTTAAAATAACTGTGCCATTATTATTACAAGTGTCTTTGAAGTGACAAAGTCACAAAATGAGAGTTTATGTTACTAACCCTGATCACTGTCTGCATTAGTTGGTCCATCAGTTCACACTGAGTCTCGTTGTCACTGCAAACACAAACACAAACCACAGTTGATCTATCCATCATGTCACCTGTCACTACCTAAAATAAAGTACTACGTACGTACGTACGTACGTACGTACGTACGTACGTACGTACGTACGTACGTACGTACGTACGAACGTACGAACGAACGAACGAACGAACGAACGAACGAACGAACGAACGAACGAACGAACGAACGAACGAACGAACGAACGAACGAACGAACGAACGAACGAACGAACGAACGAACGAACGAACGAACGAACGAACGAACGAACGAACGAACGAACGAACGAACGAACGAACGAACGAACGAACGAACGAACGAACGAACGAACGAACGAACGAACGAACGAACGAACGAACGAACGAACGAACGAACGAACGAACGAACGAACGAACGAACGAACGAACGAACGAACGAACGAACGAACGAACCACAGTTGATCTATCCATCATGTTACCTCTTACCTGCCTACAATAAAGTGCACTCCAACATTCCATCGTATACTTTATTGAAACAATGTCCCCAAATGTTTCTCTTTGAGGTAATAAACACTGTTCCAACATAACAAACATTTAATGTGAATATTTAGTAATCAAAATTAAATTTCACAACACTTGAAAAAACACACCTTTCTTTCTGCAGCACAGTGACTAGTCGCTTGATCTCCCCGTCCAGTTGCTCTACGTGCTCTGTGATGTCGATCGGCTCAAACTTTGGTGGCTCTTTGATTGGTTGAAAGTTCATTTCACTCCGTATTTTCTCTGTTGATGAACAGGCTACAGTTAAACCAATGTGCAATGCACATATTTGTAATTGGAACCATTCAGCACAAAGTTACATCAATATTCATATATCTATCTATCTAAGTTACATGGCAAATTATTAAGTTGTCATTAGCTACTTTATTGAAATTATTTAAATAATCCACTTTTCAAAACTCAACAGGCAATGAAATATTCACTAGAACAGAAACAATATATTCAAATTTACCACTTCATAAACATTTCTTATACATAATATAATTGTCTTTAAGTTTGTGTGAAATATTGGGTTTTATACCATTTACATGGATTTGTTTCAAATGTAAACATCATGACTAAGTGTATAATTATGGTCTCTTATTTGACATACAAGTATCAGTTTAACTGCAAAATCTACAGTGGTTTATGAGCAAAAACATGCTACTCATATTCGTAACAAACACAAACTTCCTTTTTTTTCATGTACGTAGATTTAGTAGTTTGATGACTCTGATGCTAATCAATCAGAATAAAATGTACAGACTAGTTAACAACAACACAACTATACTTTTTTGCACATTTTTACATTTTTTCAGGTCAAAGATATGGATGTCAACCAAGAATGTGGACACGTGGTACATGTGGAATGGGAGCAGACAGGATCACTGGTCCATGAATGCAGACGTCCAGGGAATGGACGGGAAGATGAGGTCCACAAGACTGGGATGGTGGGAGAGCGTAGAGGCATCTGTAGGGACTGGGAGAGGAGTGGAGAACGAGAGGGAAAGTTAGAGGGCAGTAGAGATGGAGTAATCGTACTCGTGTACTCGTACTCGAGTACGAGTACTTTTTGAGTACTCGTACTCGAGTACGAAGCAAAGTAATCGCACTCGTACTCGAGTACATTACAAAAGTAATCGTACTCACGATTACTTCTCACGATTACATTTTTTTCATATGAACAATTGCAAGCAAATATATTAGACAGATGAAAATGGCAATATTAGAAGTAATCTAATAAATGTAATAATAATCGAGGTATTCATTTTCTGTTACTGTTGAGCATTTCAGTTAAATAAATATTCAGTCAGATTTCCCTAATTAATACTTTCTCTTCCCAGAGAAGCCACATCTCCTCATTCTTCTGCTTAGTACAAAGTACAAGTTATATTGTGACAGTCCCTGGGAATCACTGCAGGAGATAAGCATCCCCTAACATCTTGCTTTGTAATTTTAGAAGCCATGCTACAGCCCCACCTGTACTGTTTGTTCTGTCAGTATGGTGTGGTTGACTGGGCAGTTAGCTGCTAAATCTCTGTCCATTATGTTTAACTGTAAACTGCAAACCTGTCTAAATCCCCAACTATTCTATTTGTCCCATCTGACATATGACATATTTGAATTGGATATTATTGTTAATATATTTTCCTCTTGATACTTCATTAACATAGTTGAACCACCACTAATTTGGCACTCATTATAACACTTGTATTGTATGCTATTTGTTACAGTATCACTATGATACCTTTAATTTGTAGTGTCATGATATATGGACATCTTGAGTATCAATCCAGTATTAAATGGTTCATTCAACGCATGAGAAAGTCATCTGATTATTAACAATAATAATAACATCTGGATAGTGGATAGCAGTTAGCAGTAATCAGTTAGAACACTAGATATTGGCACAGCAACAGAACAAGAATGAAACCTGATTCCATGGAGGTCGCCTTTATGGTAGAAACAGGATATTTATTAAAATAATCGTGAAAGTAATCATGATTGCATTCTAAAGTAATCGTGAACGTAGTCATGATTACATTCTAAAGTAATCGTACTCGTACTCAAGTACATTGTAATGTAATCGTACTCGTACTCGAGTACATTTGTTTTCTGAGTACTCATACTCGTACTCATGCATGTTCAAAGTAATCATACTCGTACTCAAGTACATTTATATTGTACTCGCTCCATCTCTGGCTCAAGGCAGTAGAGATGGTTTGTGACAGCTGTGCAAGTACTCACGCAGTGGGATGTCGTCCTCCTCCTCCTCACTGAACTCGGCCGTGATGTCAGTCATGTTGTTGCTCTCGTTCAAGTGGTTGGCCGTCGGGTCCTTCGACATCATCAGCTTCTGGTTGTTGTTGTTTGAGCCGGGCTCGTCTTTTATGGCTGCCAAACATCAGAGTAATCAGTAAAACATGTGTAAAGGAAGTTTGTACACAGTACTCTATCCACACCTAAGACACACTTCACTCCCTGCAAGACTTATTCAATCAAACACTATCACGACTACTCCGGGAAGCATTCAGCCATGTTATAGTTACTACTGATACACATATTTCTATGACTGTCTATAGCCAGGTATCCAATCACGCCACTGAGGGAACGACCGTGCTCTAACCACTGTGCCACCGCACCCCGCAAATGACACAGTAATATTGACTGACACCCACCCACAGAGCCACAAGGCAACTGTCATCACCATTAGTGTCTTATATTAAGAAGCTTGTTCCTTTGTGGAGGAGTGCAGTTCCCTGTCTCATGTGGGGGAGAGAAGCCTCCTGGTCAACTTACCTTCCGCAGAGCAGAACTCTTGGAAGTTCTCGCGGATCATACTCCGTAGTTCCTTGTCCAGTTTGTTGTTGTCAAAGAGTGGTGACAGTGATCTGCAATTGACATGCTGGCCGTAAGCGTATAACATTTACCTTCTCGTAATTCAACACAACTCAAATAACAATACAAGTAATATTAATGACCAATTAAATATGCTCTAGAACAAATGGTGCAAATATAATGTTTTATTGTCTGAAACCACAGTGAGTGCCTAAGACAAAGTTCAGACTGGCTTCCAAAGACTTGTTTGGGCAAATAGGGTAAAGGCATTTTTATAAGAGTTTTAACAATACTGCAAACTACAACTGCAATGTGACAGTCAATGTGACTGTAGTGTACTATCATTATTAACTATTACTATACATCATTGATACTCATTCGACGGTACACTTAAACTATTGATAGTAACAATAACTGGCAAGCAGACAACAGACTTATAGCATTATCGCAACATTATTTCCGTATTACCACAATGGTTAAACTATCCCAATGGCCATCCCCAATTAACATCCTGACCCAGGGAGCGGCGAGTACTTACGGGAGCACTCGCTTCTCCATGATGCAGCGTAATGATGTGTAAATGCCTTGCTTCACTTCAACCGCCAGTGGCAGGTAGAAATTGGACATTATCTGAACAGACAACAGGTGGCAAGTATCAACATACTAGTATCACTGTCCCCAACTAACATTTAAAAAATCTATCTACACAAACATCTTCACAGCAATTTAATACTCCTGAAAATTTTCTTTTGGAATTTAACACCTGATACTCAAATTATAATTTCTCACTGAACGCGCAGAAATGCTGGTTCTCCTGGTTTGTGTTGTCAGACGTAATTAACCTGACAATAAAAACATATCATGCTCTGATCATGTGATCCACTCACAGTGAAACCAGTCCTTTGACAAATGCCAGAATATCTGTATAGGAAAATCAAGCATCTTTGAGATACACAATGTGGTTTACTTTCTCATTTCCTTTCTTATTACGTTACACCGACACGACAAAAAAAACCAGAACAACCGTCAACTGATGCTAGGCTGCATCTGAAGATGTGAAGTAGCTATCTCTACCGAGACCCAACCTGACGGTGACAGTAGTGGACTCACCCGGCACATGAAGTCAAGCAGTGTGGCAGTGATGGCAGGGTGAGGCCTCATGGAGTGATGCATCACCAGTATACACGGCTCTACAGCACAAACACAATACACTGTACCCATGGAGTGGTGCATCACCTGTATACACGGCTCTACAGCACAAACACAATACACTGTACCCATGGAGTGGTGCATCACCAGTATACACGGCTCTACAGCACAAACACAATACACTGTACCCATGGAGTGGTGCATCACCAGTATACACGGCTCTACAGCACAAACACAATACACTGTACCCATGGAGTGGTGCATCACCTGTATACACGGCTCTACAGCACAAACACCAGAATACTGTACACAATCTATCAGACGTACATGTGCCAACAAGGGTAAACACCCTTTTTTCAGTGTTTGACACCATGACAATGTTCCCCAAAGCCAACACTGTCTGTTGATTCCATACAATGTATTTTTTTTCTTATCAATTAATTTATTAATATTTTTAATTCAAATACATAGTTTAAATTGTTTTTTTTATCATTGTATGTATAAATTGTGAGTGCATTGATTAACGTTTAGAGATCGCGCAATAAAAGAACCTGTATTATTATTATATTAATTATAATAAAATGTTATCACATCACACCAGATTCAAAGCTGATCACCGCCTAGCGCGGTATTTGTATGTAATTGTGAATGTATACTTATTAGGGCGTGTATGCTTTACGAATTACTACGATACTTAAATCAGATTTCATCTTTGAGTGCCAGAAGACAAGTAGACATGCAATGTCAGTTTATCGTCTGCAACATTGAGGGACAAACCATTTACATTACAGTAAGGTGCAGATGTAGACGACTCGACCACTTACCAATAGCCATGATGCTGTCGTGTTCCGGATCAAAGAATAGCCAGTCGTAGAACAGTGATAACTTTGCATTCGACGCTGCAACATTCGACTGAAAAACACATACATTGTTACTCTTAGGTATTCTGCTTTCATCAACACTTCACATCTGTTGGTTACTACAAAACAGCTGGTGTTGTAGATTTGTCTTTACCATTACTGGAACCATCCCTCCACCCACATGTGAGACATGTTTCACTCACAAGGTAGCACTGTTGTAGCAATATATCTTCAACGCAATATATTTTGACGACAAACCACCCATAACATTATTATACATGTAATTTTACTTACAAACTTTCAATCTAAAATGTTGAGCGTGGTTAAAATATTACTAAACAAATCGAGAACGAACACCAAGATGACACTCACAGTACACGTGGTGAGCAGCCAGCCAATGACAGCCCAGCGTGGGATGATGTCAGAGCAGAGCAGCTCATTGGACGGATGTATGACAGCACAGATGTAGCGGATGAGATCACAACGCAAGGACTGACTCTCTGGAGTCGACAGATACTGCAACAAGTTATTGACTCTCTGAAGTCGACAGATACTGCAACAAGTTATTGACTCTCTGGAGTCGACAGATACTGCAACAAGTTATTGACTCTCTGAAGTCGACAGATACTGCAACAAGTTATTGACTCTATGGAGTCGACAGATACTGCAACAAGTTACTGACTCTATGGAGTCGACAGATACTGCAACAAGTTATTGACTCTCTGGAGTCGATAGATACTGCAACAAGTTATTGACTCTCTGGAGTCGATAGATACTGCAACAAGTCATTGACTCTCTGGAGTTGATAGATACTGCAACAAGTCATCGACTCTCTGGAGTCGACAGATACTGCAACAAGTTATTGACTCTCTGGAGTCGACAGATACTGCAACAAGTTATTGACTCTCTGGAGTCGACAGATACTGCAACAAGTCATTGAGTTGAACATTGTGTGGTTTATGCCAGACACAGAGGGTGCCTCCAGGGCATTCCTCTCTGCAGGGTCACCATCCTTACCATCACCCCCTCGAAGTCACCTTCTACACCCCTCTCTACAGGGAGTATCTGCCCAATCATAACTCATTCCCTGAGGCAGATATCACATGGTCTCACATACGATTATTTTGTAACTCTAAAACCAAATGATAAATCCAGTCACTTACATGTGTAAGAAAATAATTGCATGAGACCATGGTTTCACAACATTTTCAATTTTCCGCCACTGAAACTCTTACAAAGGCCCAAACTGTATACAATTTAGGCGATATTCATCAGGAGTATGACGGGGATTAAGTAACAATTAACTACTTTTATAATAATAATATTATCAAATTTCTGTAGTGCTTAAGTCCTTGAAACCAGAACTCAAAAGTCCATCCAGCAAGCCAGGTTTATTCGGGAATTCACGTTGACAAACAATCAAAAGTCAACTGACTATTCCAGACCTGGTGAAGCTAGAGAATATGTGTCCTATAACAGGATTAAAAAAATATAACGTACCGCTAGGTTACTGTTCTTACCTGTCTTTGTAGCCAGTCCTGGTACCTCTTTTGTTGACCAAATTTTACCTACGTGAGGAAAATTAGCAACAGTCAGTCAGCCACAGTTTGTTTTAGAAATAAATAACAGGAACTCAGAATAATAGGCAACTTCTGGTTTGTTGATTAAATGAATAATATAGCATCTTTAAAGTGGCTAATGTAATGGATACATACAACAGGAGACTAAGTAAATATGCCCTAATCTATGATAATGAATTACAACTGGATTTTTTTTATCTCAGCACAACCAAAAATGTAGCAATTAAACATAATCACATTTGAATATTATATCCTTCGGAAATGTTCTGAAAGGTGTAGTTACTACAGTATCTATTGTATCATGTTATTCATGTATAAAGAATACTTGTGCATATACAAACTGGTCAGGGTGCAATATTTCACATTGTATTTGAATGTGGAAGCTGTTTTGGCAGAACTGAACACTATGTAACCATGGAGGCAGCTATATGATGCAAACATGCTAGTTACCTTTGAGGTGAGGAAGAGTAGTTTGTTCTCCATGTCTGGCGTGAGTCGACTCACAAAGTAGCGTTTTGACGTACGCATCTTCAACAACTGTAGGACGCCTGTTGACACCAGAAATTGATTGTCACCACATACTGACTGACATCGTACAATGGGTGATTGCCATCACAAACAGGTTGACACCAAACATTCATCGACACCACATACAGATTGACACCACGTGCTGACTTGCGCCACATACAGATTGACACCACATGCTGACTTGCACCACATACCAGTTGACACCACATGTTGACTTGCACCACATACTGGTTGACACCACATGCTGACTTGCACCACATACCAGTTGACACCACATGCTGACTTGCACCACATACTGGTTGACACCACATGCTGACTTGCACCACATACCAGTTGACACCACATGCTGACTTGCACCACATACCAGTTGACACCACATGCTGACTTGCACCACATACTGGTTGACACCACATGCTGACTTGCGCCACATACTGGTTAACACCACGTGTTGACTTGCACCACATACTGGTTGACACCACATGTTGACTTGCACCACATACCAGTTGACACCACATGCTGACTTGCACCACATACTGGTTGACACCACATGCTGACTTGCACCACATATCAGTTGACACCACATGCTGACTTGCACCACATACCAGTTGACACCACATGCTGACTTGCACCACATACTGGTTGACACCACATGCTGACTTCCGCCACATACTGGTTAACACCACGTGTTGACTTGCACCACATACTGGTTGACACCACATGTTGACTTGCACCACATACCAGTTGACACCACATGCTGACTTGCGCCACATACTGGTTGACACCACATGTTGACTTGCACCACATACCAGTTGACACCACATGCTGACTTGCGCCACATACTGGTTGACACCACATGCTGACTTGTGCCACATACTGGTTGACACCACATGTTGACTTGCACCACATACCAGTTGACACCACATGCTGACTTGCGCCACATACTGGTTGACACCACATGTTGACTTGCACCACATACCAGTTGACACCACATGCTGACTTGCGCCACATACTGGTTGACACCACATGTTGACTTGCACCACATACCAGTTGACACCACATGCTGACTTGCGCCACATACTGGTTGACACCACATGCTGACTTGCGCCACATACTGGTTGACACCACATGTTGACTTGCACCACATACCAGTAGACACCACATGCTGACTTGCACGACATACCAGTTGACACCACATGCTGACTTGCGCCACATACAAGTTGAGACCACATGCTGACTTGCGCCACATACTGGTTGACACCACATGTTGACTTGCACCACATACCAGTTGACACCACATGCTGACTTGCGCCACATACTGGTTGACACCACATGTTGACTTGCACCACATACCAGTAGACACCACATGCTGACTTGCACGACATACCAGTTGACACCACATGCTGACTTGCACCACATACTGGTTGACACCACATGCTGACTTGCACCACATATCAGTTGACACCACATGCTGACTTGCACCACATACCAGTTGACACCACATGCTGACTTGCACCACATACTGGTTGACACCACATGCTGACTTGCGCCACATACTGGTTAACACCACGTGTTGACTTGCACCACATACTGGTTGACACCACATGTTGACTTGCACCACATACCAGTTGACACCACATGCTGACTTGCGCCACATACTGGTTGACACCACATGTTGACTTGCACCACATACCAGTTGACACCACATGCTGACTTGCGCCACATACTGGTTGACACCACATGCTGACTTGTGCCACATACTGGTTGACACCACATGTTGACTTGCACCACATACCAGTTGACACCACATGCTGACTTGCGCCACATACTGGTTGACACCACATGTTGACTTGCACCACATACCAGTTGACACCACATGCTGACTTGCGCCACATACTGGTTGACACCACATGTTGACTTGCACCACATACCAGTTGACACCACATGCTGACTTGCGCCACATACTGGTTGACACCACATGCTGACTTGCGCCACATACTGGTTGACACCACATGTTGACTTGCACCACATACCAGTTGACACCACATGCTGACTTGCGCCACATACTGGTTGACACCACATGCTGACTTGCGCCACATACTGGTTGACACCACATGTTGACTTGCACCACATACCAGTAGACACCACATGCTGACTTGCACGACATACCAGTTGACACCACATGCTGACGTGCGCCACATACAAGTTGAGACCACATGCTGACTTGTGCCACATACTGGTTGACACCACATGTTGACTTGCACCACATACCAGTTGACACCACATGCTGACTTGCGCCACATACTGGTTGACACCACATGTTGACTTGCACCACATACCAGTAGACACCACATGCTGACTTGCACGACATACCAGTTGACACCACATGCTGACTTGCGCCACATACAAGTTGAGACCACATGCTGACTTGCACCACATACTGGTTGACACAACCCCTGGCTCAAACAACACCTTTTGCGTAGTTGGTGTCATTTATTTCAAACATTTATTCTAACTATATGCAACAATTAAACAAGACACCCACCATTTAACTAAGTAAAAAACAGGTGAGTTAAAACAAATCTAAGGCGAAGTGATGACTCCATTACGAAATCCACATGTGAAGTTACATTTATTGAACAATGGGAAACATTACCTCACAGCTGTGTTCACATCAAACACAACAATGAAATATATATTAAATATAGTCATATATATATATATATATATATATATATATATATATATATATATATATATATATATATATACCCAATGATCCCTCTAACTGCCATTTCAGTGCTGTATCACTTGCACATGACGTGGACCAGATCAGAAGTGAACTGCGACCCACCTGTAAACTGGGGGTGGATTGCAGTGGGGTTGTGCAGAATGTCCCGCCAGAGTTTCTCAAATTCCGGTGTGCGTGCGACGTACTGGAGCAGTCGGACAAGGTCCCGGCCAATCACAATGCAGTTTATCCACTGCAAACATTCACACGGCCTCTGTTACACTTGTCTAAACCGACACTGACAAAAAATTACTGAAACACACAAGAGCTTATTGCTGTGATGTTTTGGTGAGGTCCGTTTCAGGAACATTTTGCGTTTTTAAACCCCATAATAAAGGTGAATTCTTATATAGCACGGTATCTAGTCTGTATTTCTGCTCAAAGCTAGTTTATTTCTTGGCTCACTCTTTCAATCAAATCAACTTCTTTCATGGTGCAATTAATGAACGAAGACTGGCTATATGCAAATACCTACCACTGTCTACAGCAAGATACTCATTTATACAGCAGAGTGAACTGAGGCAATATAGATTGAACAAACTTCCACAAGGTTTGACATGGCAGCTCAGGATTTGAGCCCGGCTTCTCTTGTTTGAGACTCCAATGTTCTGCATAATAATACCTCCTATAGCACTACGAAATATTTATAGCGAATCGAGCCTTTGTCAGATGCATGCAGCTGTAGATTTAAGAGCCGCTGACGTACATGACCAAAACCACAGATCCTTCTGATTACACAAACCACCATCAATACGATCAATATTAAAGAACAGGTTATGTCACGAGAAAAAGCAGCCCAACTTCTGATCATAATCACCTTCTCTCTCAGTAGCGATATGCAGAATTCTACTTCTCGTTGCCGTAGGTTGAGGAACATGCGGTTGCCGTGGTCGACAATCACCCTCAGGAATGTGTACAGTGCAATGGGCAACAGTTGGGGCAGTTTGTCCAGCCACTGTCTGTATAAACAGGTCATTTGTAAGTCTCATGTGTAGACCAGATTTATTTCTAACAGCATTTGAAAATATTGCTGTGGAACACTGTAGCAGTTTTAGGCTTATAATGAATATTTTCTGTGCACTGATTTACCAAGTTAGTAACATATATATTTTCTATTTAAAATATCACTTCGAGATTTCTTTATAAATATTCTGTATTTATTTTAGTTATTAACTACTGTATTGCTATGGCACGCTCTATTATTTATGAAATTATAATTTATTTTATTTATTTACTTAATGTGTTTATGTAACGACAAAGATCATTCAGAATAAACCGATATCTAACACCACATAAAATACTAAATGATGTTATTATAACTGTTATCATATAAAGGACAGACACGGCAACTCAAATGACGTTTTTCGAAAAAAATATCAAAAACGTGTTTTTGCCATTTTCTAATACTTGTGCATGTCATCTATCAATAAAGTTCACTTTTATAACAATTACATACCTCTAAATGACCTTTTTGCGATAATAAAATGATCCCCTATCAATTATTAAATCCGTTTGATTTTTGAAGACGCAGGATCTGTTGAAAAATACGCGATGTTTAGACCTTAGTAACGCCACCGTACATTCACCGTTCGCCATGTTGTTTGGTACGAATAGAACCGCCAATCTGTCCTCTAACTGATTGCGTAGACGGCATCCCCGCCCTTTGACCTGTATTTACGGGAAATCCTAATAAACGCAAGCTCAATTCGACCGACTATTTCCTTATTTGGCGTTCGCCGTTGTGACACGTCAGCAAAACTCAGCATCGGCAAGTTCCGCTGTGTGCGTGACCTGCGGTGACCTGGATAATTCCATATAAGGTGTGGCCCGTATCCCATGATTCACCATGTTGCCATTACCGAATATAAACAAGATGGCGCCTAACTACAGTTTCGACGACGTTTGTGTGGATCCTTTCGCTGCCAAACGTTATAAATTTGCCTGAATTTAGTCAGAGGAAGAAATGGAAAGCCGCACAAGTGCGGGATCCGTGTGCGAAACGGGATTTTTCGGTGGCAAAACGGCGTGTTTCGATGGAAATGCAGCCGTACGTAATCACCGTAGACGACAGCTTGGCGTCGACGGCGACGATGCCGACGGCGGCTGCGGTGCCCGAGGTCACAACTTGAGTGTTGTTTTACTTATTGGAATGGATCAGAGTATTTGCTGAATTGTCAGTTGCAGCTGTTGATATATTTAGCTGGTGTTTTTCTCAGTCAGTGTATATATCTTTGGGTTTTATCTTTTGGAGTAAACAAGTTAGAAAATTCAGCTAAATGACTATGTTTTATGTGAGTTATTACTTAGATGTTAGACTTCAAGCCTCACAGTTATGGTCTATGAATTTTTCAATATAATTAAATTTGTAATAAATACAATTATTTATTACTAAATGGTACCTCATAATCATATGCTAATTATATTGTTTTACTTTTTTTACACGCACGCACGCATGCATGTATAGTACAATTTTACATTCCATTAGACAAATTCTTTTTATTGATACATGATATATTTCGCTTCGGTTTCATCTCCTCAGTGGTGCTTGACCCTTCTTTAGACGGTGGATTATCCCCATTGCCAAGTTGCTGCATTTGAGTTCTTGCAGGGATGATTGCAGAGGTTTTGCTTTGTTACTGCAGTTGATGTCCTAGAAATATTATGCAGAAATTGGTGACACAAACTCATCACCAACACTTGAGACTGCCATGACTTCTCGCAATCAATGACACTCTGGAGCTGTTCTTCAGTGGAAACTTGCTCCTGTCAGCTCAGTGTCTGATCCTAACAGTCATGCAGTTGTTAGTGCAATTGACTGTGTTCCTGTTTGGTAATGTTTTAACTGTTCCTGAGACTATAACAAACATAGATAATACATTTTGAGACCTTGGTGAACAACGTCAGGTTGCTGAAATAGCATACATAATACGACATGACTATAGGCACAAACTGCATATGACTTGAGAGCAAGTTAATAATTTTGAAACAACTTTCTACTTGCTCTATCCATCCTCACTGATGATACCACATGTATAACAGAACATTTAAACTTACAATATTAATAGTAACAAAATATTTTCTGAAGCCATTGCCAAATTGTTACTCAAACTTTGGCGGCTTTTGCACAAATTGCATTTATCCGGATTTAGACTTGATGCATCTCTGGAAGTATACTAGCTATGCTAATGATGTTTATATTATGGGGAGGGAAAACATGATACAATTGTCATTTTAATGGAAAAAAAAGAATGTATATGTATTAATAAAGACTGTTATTAGTTGATGGTAACTGGCTGGCGTCATATTTTTTGTACGTGGATGCACACGGACTACAAAATCTAGCGATACTTAGGTAAAATAACCATCTGAACAGGATTCTTTACATGATAACCTATCTATATTGCATTCAGTGTGAATATTTGATTTAGGTATCCTGATACAACCTATTTAGTGTGTATTCTAAGTGAAAACTGGCTAAAATAGTGCATCGGCTATGATTTCTTGCATTACAGATTATGGGGGTAGGGGTAAACAATAACATAATTATGTCGCTAATGATTAACAATTACTGTTACAAACATATAGATATTGTGTATAAATGGTAAGGCTATAATGTGGATGCTTATTTGTAAGATCTGATGTTTGCAACATATTAAAATGTCTCAGTTCATACTTTAAGTGCCGTTTTCTCAGTTATCACTTTTTTCAGGTAAAAGTGAATAGAACTCAAAAACTAACCAAGTAATGCATACCAACTTTACATATAGCAACAGTACCATAAATATCTACATTCCTGTGCATTGAAATTATGATCAGTCATGTGAGTCACATAATAGGGGGGTTTGAATATGAAAAATTTGAAGATAAAAATAAAATATTTATAAAAAATTGTTAAAAAAAATCTAAGTAACATAGACAAATGGCCATGCACAGAAAGTTAGAATGGTACATTACCTACATAGAAACACTTGAATAATGTAAATGACAATAGGGGTTTCAGTGTTCTATTCATTTAAACTTATGCTATTTTTCGACTTTTTTGTTCGATTATTACCCCCTCCCGCGCCAAAATATTTGAAAATAAAAAAATTAAAGATGCCATCTTCTTAGTTTCAATGTAGTGACTCCCTGAAAACAAGTCTTGGAGAGATTTTATAAGTGTTTTTCAAAAAAAAATTGGTCGTGTCCCGTAACTCCTAAAGTTACCTGGAAGATATGTCACATTTGTGACGACACTGAACTATGACAATGTGATACAGACAGTCACATATGGATTAAACAGACATGTGCTTACCTGTGTTCTGTTAATATATCGAGTACGGATTCTGTCAGCCAGATGTTTCTTGCACTAACATCTCCTCCTGCAAGCACATACCACGGTACACCAACAAGTGACATAACTAGTCTAACAGCACAAATTTAAAGACACCTGTAGTCGGACATATGACTGGCAAATTTAGAAACATAAATGACTGCTCGAGATCATCAGTGACTGTTCTGGATCACCAACGAGTTAATGAAATAATTAACCTCGCATTAGTTTATGCCAGTGTCCCGCTTTAAACCAAGATAATAACACACATCATCAGAACAATGTACGCTAAAACAACACTGATTGTATTTCTGTCCAGACGTCTTATGATGATACTACTTTATTCTTGATTTGTGAATGAAACAAGACAAATCTGTATGTAACACATGTAGACAGCTGTGTTGGAAGTGAACTATATAACACACGCAGACAGCTGTGTTGGGAGTGAATTATACAACACATGCAGACAGCTGTGTTGGGAGTGAATATATAACACTCACAGACAGCTGTGTTGGGAGTGAACTATACAACACACGCAGACAGCTGTGTTGGGAGTGAATTATACAACACACGCAGACAGCTGTGTTGGGAGTGAATTATACAACACACACAGACAGCTGTGTTGGGAGTGAACTATACAACACTCACAGACAGCTGTGTTGTTGGGAGTGAACTATACAACACACCAGACAGCTGTGTTGGGAGTGAACTATACAACACACACAGACAGCTGTGTTGGGAGTGAACTATACAACACACACACAGACAGCTGTGTTGGGAGTGAACTATACAACACTTACAGACAGCTGTGTTGGGAGTAACCTATACGACACAACAGACAGCTGTGTTGGGAGTGAACTATACAACACACCAGACAGCTGTGTTGGGAGTGAACTATACAACACACACAGACAGCTGTGTTGGGAGTGAACTATACAACACACACAGACAGCTGTGTTGGGAGTGAACTATACAACACACGCAGACAGCCGTGTTGGGAGTGAACTATACAACACACACAGACAGCTGTGTTTGGAGTGAATTATACAACACTCACAGACAGCTCTGTTGGGAGTGAATTATACAACACAGACAGCTGTGTTGGGAGTGAACTATACAACACACGCAGACAGCTGTGTTGGGAGTGAATTATACAACACACAGACAGCTGTGTTGGGAGTGAACTAGCCAACACACGCAGACAGCTGTGTTGGGAGTGAACTATACAACGCACACAGACAGCTGTGTTGGGAGTGAATTATACAACACACACAGACAGCTATGTTGGGAGTGAATTATACAACACTCACAGACAGCTTTGTTGGGAGTGAACTATACAACAAATACAGTCAGCTGTGTTGGGAGTGAACTGTACAACACACACAGACAGCTGTGTTGGGAGTGAACTATACAACATACACAGACAGCTGTGTTGGGCGTGAATTATACAACAAATACACTCAGCTGTGTTGGGAGTGAACTATACAACACACACAGACAGCTGTGTTGGGAGTGAACTATACAACACTCACAGACAGCTGTGTTGGGAGTGAATTATACAACACACACAGACGGCTATGTTAGGAGTGCACTATACAACACTCACAGACAGCTGTGTTGGGAGTGTACTATACAACACTCACAGACAGCTGTGTTGGGAGTGAATTATACAACACACACAGACAGCTATGTTGGGAGTGAACTATACAACACACACAGACAGCTGTGTTGGGAGTGAACTATACAACACTCACAGACAGCTGTGTTGGGAGTGAATTATACAACACACACAGACAGCTGTGTTGGGAGTGAACTATACAACACTCACAGACAGCTGTGTTGGGAGTGAACTATACAACACTCACAGACAGCTATGTTGGGAGTGAATTATACAACACACACAGACAGCTGTGTTGGGAGTGAACTATACAACACACACAGACAGCTGTGTTGGGAGTGAACTTGACAGACTAAACACCAACACTGACCTGCTATTTGTCGTATGAGAGAGTGTATGACGCTGTCCGCCCCGGTCACTCCGTTCTTGACCAGTTCCTTTGCAAACCACAGCAGCTGTGGACACAACAGATATTTTACAGTGGCCTAGGCGTTTCCAATTTTCGTCATGATAGGGTCGGAAATACTGAACTGACTACTGGCTGTCAGCACTTGCATTATATTTTATAAATCTGTGTTAAAAATGTGATTTTATTTCCTTATATGGAAATTCTTATTTTGTTCTTGTTAATAGAGAATACTGTAGCAAGCATGCTTCATAATCCACAGGTTCCCTCAATGATAACAAATTGTCTGGTGATTCTGATACTAGATATTATAACATGAAGTGACAATATAATGATGATTATACCCGCAAATATAAAGGTTTTATTCTGCAACCAATCCCCTGGAACAATCACTTGACCAACAGCCATCTAAACTGAATCTGTGATCAAGCCCCTAAACATACGACATGTTACACTAGCAACTAGACAGAGTGAGGTGAGATACCTGTGTTCTGGGCGTGTCCAGCATCTTAATCCACTTCTCGTAGATAAGCTGATTTGTGACGGTCAGTACCTTTGTGAGACCATCGCGACTGGTCAGTGTCATGTCTCGGTAATACTGTCAACAAAATAAGGGTCAATGTATCCAGTCATTGGAGCTGCTCAAAGCTCTTTACATTTCACTCCAAGGCAAACCTGTTGAACACCATGACGCCTCTAGCAAAGAGTCAGCAAATTCCTTCAATTTGACTAAAAGCAAATTATTCCTCATCTTCTTCAGCCATGCTGCACTCACCACGGGAAGATTTTCTCATTTGTATACTAAATATCCATTGATAAAGTACGTATTTATTCACAGCTTTTGTTGTTTGTACACTAACTATCGATTAGTGATGTACTCTTTTATACACGATGGTTCTGAGCAAATTTGTGCAATGCAGTGTGAACAAACTTGGTCAACATTTGAAACAACAGCACGAGGATTCAAATTTGCAACCTTTCAGTTGAATCCTGGGCCCAGTTTCACGAAGCCATGTAACTTTACGCACAATTACGCGGTATACTGGTCGCAGCTAACAGAGAATAGTCAATGCAGCGTGCGGCCGGTTTCATGAGACCAATTTAGCATTGGTGCCACTAGCATTGACCCCCTTACGTCGCGGTGGGGAATCCCTGTATTTGTGCTGTGTCTGAACATCCTTTTTTCTTTCTAGTTGTGCCTTTGTCGTTCGTATAGCAAATGGGAAGCTATGATGAATGTAAAGGATATCCAGTGTATAAATTAAAAATAATAATGTTGAGAGTGGGCGTGTCAGGAGCATACCGTACATTTTCAACTTCGGGAGCATACCGTAAATATTTCAACCAGCGTAAAGTTACGCCTACTAAATACATGGTGCAGATAAGTGCAACTATGGAGCAGACTCATGAAACGCAACTATTGTAACTTTACGTCTTAGATTTTCGACGAGTTATCGCCCGCTACGACGTCGTAAGTAGCCTCTATGAAACTGGCCCCTGTGATCTAATTAGTATGCCACCAACCCATTACGCCCCATATTTTCCTAACTTTTAACTTCCAATCCTGCCACAATACAACTAGCATTTTGACACCATGTAAAATTTAACTACCGACACTAATGTTGCAGTACATCATGTTCAGTGAAAGCATCAGTTTGATTCTTTGGGCAACAGTAATGTCAAAACACACACTGGAATAGCCTGGAAGCAAAATTGACTATTCAACCAATTAAAAATAGCTATCAAAAAAAATGTGCCTGATGTTAGTCTTCTTCAAAGGAGGATTGTCTGCACATGAACAACGACAATAGTCAGAGCCTGTGTGAGACTTGATGACAAGATGTGACAGTGTCAGTGACTCACAGTGGCTGCTGTCTTTGTGTTTGTATCACTCAGGATGTTGTACAACAGACCAAGTTGTACCTCCTCATGTTGTGGCTGTCCCTTGCATACCTTCAACACATCACAACACATCACAACACATCACAACACATAACAACACAACACAACACAACACAACACAACACAACACATCACATCACATCACATCACATCACATCACATCACATCACATCACATCACATCACATCACATCACATCACATCACATCACATCACATCACATCACAACACAACACATCACATCCACTGTCTTCAACTATCTCCAACAAGTCACATAAGATATGTGCCATTGGTAAAATAAAAGTAAACATAAACTGTTAATAATGAAATCTTTTTCAAATAACATATTCAAGGTGCTATGCAAATTAAAATTAAACATGAAAAGTTAGATAGCTTGAATCATAAATACATGTGCACAGTGTAGAATGTAAATTGATTAAAGTCGTGATACAATGTTTACTTGAACAGTAATTAAAATGTTAATCCATGCAACCCCTCCAAGTGACCTACAATATTTGTATATAACATATATTCACACACCCAATGTGTGAATGTACAATGCAATTCAAACGATACATTTCCATATTGCATCTTTTTAAGTGCCCAATTGTGCAATTCTAACATCTGTGAAATATTTTGACATGTAACTGGTTAAAGGTAATGGGAAAATCATCAGATTTTGCATCGTTTGACTTGGACCACTGTGTGCCTAGTGCCATTCTGCCTACATATTCAATATGGATATTTAAAGGCCCTGTAATAGCTGAAACTGATTTATGACGGCAATTATGACCACTTTAGAGTGTCCCCATGCAATGACTTACGTAAGCTTGATATGCATCATTTGCTGCACTCTCCGACACACCAGCACTCAACTTGCCGATCAGTGCCGAGTATTTTTCCAGTTTCTAGAGGTGAAAACAAGTGTAATAAATGTAACATTGTAACCAATAAATGATCTACATGATTCCATTATTAATTGACAATGTTTTATCTAGTTCTACTGTTCTGATTATAGTTAAGTATTCCTGCCTGACACCCCCCACTTCCCAACAAATTGGTTTGAATATAGCCTAAATTAAAACTGGAGAAGAAGTTAAGGATAACTTAACATACCATACCAATGACTCACAATATTCTTTGCAGTGTTATCCAATTATATTTAGGAAGCAACAAGCTGAACAAAACGATGGTCATATATATATGGTAAGGAAACCAATGGCATATGTAATAAAATAAGTATCCTGATGTAGCTGTTATGGCCAGGTAAATACAAAATATGGAGCCATCAGAATACCACTTTGGCAACCCAATAATCCAACCTACAATACATGATGAGTTTGTAGTTGTATAAAAGGAGATCTTAAAAAGAAACTGGTCTTTATCCGAAAAAGTTCCATCATCCAAGCCAAAGGTAAAACTATATCAACAATTAAAATAGTATCTAGAGAGTCTTTGTTACCAACTTTAAAAATATATAATTTTTACTTTTTACTTATATACGAATAATGATAGTGCTTGCATGCTCTTACTGGGAAATCATGCAATTTGTTTTTCAAATTTTATCCAAATGTTATCCTAAGATTTATGTTCAGTGTGCTCCTTTTTTCCAGTGTATATTTTCCTAATAATGTATACCGTATAATTTAGACTAGAAATATGTATAAAGCATAAATATAAAGATAGTGTAACTTAAAATGCTGAAGTTATGAACATTATCTACAGATTCCCTCAACTTGTTTAGAAAATATGAAAACATAAGTTCATACAAATATTTTGTTAATGCTTGCAATATTAAACAGCTTCGTGATTATAGTACTATGTATCATAATGCAAACAAGTGTCCGTTCGGTATGATACTATTCCAATACTCTACACTATAGGCCACTCTAAGTCTAGCAATGGCAACAACTGTCAGTGTCAGTAGACAACCGAGTTTGGCCATGCCCTGCCCTGTCACGCCTGACAATAACAATTGCTTAGCCATGGCCATGTCTGTTTAACATATTCCAATAAAACGATATAAATACTGATGAATTTAATAACATTTTGTTGGCACACTGTTGTCATCAGCTCATATGAATAAATAAGGAAGTTTAGTTTACGGCGACACTCGTTTACGACTACCTATGTTCTGACGTCTGGGGCTAAACGGGGTCAGCTTCCCGTTTCATCCACACAAGAAATCAACGCATTTTACCTCATCAAGTTCATCCTTCGTTTCCAATATCGTCGTGATAAACATTTTGGATGCTATTATTTTAGATTTGTCCATCTTTGCATTTATTCGTCTACGCTAATCGCTAAAATTCTGCAAAATGCTTCAGCGGACAAGACACCTCTGCCTTCGACATACGCGCATTGATATGCTGAACTTGTACCGCACCATTATACGGCCCTGCATTCTAAACTAGTTATGCGGCGTATATGCAACTGTTTGTTGGAGCTACTATTGTTTATGGCCAACGTTGACTTGCATATGTGATATATTTAAGAAATTGTGTTTTTATAAAATAATATTACGTATTAACAAAACATTTCCAAACATGCTATGTGCATTTCGAAAACGGCGGATGTCAGTCGGTTTATGCGCGCCGTCGAACAAAATCGGCAATATTGTGGTTGGTTTCATGTTTAGCGCGCCATTGTCGACGCGTTCCGAAACTTTTAAATCGGCAAGTAATGTGTACAATTATATTAGTATTAGCTATTTTGTATGTTGGTTCAGAAATTAATTAATTAGTAATAATTAAACTGTGGTATGTTGTGGCGCATACAGCTTACTTACATACTCGTCTTTCATAGGGTGTAATGTAAATTACTCAATTAGAACAGTTTTGTAATACTATGCTGCATCAGAACAGGCCCTATAATATTATTTAAGAAATTGTTTTAACCAAAAACTAAATTGCTTGTCGAGTTTATCAGCAGTTTACCTGCAGTCAGTTATCACCTCAGAATTAAAAACGGAATACTGAGCCATACATAGTAATTCTGATTAAAACAAAACAATGAACAAGACTGCAAAAATAGCAAGACAAGATTTACTGAGACAATATTGGATATTGTAAAGTTATAAGATATTATAAGAAAATATAAGATTGATAAATTGTAAGATTAGACCAGACTGGATAAGACAATATATCATTTCCTTGTAAGTTAAAGGACAAAAAAACGCAACTGTTTCGTGGCATACAACTAATAGAGTTAATATAAAGAAACAATTTCCACATATATATACTCAATTTTGTAACGCCAGCGGTTTACCAGAACAATATTTTTGAACACGCAGCCATCCAAATACTATGCGCTACTCCATCTTAGACGAAGAATGACGTCACGACGTTGAGACCCTCTCCACGCTGATTCCCTGCATGGGGTTTGGCTGTTGTCATGAAATGGCTGCAACTCGGCAACGCGCGTAACATGCTGATGACGGTAAATATAAAGTTGTCTATTATTGTTATCGCTGAAATCATCCTATCAACTGATGTCTACATGTCTACTTCAAAGCATTTCTCCTCAAAATGGACCGAGCAAAGTGAACTGTACTTGGACTGGAGGGATTCCAAGCAGTACGCCCGCAAATGTGAATCCATTGCTTCAATACTACCGGTTGTTTCAACTATTATTGCAACCGTATGCCGAACAGTAAGGCATAATTACTAAAGTTTACCATAGATTTAACCACAGATTTAGATACACGTCTATAAGCAGCTGCTAGATGTCACGCCAACTGAACGAACTGTCGAAGACTCGAAGTTGTTGACCATTAACAACGTCGCAGAAAGCTGACCGGCTTCAGCAGAGACATAGAATGCCGCGCGCTGAATGGCCAAGCCAAGTTAACCCTTCACTGATGGCGGCGGCTAGACCATCGTGGATTTCGTTAGAATTTTAGACTTTAAAGTCACATTCTGAGTAAACCGTTGACGTTAAAAAATTGAGTATATGTGGAAATTGTTACTTTGTATAAACTCTATTAGGTATATGACGCGAAACCGTTGCGTTTTTTGTCCTTTAAGAAACAGTATGCAAGACAAGATTTGGATGGATACAATTGAACAAGATTGTATAAGATGAAACATCCGAACAAGTCAAGGAAATACAAGATGCAACAAAAGAATCCTGGACAAGACTGGATAAGACTGCATGAGACGGCATGAGACTGCATGAGACTGGATGAGACTGAACAAAACTTGTAAATGAAATTTGAACAAGAATGCATTTCACCAGAATTTTTTTAACCGAACCAATACTGAAAAAACAAGGTTGGACACAGCAAATATTTCATAAAACAAGAACACACAATCCACTACTTAACCAGACCAGACATGACAAGAAAATGTTACCAGACAAAATCAGATAAAACTGATGTGCAACACGAGGAATGACCCATATAGACCAGTTTTATTCAAAGTTGCTACTGGTGTACATAAGTCACCAGCTAAAATTGTGTTTATTTATATGTCAGCAAGGAGTTATTTTGCATCATTGCTGATGGTCCCATACACTACTCTAGTAGAGGGGTTTTAGTTTAAACCTATCTAATATAGTGTGTAACATTAAGCTTAAACAACTCAACTGGACAAAGCGGTATTACACAATATAACATATTCTATCATCACCATCTTCATCAACATTATCTTTGTGTAGCTGTCGTATCATGTGGCTGGGCAAAGACAACATCTTCCTTATAGCATTAAAAATAACAAATGTTTGAAAATACAAGATTGTACAGTGCAATAGTTTACCTCAGTAGATATGACAAAATATGACATGCTACCAGGTAAGATTGGACAAGATAAGACAAGACAAGATTCCACTTGATAATATTTGACAGGATAATACTTTATATAAAAGTATTGGACCACACATAATTTAAAAACATGTAACAAATATGACCAGCTTGGACAAAACTGAACAATATAAGATCAATAATTTTTTTACAAAATAATAATTGTATGGTCCTTGTTCCTTCACTTTACATATACTTTACCCAAAATGTTATGTGCTTTGGACAACATTGGTAATGATGAGAAGAGAGGCTAAGATAAGATAGAATAAGACTGGAGTGTATGATATTGGAAGAAAAAAATTAAAAAGGCAAAATAAAAATACAATAATTGATTAGACTCAAGCAGGACATTATTGGACAATATTTCATCAGACAACATTAAATATGACAAGTTGAGACAACAAAATGCTTACAAAATAAATAGATAAAACAATATTTTTAAATTCAGACATAACTAAACAACGCTTGCCATTGTATGATATAAGTTTCATCCATTAATTTGAGTAATGCATTTGGCCAAAATTAATATGTGTCCTTGTGTTCTAACTGGAATGCATAACACTTGCACATGAAGGAATTTTACCAGAAAATATTTTATTCAAAGAGGTTGGAAAAAATTAGAAGAGATTGAATTTGACTGAAAAAGACAAGATTGCACAAATATTGGATATTATTGGATAGGATTAATAAGAAGAAATTGGACAAAACACTATTTGACAAGACAATATATACTAAATTGCATATCCAGACAAGATAACAATTAAAATATGACCATTAAACTGTAACTTTTTTACCATAATGTAGACAGTCATCACCATCCTTTTGGCGGCCTCAATCTTCTTGATAATTATGCTGTGCCACATTTATATAATAATATAAGAGATAAGCTGTCTAATGAATGATGACAATAATAAATCTTACATCTAGATTTACAGGTTCTGACAGCTCATGTGGCTTGACTAAGGCATTTCTGCCTATTGTACCAGCTTTCTCCCTCTCTATTCTAACTTATGTTTGGATTCTGCACCAATAACAACTTTGCATAACTGTTTACAATGTCTTACTTTAATGCTTACTTGTATTCTTTAAAAAATGCTTATCTAAAAGTAAAATTTGATGATAATTATATTTTATTAGGGTGAGTTTGATTAACTGTTTTCGGACCGTTCTTGTTATGGGTGGTAAAACATTGTACACCTTTTAGTAATAATTTAGGTTAAAGAGAGGTCTAGTAAAATGTGAGACATTGCTATATGTTTAGCGTTGTCCGATGAATAAACTAGCAAAAAGGCTGTGTCAAAAGGATGCTAAATAATAAAAGGGTTGTATATAAAACGTTTACGACATTGCTGGCACCTGCCAGAAACTTATCACATCCGGTTTCTAAATTTGTCGGCATTACCGGCTGTCTGATGCAACGTGGAAAAACATTGCCAATATAACATAATTGTTTACGAACGCTTAACAGAAAGAGCTGGTGCAGTTTAGTGAGGTACACTAAGTGAACACCAGTATGGCTGACATCGGAAGTGAAGTAGGACAACTGAGTATAGGTACGTTGACGGCTTGAGTTGACATCGCACGCCTTGTTTCTAGTCAGAAACTCGGTGTAGTTTCGTTTCTACTTCTAGCACTTGGTAGGGTGGTCGGACCAAATTTTTCTTTCGAAAAAAATGTTCCCTGATAGTAGTTACTATAAGAAGTATAATGGTAGTTGTTTCATGTATTTATGTGAAATATTAAGCAAACTACAGATGTTTAAAGTTACAAATTTCACGACATTTTCTGACGGTTTGCTAATGTGTAATTTTGCTTATAAACCACACACATTTAATTTTTCGAAGTGTATATTGCACCTAAAGTCGGTACAATAGCCGTGGCGCTATTGCGCCTACAGTTTTGATGCGCATGCGCATTACAGTATGGGAATGCGCATGCCGTCGTGTGGCGCCACTCGCCACATCAAAACAGTCAGCAAAAAAAGATGGCGTCGGATAACGTGTTTCGAGTGGGCGCATCTTTTAGAACGTTTGTAGAAATGCAGAATGCGCTACATTTATTTGAACAACAGACGCACAGTCAGTTTTACATGAGAGACGCCCGAACATTGAACGCGGCAAAGAAAACAACTCCAAACATTGCTGAAAAAGCGTCGAAAGATGTTCAGTACTATTTCATCAAGTACTCGTGCCTCCATGGCGGCAGACCGCATAAGTCTAGGACGACGACCGTCTCCAGACCGCAACAATCGTAAGTCCCACTATTTATTGCATTTTTAAATTGTAAATCCATAGTTCTTAGTATATACATAAGCTAATATGATAATACATTATAGGAGAATAGATGAAATTCCGGCTCGAACGTGTGAGCGATAATGGGGTACTTTTTCTGTTTACCTCGAAAAAAGTCTTACAGCCGCCAAACTTCACATTTACTATTACGTTGACACTACACACACCAATATATATACTTGTCACGTCGTGAAAATAGTTTTATTTATCAATGAAATTGTAGAAAGAATTTGTTTTTTGCACTTTCCCTTTGTAAATATAAATGGGTAATTATTCAGTTAATGAAATATGGGAGGGGTTTCTGTTGGCCTTTTGTTTTTCCATTAGTTTGATTGCTAAGAATTCACTCCATTAGAAGCGAAATAAAAAAAAATGTTAACTGATGGCACAACTTTTTTTTACTTGGGTAGGTGGGCCTAATTTGTTTTCATGTTTTACATCGGTTGTACATCTTTTACACTGTTTCAACAAGATTTAATGATTAGCAGCCTGTGCTTTCCAATACGAAATTGCCCTAAAAGTTCTTAAATCCATGCAGTCATTGTAATCATTGTTTCTTTGTAGAACATTCAAGAACGATTGTGGTGCCACCATCAAGATAAAACTCAGAAGATTACCAGTCTCTGGTAGTAAAAGAGTTGAATGTTGAGCACAACCACACCTTGAGTTCTGCTGCTTACAAGAACCTTCCAAGACAGCGAAAACTTGATGTTGATGTGAGTTTTATAACTTTTATTACTATGAGATAATACATTATCTGTTTTATTCATTAATATATATTTTTTATTTACACAAATTCTGGAAAGGATGATGTGTTGTTGAGACATGACGACCCCATTTACAAAATGTCATGGAATGTACATTTTTATTTGTTTATTGTTACTTTGTGGCATCAACACATACTTTCAATTGTAAAGTAAGTGAAATGTATTTTTCCAATTAGTCCCAGTTAATGTAGATATTCACAATTCATTATTATGTATAAGGTTTCTTTTAAAACATTTTTATATGTTGGCACTGATTCAAATAATGTTCATCCCAACTTTGCTTAACACTAATATGTTTAAATGACATAATCAGTTCCTCATGTATACTATTATATTTCCTACAGACACGCAAAGAAGTTGAACATGCTATGCGCTTGAACCCCAACAAGAAGCTACTTCAAAAGGAATTGCTGGCTACCACAGGTAAATCAAACCAACTGTTTACATTTTATGTCGGCCATCTATGCTATTTGTTTTATGCTGTTTATCTTTATGATTCAGCGTAACATTGTAGGTGATCACTCGCTGTGAAAGAAGAGGCTTGTCACATTTGCATCTTATATGTTATTATTGGGCATATTATTTTGTAAAGTCTTCTCGTACATACTTATCGAGAAAGGAAGATATTTTATTAGTATTCACTGTTTAAATGTGTTTAGACATAATCATATATTTATTTACCCACCGTAAGCACACTTAACCAATGCCCTCGTAGGGATGTGATGTCACTGGGAGGGATCAATGGGTAATCTGTGTTTTGAGTAACTGAGTTGTAGTACTAACCTACATATGTTTGTTTCAGGCAAAGTGATCACATTGCGTGACCTGTCCAACATGAAGGCGCGTACAAAGTCCGGCCCTGGCAACGACCTTCATGCAGTCATTGATGACCTGCGGCGTGACCCATCACTGAGCATTGAGGTGTTCAGTGATGAGGAAGACAAGCTGCTCGGAATCTTCTACCAGGACACGGCAATGCAGAAGGCGTATGCATCATTCCCCGAGATGTTGTTTGTCGATGCTACCCACAAACTGACAAATCTCCGTATGCCATTGTACGTATTCCTCATCTCAGACGGCAATGGGCAGAGTGAGATTGTGGCAACATGCCTTGTGTCATCGGAGCAGCGTGTTGTTGTAGACAAGATGCTGGCCATATTCAAGTCAAACAACCCGTCATGGACGAACACTGGCATCATCCTCACTGACAAGGACATGACGGAATGCCTGGCCCTGCAACATGCCTTTCCACATGTGACATTACAACTGTGTCTTTTTCATGTGTTGCGCAGTTTCGGTAGGGAGGTAACTACCACTGCCATGACGATCCGGCCTGCTGAACGCTACTTGGTACTGGACATTTTCCAGAAAATGGCCTACGAGACATCGCAAGGAAGATATGAACAATTGCGACAGCAACTGCACGAAACAGGGCTGCACCGTGTGGTGACCTACTTCGAGACAAACTGGCACCTCATTCGTCATGAGTGGGCCAACAGCTTTGTGACGACGACAACCTTCGGCAACAGGACGAACAATCGACTGGAATCAATTAACCAGAAGATAAAGAGTGTGTGTTCGTCATTTGCCAACCTGGGAGACTTCTTCAGGGAACTGAGAACAATCATAGCCTGCCTGCGAGTTGAACGCGACAACGTTGCTCTCAACTGCATGTCGAAAGTCTCTGTGCATGCAATAGGAGATTCTGTTGGTGCACAGATCAGCCGTCATCTGCTGCCCTACCCTGCCGGACTTGTGCGAACTGAACTGCACAAGACTGATGCTGTGTGTGTGGAAGACGGCCAGGTGTCAGGGGAGATGACCACGTGCTGTGTGTGTTCCTGCTCCTTCAACAAGCGGATGCTGTTGCCATGCTGCCACATCTTTGCCATGCGCAAGCACCATGGACTGGGTATATACGAAGAAACGTTAGCGCATACCCGTTGGCACACCGCACAGTACCAGGTCGTGCACAGTGCTTTCTGTGAAGTGCAAACAGTTCCTGCTGCGGTGGCAAATGTCACTGTGTCTTCCACGCCTGTAGGACCACGTCGAGTGCCACAGACCACACACGAGAAGTTCCGTGCAGCCAGACACATTTGCATGCGCCTAGCTGAAGTGGTGTCTGAGGCATGTGGCACAGAGTATGGAGACAAGTTAAGTCAACTACGTAGCTTGTTACAGTCGTGGGAGTCTCACAGTGTCCCGACAGCGACACCAACGACCAGTGTCCCGACAGTGACACCAACGACCATTGTCCCCACAGTGACACCAACGACCATTGTCCCGACAGCAACAACCAGTGTCCCGACAGTGACACCAACGACCAGAGTCCCGACAGTGACACTAACGACCAGTGTCCCGACAGTGACACCAACGACCAGTGTCCCGACAGTGACACCAACGACCATTGTCCCGACAGTGACAGCAACAGCCAGTGTCCCGGCAGTGACACTAACGACCAGAGTCCTGAGACCAGCGACCAGTGTCCCGACAGTGACACCAATGACCAGAGTCCTCACAGTGACACCAACGACCATTGTCCCGACAGTGACACCAACAACCAGAGTCCTCACAGTGACAGCAGCGACCAGTGCCCCGACAGTGACACCAACGACCAGTGTCCCCACAGTGACACCAACGACCATTGTCCCGACAGCAACAACCAGTGTCCCGACAGTGACACCAACGACCAGAGTCCTGACAGTGACACTAACGAACAGCGTCCCGCCAGTGACACCAACAACCAGTGTCCCAACAGTGACACCAGCAACAGTGACACCAATGGCTAGTCTTGTGCCAGAACAGCTTTTGGCATCTATCAAATTACCAACTCACATAAGGAAGCGAGGGAGGCCAAAAGGATGTGAAAAGACAGTGGTAGGATTACCGAAGAAGAAGCTGCGGTTAGGATGCGTGGCATTCATAAATCTGGTGCCAAGCAGGAAGGAGGAAAGGATGTTGTCATGGTTTGTGTCTCCAAATCACGTCATTGCTGCCCTTGCTGGCAGTAAGTTGACAGAAGACACCATAGAGACGATACCAGAGCAGTTGGACAATGCTTGTCTTAGTGACAATATTTGTCTGGCGACCATCAGGCGTTTTTTTACTGCAGATGCCTGGAAATGTGTCCAGAGTATGGTTGCTGCTAAGCAACAGAGCTGTATATATGTATGTAATGTTTGCCAGTGTGACACTGATGACAGCCATGAATCCAGCATCAACTGCGACGCTTGTTTGTCATGGGTACACCTGAGATGTACTGTCAGTGGGAAAGCCACAAAGAAACGACAGTGGTTCTGTGTTAAATGCACTGCCATGTAATTGGTTAGTTGGTTAGTTAGCCATGGTGTATTGAGTCATGAACATTGTCCACTTAGTACATGAGTTTAACTGTAACATTACGCAATTGTATTTTGCAGAAATGCTATGGAAATATGTTTTTATCATTGGCAATTTTACGGAGAGCAAGTTCTGTGCAATGTCTAGTCATATAAGCATATTCCACAACTTATGTACTATTTTTTGCTCATTGTGTAGAATATGCCTTAGAAAATATGTTGTGATCAGAGTGATGTTAAATGCTGTCTGTGTAAAGAAACTTTTACAAAATTGTGAAAATATTTTTCGTGCAATATCTGTAGTCTGCAAAAGATGTCATGTTATGATAAATGTAAGTAATTGTTTGGGTATATTGTGCAATTCGTACTGAGGCAGTCATCTGTATTAATTATATGTATAAGGCAGCTTACGTTTAGTTAAGTACACATAGGCCTGTCTACTAATATTTAACAGTATAATATACATATTTAGAATGTGATGGTGCAACTGGTTTATCTTTCTATATACATTTATATACACCTGTACATATGTTTTATATTTAGTGAGTTCCATGCATGTATGTATGTCCTACAAATGTTTTACATTTGGTGATTTTGACAGCGATTTGTATCTACTTTCATACTGTTTATAAGTTAATAAAACTCATGTTTTTACTACAATACTGCATTGCATTTAATCAATATCATTATATCAGTACATAGATTATATATATATATATATTCATATATACATACACATATTCAGAAAATTATATACCTGTGATCAAACAAGTCATTGTAACCAAATTCCAGATTTTATATATTAATTTCTGAGACACGATTTTCATCTAGATTACTCTAAACGAAGTATCTAGCATTTAAACTAATAAACAAAATTATAAAGTTGATTTGATATTGAAAAGACTAAGTTGCTCCATACAGTAGTTAGCAGGTTACATGCAGCAGACGCCAGACTGTTGTTATGACACGAGGGCGGGTGTTACGCAGGCCGGATGTCACGCTAAACACCCGCGCGGACAACTGCCATTTTATCAGCAGATAAATCCTTAGAATGATTAAATACACAACAAATGGAGTGCTCCATTATAACTCGTGTAGTACATAACTCTGTCGCGGAGAAGAGATAGCTATAATAATTTTATTTATCAACGAAATATCGTTATTCATGTATTATCGCTCATATACGCGCACCACCATACTGAATCAACTGTCGGCAGTGCGTTTCGAAACGGCTGTCGGTGTAATAGTCGTGCGTTAATGAACCGACTGTCCGTGCAATATCCATAGCGATATTGAACCGACTGTCGGTGCAATATCCACAGCGATATTGAACCGACTGTCGGTGCAATATCCACGGCGATATTGAACCGACTGTCGGTACAATATCCACGGCGATATTGAACCGACTGTCGGTGCAATATCCACGGCCTTAATTTTTTTATTTTCCCCTGGTCATAATCACTAATTGAAGTGTAACTGTGCTTGTTTCATGTATGTAGATGGAATATTAACCCTGCAGGTGACCAAGAAAAAATCCTCTGTGGCATACTGTTCCAATAAAAATCATAACTTCGCTAATATTGGTCATAAAAATATGAATGATGCCTCATTTTAACGCTAAAAGGTTGCTCTATTATAATAAAATTATAATATCTGTAGAACAAATATAAATCATGCGAATATTTGTATTTGAAATTGAACTAAAAAAAATAAAAAATAAACACCCATTTCATCCTGCTGCCAGAAAATGATCCTGTGGACGAATATACTTTACCATTTAGACAAATGTAGATTCATGTATTAGCTGCAAAATAAAACAAAAATGAAACAAATCCGTTGAGAACTATAATATTTATGATTTTTTCCAACATAAAAATACGTTGATTCAAGGCGGCCGATTGCGGTCGCGCTTGTTACCGTTGCAACCCAGGCGCCCGGCCAGAGAAATGTCACGCTGCCAATTTGGTGAATTTTCACCCCAAAAACACCTCCAAAGTCAATCTAACTACATGAACTAATATAATAACCTTGTTTATGAATACTGTCAAGCATTTTGTCAAAATATCAATGCAGAAACTTGAGATAATCCAAAGGAAAGTCGCAAAGCGGATACACTGTTGTTTACCGGCCGCCATTTTGTCTTCAACTTTGGTTCCGTGGGGGTCGATGGCGCCACATTTGAAATCACGGTTCTGATTGGCTTAATGGACCGAACCCACATGGTTTATTTTTGGTAGATTGGCCACTCACATAATTTTCTTTTGATACCGAATGTGTGGGGGTGTCGACTTTATGAATGGATGCGTAAATTCATTCATCAGGACATAGTAAAATCTCCCAAATATGGGCAGTAACTGTATCACGTGCTTTTTAAACTTGACTGCGAAAAATCTGTCTCTGAATCTACGCAAGGAAAAATATACACGATCTAGAAAAATCTGTCAGCTATCCAATGATACCAAATTCTCGCGTGTCAGTTTAGTGTGATGGAAATGAAAATTGTTACAACAGAGGCAGGTGCATTTGGGCCGATTTTTGGCCCTGGTCACCTGCAGGGTTAAAGGACAAAAAAACACAACGGTTTCGCGTCATATACCTAATAGAGTTTATATAAAGCAACAATTTCCACATATACTCAATTGTTTAACGTCAGCAGTTTACTCAGAATGTGACTTTAAAGTCTAAAATTCTAACAAAATCCACAATGGTCTAGACACCGCCATCAGTGAAGGGTTAACTTGGCTTGGCCATTCAGTGCGCGGCATTCTATGTCTCTGCTGAAGCCGGTCAGCTTCCTTCGACGTTGTTAAGGGTCAACAACTTCGAGTCTTCGACAGTTCGTTCAGTTGGCGTGACATCTAGCAGCTGCTTATAGACGTGTATCTAAATCTGTGGTTAAATCTATGGTAAACTTTAGTAATTATGCCTTACTGTTCAGCATACCATTGCAATAATAGTTGAAACAACCGGTAGTATTGAAGCAATGGATTCACGTTTGCGGGGGTACTGTTTGGAATCCCTCCAGTCCAAGTACAGTTCACTTTGCTTGGTCCATTTTGAGGAGAAATGCTTTGAAGTAGACATGTATCATCAGTTGATAGGATGATTTCAGCGATAACAATAATAGACAACTTTATATTTACCGTCATCAGCATGTTACGTGCGTTGCCGAGTTGCAGCCATTTCATGACAACAGCCAAACCCCATGCAGGGAATCTGCGTGGAGAGGGTCTCACCGTCGTGACGTCATTCTTCGTCTAAGATGGAGTAGCGCATAGTATTTGGATGGCTGGGTGTTCAAAAATATTTTTCTGGTAAACCGCTGGCGTTAAAAAATTGGGTATATGTGGAAATTATTTCTTTATATTAACTCTATTAGGTGTATGCCATGAAACAGTTGCGTTTTTTTGTCCTTTAACTCCCTTAAGGAAACTCCAATTTTATGAAATTTCAAATAAAAAAATAATTCCGCCAATTTTCTGACAGATTTAATCTTGCCAATAAATCTTTAGAATTGCTTTCATTTTTTTTCTGATAATAGTAATTAATTAAAATGCAATGGTGCTGCCTTCAATTACATAGATTAAATATTAATGAAACTGCAATTTTATTTTATTTAAAAAAGTTATTTTTTCTGAACATTCTCCTATTTTATTTTATACCTAAATCACAAGAAGATAATTTTTTTAATTATACTGATTTTTGTGTAAACTATGATAAAGGGCGATACATACCTATTTTAAAAATTCAATTAATATATATAAAGTATCATAATTTTTCAACAATAGGTTGTACAAATTACATATATTCTCAAAACTAAATACTAATTCATGTAAAACTGTCATCAAAGAATACCCCAGTAATGACATACAAAAGTCACGTATAATATAATTTTATAAACATTAATGATAAATTATCAATTTAAAAAACAAATTGTATATTTAATGTAGCCTAACCAACACACAAAAGTATGAATAGTATGCTAAAAAAGGGAAATAATACAATAATACCAATAAACAAACTAATGTAAATTAGCTACATTAGACATGGCACTAATTAATTAGTTTACACAGTTACATGTGCAAGCATAAGTACTTGCTAACTATAGTATTAATTAAAGTCACCCGCTACCGATCACGTCGATATCAGAGTGCTTTGCATACCACAATGCATCGCGCGCAAGGGGAACAAGACAAAATGGCGATGTCTTTTGAGACAGGGGCTCCACAAACGGACTTTGTGGCAATTTGTGCTATCAATTAGTAAGCCATCACTATAATCATATTATCATCCACACAATTCTTTACACTTCTGCGTATGAAGCAAGTTGAAGCAAACAAAATAAATAGTCACAAAACATCGTTAAACATGGCCATTTTAACTGACTAATTACTACAACTTTTTATCGACGGATTATCATGATATTTGTACGATCACGTTCATTTATCTTTCTTCTTTAATTACAACTTTTCAAAATGGCCGTACTCATTAACATAATCTCGCAAGCAATCTCGACAGAAGGGACCTGTCAGCGTGATTCAACATGGCCGCAGGCATAAACAATGAAAACCAAATACGATACCGAGAAGAAGAAAAATCATTAACCGCTCTCTAGCACCACCAAAAAAGCAGCTGTCAGCATACAATCATGGATTGACATTATAACAACATGAACAAAATTATAAACGAACAGGTATGTTGCGTGATTATAAACTACAGTGACTAAATCCAGACCCCTGTTTCCCCATGTTGTCAGAAGGGGCGGCAAATCGGTCTGACCTCCCTAGTCTGTATGTAATTATTGTGTTTACAATGGTACGATCTTATAAGATCTCATTAAACTAGGCAGTCTCCAGAACACAGCCCCTTTCTAGCCAAATTACTTGAATTGTAATTAATACATATTGCAGAAATAACTTGTTTTAGAATAGGACATAAAATGTCAATAATCATAATGGTACTGTAAAAGCAATACATACATATTTTGTTTTGTCACTAATAAATGGACGTAGTGTTCTTATTTATTAATTTTGGTAATTTTCATCTTCGCTACAAAACTAACAACTTTAGACAAGCAACACATTTGTTGTTATAAAAATTATCATTATTCTGTAATTAACGTTGTTATTTCATTGGCCATTGTATCTTCTATTATAATGTTTATTTCATACAAAAAGGCAATATGTATGCAATAAAAAAGAAAAAGTAGAATACAATTATGAGGTAGTTGAAATAGTAAAAATAAATAGGTGCTAACAAAATTTAATAAGTTTAAAACTTATTATTATTAAAATAGGGTAAATATCACAACTCACTGTCAACCATTTGACTTTGAGGGCATTTGCGATTAGCAGCATTTAGCAAGAGTTATCCACTTTCTAAATGAATATCCAGGAGGCTAGTGTGTGTGCTGTACAACAACGCTCTAGAATAGGATTACACTTACTGTAAATGGAAAATGAAAGATGATGCCATTTTTAGCTCTAGAATATGGTTACACTCACCGTAAATGGAAAATGAAACATAATGCAATTTTGAGCACTATTCAGTGTAGTTATCGAGCACATGGCTCAGGGGTACAGCTTTGGACTCTCAACTACGACAACCCAAGTTCAAATCCGGTGCTGTGGAGCGAGACCTTGACGATGGTTTTTCACTCTTCATTCTCCAGTTCACGCAACTCTATGGATGAGTACCAGGCTGTAGACACTAGACAGTGGTGGATATGTGTATTTGTGCATTATTTGCTGAATGTTTCCCAGAGATTCTCCAGATGGTGTTAGATTGAACAGGTCTGTCAGGGAAGTAAGTTGTAAAGTGCTTTGAGCAATCCTGAGGACTGGATAGTCATACTGTGCTATATGAGAACTCACCTTTTATTTATTTTTTATTGATCATGTTAGTTTAATTACTAGAATTAACTTATAGTTGATGAGTTAACGTGAACTTTGTTCTCAGCGGAGATCTACACATCAGAGAAGGAAGGATCCGATGATGTGGGCGATGGAAGTTCGGATAAACCCTACAAGACGATATTGAAGGTAAACTCATCTTTCCTCATGTGTATCGGCTCTTTCAGTGCATTTTATATAATATATGTATATATTATATTCCTCTCATGCTGAATGAAATCCAGCTAAACAAATTAGCTGATTTTGTCATTCTAATATGAGAAGAAAGCACTGTTTTGAAATAATAATTTATAATAATCATTTCTTGTGTTGTACAGTCAGGTATTAGACAAATGAGTAGTGTTGCAAATTGCTCTCCTGAAAGCTCTGAGAAGAACGATTTGTTCTCCTTGCTGTGGTTAGAATCATTAGCAATTTTATGGTACTAATTGTAATTTCAGTTGCTTGCCAGAGATAGGTATGTTGGCAGTCTGGACTGTCCCTTTCCTCAACCAGCCACACATTTCTAACACTACCCTCTTCGACATGAGAAATCTCCAATGATACTACACTGTACTTGCATTCAGCCGTGGGAATATCCAGGGCTACTCAAGGCTCCAACTCTAACGCAGTACGTCTTTATCGGAAACATTCAATCACGGGTTGAACAGGTTTTATGACTTGCGTAAATACTAGAAATCTTAATATCACAGCCATAGATAAAATGGGTTTGAACTGAAAGCTGTACAGATTTGTTATGTAATAGCTATTTGTTTTTAGGCCATGAAGGCATCTGGAAAGGAGCCCTTCCCTACAATATATGTGGATGGCAAAGAAGACGGAAAGGTAAACGAGCCAAGTAATTTACCTAAGAGAAATACATAGCTATATAGTGTAATTTGTGTTAGAGCTGCAGGCTTTGTCTTAAAATGTTATAAAACTGAATATTTGCGAGATAACTATAAATGTTTAATTTATCATCCGTCAAATTTGATTAGACACAGTGAGATGAGTGCAGTAGGTGTTTATGTTGATTGCTGTTATTTTCACAGAGGTATGACGTGGCAGCTAAGTCTCAGCTGAAAAAAATCGTCAAGATCTTTCAGCGAGACATGAGAAAAGTCGAGGAATCAGCAAAGAAAGAGGTAAATTAAGTACTAAATATGTTATACTTTAACTTATTCTTTTTTCTTGAATGTACTTTTTTCTTGACAAAAGTTTAGTTTCTTGTCCAGTCATCAAAAGGCAATGTTTATGTGTTCATGGATTGAAAATGTTAAAAGTTAGTGTTAGTATCCTCCATTTTGTTTTGTGTCAGTCAGCGTATTAACTTAGAAGTGCGTCTAAAAAGTCATGGTGCTTTTAACATTTTATTTGTGACACGAAGGAAAACTTGTGTGAAATTAAATTGGAAATATTCCAAAATGCCACAAAAACGTGTCGTGTATCACATTTTAATTGCCAAAGATGACAAGAAGATGCTGCTGATGTGTGTTGTGTAACGCGTTTATGAAACTGTGTTAACGCAGGCGGAGGATGCGGAGAGGCGGGAGAAGAATCTGCAGGAGGCAAAGAAGGTTGTGTTGGTGGAAGACAAGTCGCTGCCGCAGCCCGTGACGGTGAGCACAACCACTGTCTCCTGGTCTCTTGTCACAGGTCACCTAACTTGTTGACACACATTTCAAAGACAAAAATTGTTTCCTCTTAATTTTGCCACATTTGGTACATCACTGTGCTGTTTGCTTGGTGATACTGTTGGTGTGAAGTTATTAGTTATAATTATGGAACATCATGATGCAAAAGATAGTTAAAAAGGATAGTGTATCATGAGAATAGTTAGTGTATAAAACAGTGAATTTGTTTGTAATATAACTATGGTATCATTTACCACACGACACGTAGGGTAAATAAATCGGGAAAGCTTAACATGTTTCAAATGTTTGTAATTTTTTTACAGACTATGCGTGAAATGCTGCAAAAATGGTTTTGTAATTCTCATAATAATAATAGTTTTGTAATTCTTATAATAGTTTTGCAATTGTAATAATAATTTGTTAAATAAAAAAAACATGTTTTTACATTGTTCAAATAGAGAACTGTAGGTTGTTCATGAGATGTGAGTCACATGACTGTCACATGACGGTTGCAGATAAAGGTGCGTGATGCGGAGTCGAGGCGTGAAGTGAGAGTGAGCATCTCAGGCTGGGTGCACCGGCTGAGGCGACAAGGTGTGTTGAGATGTTGTGTAGATGTGACACACACGTGCAGCATGCATATTCATTCACACGAGCACACACGCATGCCTTGAAATCAATGAAAACTTTTAATTACACCAGTCCCAATTCTAGGCTTTGATATCCTTGTATTCTGGTCATGATTATGTTCTGCTTCTGGCCTTTGTTCAGTGCATTGCCTGCCTGTTGATCTCTGCCTGAGACTCATGTTGCACTATCTGCTTATTTTTAATAATACTTGGCACTGATGTTGGCTGCAATTGCCCACAGGCCCTGGTAGCCTTTGTGCATCAGTACCCCTCTATTGCATGGTGGGGTGGATGATTTCACTTTACCACCGGACTAGTTGGGCCTACTAGTCCACACTAATCTTTACTAGTGTTCTTCCCCTGCATACACACACGCACACATACACACGCACACTCATGCACACTCACACACACGCACATACGCACGCACACACACACACACACACATGCATACACACACATACGCACACACACATACACACACGCGCACACACACACACACACACACACACACACACACAAATGTAGGCCTAATATTGATAATGTAATTTAAAAAGAATACACGAGAAGTTAAAAAACTTTAAATGTCCATGTTGCAGGCAAGAACCTCATGTTTGTGGTGCTGCGAGACGGCACAGGCTACCTGCAGTGTGTGTTTGCAGACAACTTGGTGAGTGAGTCACGGCCCAACAACTCAAGGATAACCCTTTATACAGAAAAATCTAGACTAGACTATCAGTCTACAAATTCAAATGTGTGTGTGTGTGTGTGTGTGTGTGTGTGTGTGTGTGTGTGTGTGTGTGTGTGTGTGTGTACATTCCCTTGTTGAGTTTGACATCTGTCAGTCACCATCAGTATGTTTTGTGTGAAGAAACATTGGTACATGTAAGGCATAACCTCTAATGTCACATGCTGTGTTACTCTGGCTTGCTTGGTTTATATCAGTATCATATATCTGATGGCCCGATGTGTTTGTTTCAGTGTCAGACGTATGACGCCCTGATGTTGTCGACAGAGTCCAGTATCCGGGTGTCTGGCATCATCCAGTTGCTTCCTGAAGGCAAGACTGTAAGTCTTAGTTACTTCCTGAAGGCAAGACTGTAAGTCTTAGTTACTTCCTGAAGGCAAGACTGTAAGTCTTAGTTACTTCCTGAAGGCAAGACTGTAAGTCTTAGTTACTTCCTGAAGCCAAGACTGTAAGTCTTAGTTACTTCCTGAAGGCAAGACTGTAAGTCTTAGTTGCTTCCTGAAGGCAAGACTGTAAGTCTTAGTTACTTCCTGAAGGCAAGACTGTAAGTCTTAGTTGCTTCCTGAAGGCAAGACTGTAAGTCTTAGTTACTTCCTGAAGGCAAGACTGTAAGTCTTAGTTACTTCCTGAAGGCAAGACTGTAAGTCTTAGTTGCTTCCTGAAGGCAAGACTGTAAGTCTTAGTTACTCCCTAAAGGCAAGACTGTAAGTCTTAGTTACTCCCTGAAGGCAAGACTAAGTCTTAGTTACTTCCTGAAGGCAAGACTGTAAGTCTTAGTTACTCCCTGAAGGCAAGACTGTAAGTCTTAGTTACTTCCTGAAGCCAAGACTGTAAGTCTTAGTTACTTCCTGAAGGCAAGACTGTAAGTCTTAGTTGCTTCCTGAAGGCAAGACTGTAAGTCTTAGTTACTTCCTGAAGGCAAGACTGTAAGTCTTAGTTACTTCCTGAAGGCAAGACTGTAAGTCTTAGTTACTTCCTGAAGGCAAGACTGTAAGTCTTAGTTACTTCCTGAAGGCAAGACTGTAAGTCTTAGTTACTTCCTGAAGGCATGACTGTAAGTCTTAGTTACTTCCTGAAGGCAAGACTGTAAGTCTTAGTTACTTCCTGAAGGCAAGACTGTAAGTCTCCCGTCTTCAGCAGACATTAATATTTTTGGCGGACGGTTGCATAGTGAGTAGAACATCAGAGTCCATGTCAAGAGAACCCTGGTTCACATCCTGTGCTGTGTAGGAAGTGGTGGTTGCGCGGTCGAGCACCGGACTGTCAGTCGAGGGGACGGTGGCTCAATCCCACCTACCACAGTTTCGAAACATGGGCAATTTCGTTCACCCCACCTTTGCCCGTGTCTTTCGGAAGAGACACTAAAAGCCGGTGGTCCCTTCTATCTGGTGTCTATGATAGGGGAAGTAAAAGATCCCACACAGGGGGTAAATGTGTAACCTGTAGTGGACTCACTAATTCCAAAGAAGGACAACTCCTGCATTAGCTCAAGTTTGGGCTGTTTGGAGGGAAGCACCTGAGACCTGCCAGGTCAAAGTTTGGCCAAGTTCATTTGCTCAGCGATGAGAATGAGTACCAGCTACAGGCAGTGGTAGATATAGGTGTACACATAGTCTTTACCCATTAGTGTAAGGATGGCTGGATGTTTCCCAGAGAAGTTGAGATGGTGTTTGATTGAACAGGTCTGCCAGGGAAGTAAAGTGTAAAAACGCTTTGAGCAGTCCTGAGGACTGGATACTGCGCTATATAAAAACTTACCGTTACTTTTTTTGTAGGCACCAGGGGGACATGAAATGAAGGTCGACTACTGGCAAGTGATTGAACTCGCCCCACCAGGTGGCGCTGACAACCTGCTGAACGAGGACGCTCACGTGGACGTTCAGCTGGACAACCGCCACATGCTGATCCGTGGCGAGAACGTGAGTGGTCGCTTAGATACTTGCTGTCTGAAAGTGTGAAGTTGGAAAACGTAGGAAGGAACATTGTGCCATTGTCTGAAACGAATGAAGTCTGGATTAAATGATGTCCGTTCTGATGTCCACTGTATTATCTACCTCACCCATAATGTTTGTATAACCACAATATAAAATATAATTCGATGTTTTCTGTTTTAGTGTAAGTTTACCTAGTCATGCAATAGAATTGTGATATTTGTTGAGTTGATAATTTACAGTATATGTGGAGAATGTTGTAATCCCTAGGATCACTTGTTGAGTATGTCGTTTAGACCATTGTATTACAACCCACCAGCATTGGAAACATGCTACTTATCCATAGCATTCAAACTAAACAGGTAATGTTAGTTAAGTAAAAACTTTCAGTGAGGTGCTAAAAAGATACACGTGACAACATGATTTTTGGATAAAAACAGGTCAGACTTGATATCGTTAAATTTGTACGTTTATGATGCAAGCGTAATGCAGACAGACCATTTGATTATTGTACTTGTTGCTACAATATCGGTTGTTCGTCACACCTCTGTGCTGTTTGCAGACTTCCAAGATCCTGAAGATGCGATCAGTCGTGATGCAGGCTTTCCGACAACACTATTTCAAGCAGGGATACTTTGAGGTAAGCTACCACAGTATTGTTTCCCAATCTGTTATGTCAGCCTGTCCATGCAGATGTTGTCCCGCTCCCTCCTAGTTGCATTTCATGTCACCAGTGTTGAACTACTTAACAATTACAAAATGTGTTGAGCACAGTGCTGTTGTTTCATCATTTAAATCCTGTATATTTCAGTCAGATTCATCATGATTAAGTTGCATGATCAGCATTTTATTTGCAGCAGGTGACACCCCCCGCTCCCTGATGTGTTCTGTATTTGTCGCAGGTGACACCCCCAGTTGCTTAATGTGCCTTGTGTATTTGTTGCAGGTGACATCCCTGGTTGAATGGTATGCTATGTATTTGTTGCATGGTATCCTCTGTATTTGTTGCATGTGACACCCCCGGTTGCTTGATGAGCTTTGTATTTGTGGCAGGTGACACCCCCGGCCATGGTACAGACTCAGGTGGAAGGAGGATCAACACTCTTCAAGTTTGACTACTTCGGAGAAGACGTAAGTGACGAGTGATTTCACTGCTAGTACACACTGTATTGTTACTACTGTGAAACAGCCATTCAGCCAGACAATGTTTTGACAGTCTTGGATTAATCAGAAGTGTTTTGTTTAGATTGTGACCAGTTTGTGTGGAAGCCATCCATTCATGTCAGTCACAAATGGTATTGATCAGTTAGGATTTTTCAGTGAAAAAGTCATATCTGAGTCATTTATTTAAATATTACTGATCCATTTGATTTGGGTCACTATCAGCTGTGCCAGCCATAGTCAGTGATGAGGTGCCTGGGGTTGCAACTGTTGTTAACCTAGTGGTCAACTGGTACCCTCTCAGGTCCACCAGTCCCACCAGTTGTAATGACCCTTCTTGGTCAGTCATCTGCCAGTCTTGAAGAAGGGTTAATCTCCTGCCTTGAAATAGAATTAATCCTGTCACAAGATGTTTTCTAATTAACTGTCCATTTCCTCATTATATTGAGGATATTCTATCACACATGTCTGACTTACTTTATAAAACCTTTATGATATTTTCCATTTCTTAAATTGTAAAGAAAATTATTTAAAAAGGTTTGATTTTTACATTTCTACCTGTTACCTTTGACAGGCGTTCCTGACGCAGTCGTCACAGCTGTACCTTGAGACGTGTCTGCCATCCATGGGCGATGTCTTCTGCATTGCCGAGTCATTCCGGGCAGAGCTTTCTCGCACACGCAGACACTTGTCAGAGTATGTGGCTTGTGTTTCTGTGTTCTCATAGTACCACAATATACAACTTCTTTACATATACAACCTCTTTACACAATATACAACTTCTTTACACAATATACAACCTCTACACACGATATACAACCTCTTTACACGATATACAACCTCTTTACACAATATACAACCTCTTTACACAATATACAACTTCTTTACACAATATACAACCTCTACACACGATATACAACCTCTTTACACGATATACAACCTCTTTACACGATATACATCCTCTTTATACAATATACAACCTCTTTACATGATATACATCCTCTTTACATGATATACATCCTCTTTACACAATATACAACCTCTTTACACAATATACATCCTCTACACAATATACAACCTCTTTACACGATATACATCCTCTTTACACAATATACAACCTCTTTACATGATATACAACCTCTTTACATGATATACAACCTCTTTACATGATATACAACCTCTTTACATGATATACAACCTCTACATAATATACAACCTCGTTACACAATATATAACCTCTTTACACAGTATACAACCTCTTTACACGATATACAACCTCTTTACACAATATACAACCTCTTTACACGATATACAACCTCTTTACATGATATACAACCTCTACATAATATACAACCTCGTTACACGATATACAACCTCTTTATACGATATACAACCTCTTTACACAATATACAACCTCTTTACACGATATACAACCTCTTTACACAATATACCTCTACACTATATACAACCTCTTTACACGATATACAACCTCTTTACACGATATACAACCTCTTTACACGATATACAACCTCTTTACACGATATACAACCTCGTTACACAATATACATCCTATTTACACGATATACAACCTCTTTACACAATATACAACCTCTTTACACAATATACAACCTCTTTACACAATATACAACCTCTTTACATGATATACAACCTCTTTACATGATATACAACCTCTTTACATGATATACAACCTCTACATAATATACAACCTCGTTACACAATATATAACCTCTTTACACAGTATACAACCTCTTTACACGATATACAACCTCTTTACACAATATACAACCTCTTTACACGATATACAACCTCTTTACATGATATACAACCTCTACATAATATACAACCTCGTTACACGATATACAACCTCTTTATACGATATACAACCTCTTTACACAATATACAACCTCTTTACACGATATACAACCTCTCTACACAATATACAACCTCTTTACACGATATATAACCTCTTTACGAATCTTTTTATTAGTGTTCAGAATCATTGCATTTCCTGTTTGCCTTCATTCATAATAATTTTTTCACGATTACATAGAAAATATAAAACATTGCAAAAGATGAAGCTTATCAACAACTTTTTGTAGACCAAAAGGTTTACCGTGTTATTGTTGATAGTTTATTGTGTCATGTTCAGTGCTGCCACCTGTGGACTGTTGTTGTGATTATTCAATACACTAGTGCTGCCATCTCTGGGCTACTTCTGAGAGAACTAGGAAACCCAGCTGATCGTGACTATGCGAATAGAGTGGTTTTTATTGGATGATCAATACTGATGGTTACCAAAGTGTCTGCTCACTCCGGTTGACAAACAGAACCATATCACTCCAGAGCTGTCAAATCATATCAACAAATACACACCAACTGCACACCACAGGGCAGCACCCAAATTCTCCAAAACAGTTGTCCACCAGGACACAAAGTGGTGACAGTTTTGTTCATTCTAATTTTCTACGGCCAGGAATTTTGTGTTATGCTCGTTTTAACATTCAGTATTCCTTTTTCACACTTGTCTCGCTGTCCCCCCAGCTACACACACGCGCACGCGCGCATCATATATCACACACCATACACACACACAAAATATACAATTATGAACATTACAAAACAGACAGCGATGCTAAAATATAAATCAAAGCAAATTGCCCAAAAACCTGTAAGAAGGTTTAGCATCTCCTGGCATAAAAAGGACTAACTAGGTAAAGAAATATTGATACAATAATGGTAGACGGCGCTACACGCACCTTCACTTGTTAATTAGCGTGAGAAATCTGGAAGCTCTGTCGATCGTCGTCCTGACTGATGCTCATGTTTCCAGATACACCCACATAGAGGCGGAATGTCCGTTCATCACATTTGAAGACCTGCTGCAGCGACTAGAAGACCTGGTGTGTAATGTCATCGAGAACGTCCTCGACTCCCCCCTCGTACACCTCCTTCGCGATCTCAACCCCGACTTCCAGCCCCCGAAGAGGCCGTTCAAACGCATGAACTACTCCGATGCCATCACGTACCTGCGCGAGCACGACATCAGGAAGGACGACGGCACTTTCTACGAGTTCGGAGAGGTACGCTTGGTATATACGGGGTGATTTTGTCCCTGTGCTTATGGCTGTTAAATGGTTTAAAAAGATTCTGTTGCATGTTACGTCGCAGTGAAGTGTTGCAATGTGGCATTTACCCGAGTGACATGTCTTTAGAAATGTAGATGTACATGCAGCTGTCACTCGTGTTTGACAATAGCTTGATGTGGCATGTCCTTAAAAGTATATTGTATTCTTTCGGTTTATTGGCATGGAATGGAGATTTTGAAAACTACTGAGAATTATATATAATTTATATATATACATAGATGATATTCAGTAATATACTGATACTGAACCAAATTGCTCACCGCTACACGAATTGTTTCCTTTAGCAGCACAAACCAGTGTGGTTTTCTCCAGAATATTAATAATTTTGAACGACACTAATTGTTTTGAATATACAGAAGGAACAAGAATCTTCCGTGATTGTATTTCTGTTTGTTTGTGTAGAATGGGATGATTATCACAAGACTGGCAAGATGACTATTTACAATATGCATCTAATTAGTCTTGCGTTGTCAGATTTCCGACATATCTTGTGAGTTTTTTATTCAAGCCATAACATGCAGTATTCATAAAACATACCGACAGACCTACCCAGTGTGCTGCAATGTTGATCCGTTGCATCTGTGCCTGCAGGACATTCCCGAAGCACCGGAGCGGAAAATGACGGACCAGATCAACGAGCCTATCTTCCTGTGTCGATTCCCGGCAGAAATAAAATCATTTTATATGATCCGATGTCCAGAAGACAAGAAACTCACAGAGTCCGTGAGTGCTGCTTCTCTTTCTTAAATGTGTGATTTAATTGTCGGGTAGTTTTTTATGCAAGCACCAACACGAGTCAAAAGTAGCGATGAAAGATGGCCAAAGTAATGACGTTTATTGCTTATAAAATTGTTAAAAGAAAGAGAAATGTGGGCTCTACTCCCCAAGGCCAGGCTTATGACAGAGCCTCATACGCGTCACCTCCCCTCAGGTAGACAGAGCCCACATTTCAACATACAACGTATAGTAGCATTACTGCTGTGGTTATAAAACCTTATCATTAATAAGTATTATAATGTATTAATCAATCACACCGTTCATTCACACCAACCCTAACCTACACTAACCAGATAGTAAATTTCGAATGATTATTTAGCCTACACCTAGAAGTGGGGCAATTACGCCACCGGTCACCGAGCCACATGTGACCGCCCCACCAATTTATGTAGGAGGCCTTATTTTAACAAGGAATGATAATAAAAATTACCTGGTCCAGTAATTATCTTAGTGCAGGCCGTGATGGCTGATTCACTTACGATTTGATAAATGTATGTTGTTTCATGTAATGCAAGATCCTTGTTCAAAATGCACAAACCTAACAGATCTCCTAGGTTTGTAAGATCTTTGATCATCATGTATTCTATTACACAGAGGATCATGTTGTTATCTATGAGGTTGTTCGTAGCACTGTATCACGGGTAGATCTGTTGATAAAGTGGACAAGGAAGATCAAATCATTGAAGGATCGTATTGTGATGTGTTTTTATCACTGTGGATCTATTGTGGGAGGATCATATTTTGATGTTTTATCATTAAGGGATCTACTGTGAGGGAGATCATTGGAGGATCATAGTGTGCTCTGTTATGGTTATATTACAGGTGGATCTCCTGGAGTTTGAGAGATCATTGGGGGATCATAGTGTGATCTGTTTTGGTTATATCACAGGTGGATCTCCTGATGCCTGGAGTTGGAGAGATCATTGGAGGATCAATGCGTATCTGGGACTACGACGAGCTGCTGGCAGGCTACAAACGAGAAGGGATCGATCCCAAACCCTACTACTGGTACACGGACCAGGTACGGCTAGTCACCGGGAGGGCAGATTTCACAAAACTACCGGCCTTACCTTACGTCTGAGGCAGATCATGCCCTGAAATTTTGATCTCTCATACACATGCGATCTGTGAAAAAAGCTACCTCACTTATAGTTACATCACTCGTCCAATTTTGTCGTCTGAACTAATTGATAAATTTGGACAAATGGGCGGGCATGTGAATGGATAATTGATCATTTAAATTGTTGTAAATTTTAATCTATCTTTCAATTTCATGGTTAATTAGTTAATTATTTTACATTTTAAGCTAATATATTTCTACTAGATCGTATCAATTATTTATCGATGTTATAAAGAGCATTTTTTTTATTCAGACCTTTTTATGTGATTGTTCTTATTTATTTAATTTTATTTAATGTAGTACAGTAGAACCTGTCTTCAGCGGCCCCCGCGATGAGCGACCACCTGCTATGTACGGACAGTTTTCCGATGTCCCGATCACTTTTCAACGGAAATGTCCCTGAGATGAGCGGCCACCTGGTGGACGCGGACGCGGACAGCGATTTTTTTTTATTTTTCACCTGCTAGGGCGGACAGTTAACTTTATTTTGAAAAATTAATTTAGATAATATTTTAAAGATGGCGGCGACCATTTCCTGTTCAGTACAATGGATGCTGGGAACGGAGAAAGCGCGCGGGATCTCGACTCACAGTTGGTGACCCATTTCAGTCGCTCTCGCAATCGATCTATAGAGCCACACTTATTTAATTTTTCTCCCAAGTTTCTAGTTATGTCGAGCGATAACAAACGTAAGATAGGCCTACTGAGTTTATGTTAAGTTTCATGTTAGTTTAGGTAAAACCAACATTTCTGAATCTCATTTATGTAGTGACGCCGCGATAAAATATTAACGTTACGCCACGGTAATCCTCGGCCTGCACGTTACCGGCGGCGGTGATGTCGAGTTACCACGATTTTGATTTGTGAATTGTATTCTTTAAGTGAATTTAAATTATTTTATTTTGTAACATAGCGTGTGCATGTGTATATAAGTTATCAGACAAGAAGTTTGACGGCTGTAAGAAGTCGTTTTCATGGTTAGATTAGAAAGTAAATGTTCGTTTTGCGCCGCTGAAACGATAAACAAAATGGCGACCGCTGCGTGATTACCCAGACGCCGTGAGGTGGCAGCACTTTTTAGCCCCTCAGACCAAATTTTAAATCACAATCAGATAATAATAATTTATTATATTGTAAACACTATTCCAAATTAAACTTATAATGAAACATGTCACACACAAAATATATGCAAATATTGTTGTTAATGTGTCGTCTCATTTAATTATTTTCTAATTTGTATTTTGTGCATTTTAATACTTACTTTGTTTTCAAAAGCATACATGCTATTATGGACATTAATTATTATGAATTAATCCAAAACTGTCTTAAATGAGGGATTCTACTGTAATATTAAATGATATATTATTACACTTAATTTGTATGGGTATTATAACTGTGGGTATAAAAGTGATTTATGTATGTTGTAATGTGGATTTAAATAAAAATGGTATGTTTGGGAAAAATGCCGCAAATTCCTGTCCCTGTGATGAGAGGACACCTGCAATGTAGGGACACTTTTGCTTGGCTGGACAGGTGTCCCTACAAGACAGGTTCTACTGTAGTGTATTTTAACATCATCGTTTGGTGCATGTGAATGTATTGTCATATGAATGTACTAGTACGACGACCAATATCATTACACAATCCAATGTTTTATTGTACTAGTACGACGACCAATATCATTACACATTCCAATGTTTTATTGTAACTACAACGTGAACTCATGGCAATAAAGCTGTCTTATTAATGTGGGTTGGTTGCGTGATGTAAGAGTCTTGTGTCGTCAGTGTTGGTCCTGTTGTTGTCGTGGGTGACGTCTGCTGCATCTGTTCCAGCGTCTCTACGGTTCGTGTCCTCACGGCGGCTACGGACTCGGCCTCGAGCGGTTCCTCACCTGGCTCCTAGGGCGGCAGCACATTAGGGACGTGTGTCTCTACCCTCGTTTCATTGGACGATGTCGACCATGAGTGTCGCATCGTGTCACCATCAGCATTGACACTGTCACCAATGATTGAAATCATTTTAGAACACGTTTTGTGCCATAAGTCATAACCATGTCATCGACATCCGGCCACTGAGATACTCTTGACTAGTGTAAACATGTGCTTTGACTATAAAAGAAATATTGTCGGCTTTTACGTGTAAGAAGTGATATCGAATGTACAATTACATCTTTGATTACCTCACATCATTAGCTCTATCGTGATCGTGGACTTTGTGCTGGACTTGTCGAGTGACTTGCTTGTTTAATGCGCTGGCTAATGATAGCCTCACCGCGTTAGCTCTATCGTGATGGTGGACTTGTAGAGTGACTTGTTTGTGTAATGCACTGGCTAGTGTGTTTGAGTGGAACTCTGGATGTCAGACTGACGTCTAGTGCTTCTAGCATGCTGTTACGCACAATGCTAATGCCCATACGACGGATAATAAATTAAGGTTATTATAAATACCACTTTTCTTGACTAGGTCATGATGAAAATCACACCCTTTCATTTTTTAGGGTAACTGTCGAATGTTTAAGATCTCATTGTGTTGCTTTGTTAAATGGGCAATATTGATAGAGTATTATATTTCATCAAACTTCTCTTTGGTCGATCTGCAGCCAATATAGCCTTAAAGCACTCTAAAACGTGTAAGATATTCTAGGAAGGGTGATAACTTGTAAAAGGCAGTTATGGTGACAACTTGACTTGCTTATTATGTGCCACATTTTCACTATGCTATTTATCAAATAAATGTTGCCACGTGGTACAGATATATGAGGTTTGTTGTGATTTGTGGTATGGCTGACAAAACAGATATAATCATGTCTAATTTATATACACACTTTGGTTACCAAGGTCGTTCGTTGTATAAATGAAACGTGGAGAATATTGAGCCCTCCATGTCCTCCAATAATGGACAAATTTGTTAAGTCTAAATCTATGAACCATCTCAATGAGCCTAGTACATCACATGCAATAGTCCAGCCATGCAAAACTGATGGCGATGTGGGTTCACTAACAGACAGTCAAAAAGACAAAAACACTTGGTAATAATTATTATAGTCAATGATATAGCCATTATAGTTTATGGATACGTCTATATTATAAAGCATAACGCAAGTCACCATCGTAACCAAAACTTATATTCTGCTTTGTTCCATATGGCTACGGTCCATACTTGACTCTCCCATACACTACCAGTTTATTGCTTCAGGATGTGACCCGAGTTGTAATTCTGACACAATGTTGCACAATTTTTAAACAGCACAGACCGCCTTTCTCCAGAAGTAAGATTGAAGTCAACGTGCATATTTACTAAGGACAGTGGAGTTGGGACCTCGGGGATAACAAGATTTAACAAGATTGCCACCTAGAGAATCAACTCAAGATGGCAGGTGGACAAGGAAGCCCTTTGGCTTATCGAGAGTCCAACCTATATCTAAATGTACCCCGCCCTTCTTAGGTACATGTCAATTTTATTTTTAAACATATTAACACTACTAGCACCTACACAATCAGCCGATAATCTGTTCCATTCATTTACTGTTCTTTGTGAAAATGAAAATTTTCTAATATCTAATCTACACTGCTTCTTTGCTAATGTAACTCCATGTCCTCTAGTCCTTCTCTCTTCCTTAACTGAGAAAAAAATATTTCTGTCAATATTTTCATACCCATTCAATATTTTAAAGACTTCTATCTGATCTCCTCGCAGTCTCCTGGTTTCTAGTGTTGTTAATCCACATTCTTTTAGACGCATTTCATAACTAATATTCCTGAGTTTTTGTATCATTTTGGTTGCTCTTCTTTGTACTCTTTCTAGTATATCAATATCCTTCTTGCGATATGGCCTCCATGCCTGTATGCAATATTCTAAATGAGGCCTAACTATTGTTTTGTACAGTGGTATTATTAGTTCTTTTTCCTTGTACACTATATTTCGCCTAATTAATCCAAGAATTTGGTTTCCCTTTGCTGCTGCAATTGCACATTGTTCCGATACCTTCATATCAGCACTAATAGTTAACCCTAAGTCCTTTTCCTTTACGGTAGTATTTAGTACAGTATCACCCATTGTATATTGTGCATCTTCATTCCCATGTCCTGTGTGGAGGCACTTACACTTCCCATAATTAAACAGCATTTGCCACTTCTCAGACCATTCGGTCAACTTATTTAGATCATCTTGTAATTGCTGTCTATCTGTATCACTTTTTATTTTTCTGAACACTTGTATCGTCCGCAAACTTCAACACCTTGCTTGTTATATCATCATCCAAATCATTGATATATATTAAGAACAAAATAGGTCCCAATACTGATCCCTGCGGTACTCCACTCAAAACCGATTTCCAGTTTGAAACCTCCCCATTAACTACTACTCTTTGTCTTCTATCAATAAGCCATTTTTCTATCCAGTTAATCATAACATTGCCTATGCCATGGGCCTTCAGTAAAATGTTCAAACGTTTCAACACATTGACGGCCTTTTATCCCCAGCATCGATGAGTTACTCAGCTAGTATATAATAGTTAAATTTACTATCTAAAGCCAACAAGTCTGCACTTGTCCCATATTGAAATGATCTATTTTGTAACAACCACAGTCTGAGATGTATATGGGTCTGTTGTAACATCAATGTACTTGTATAGACTCATGGTTTTGTCAAATATCACACAATCATGTAACAAAACACACTTCAGACCGTCGCAACAGTGGTTTTATTTACACAAGTTTGTACAACTTCACACAAGTATTAAATACAGATAAACCACCAAATCCGACAAATAATTTTTTTATAAAAATATAAACAGGAGTTTTGTGACAGTCACCGAACAGTGAAACTCAATCTTACGTGAAATGTTAGAATAATTAAAATCAACAATAAATTCTACAATATAAATAAACATCACAAAGCGAACATATAAAGATTCACTTCCAAGTTTTACGAAACCACACACGCATGTGTTCGGAGAGAAAGTACCAGGATTAGTAATGGACAAAAGGCAACATACCGTTTGTATTTAGATTACTATTTTAGACATCATAAAAGTATTTATGCTTAAATATTGTGTATTTGAAAGGTAGGTATTTACTCGGGATGGATACATTGACACCCACACCAGTAAACATGATAACATTTCATATTAACAACTGAACCCAGAAAAAGCTGACATCTCCCAAGAACTGAGAAATTATAGCATTTTTGAACAAATGTAAACCTTGATAAGAAGCTGACAAGTCACAATATTATTGTGCTAAATTTACACCCATATCTGGGGCATCAAACCAGAACACCCTCGGGAAATGAATATAAACAATTAGATTTGCCTGATGAAAAAGGAAACTAAATAACTATTGAATTTTCTTAAATACACTGCAAATTGGTAGATGAAACCAAAGCTCCGAGGAGATGACTTAAATAAAACAAATGGACTGACCATGAGTCAGAAAGTGAGCTGAGAGATTTCTGAAAAGAATTCTTTAGAAAACTGCTACTTTTGTCCATTGCCTTTCCTGATGTTTTCTTCCCATTAACTCGCTGGAAGAAGGAAACGTTTTGATCATCCGAAGAATGTCCCCCCTCCACCCCCCAGGAAGGAGCGGGGGGCGGGGGCGTTTAGGAGACGGGGTTTTCGACTTGACATGTTTGACGCCGATGTGAAGGCCGTGCCTGCTGCTGCTGCTGGCCTCTTGTACTGGGTCAGGTTGACCCTCTTGGACGCCCCCACAGCTGACCTATGACCCTGACAGCATCGTCAGTAAATCGGGTGACAGTTGTGTGAATATTATCTATACTTTTCTACCATCTGTACTCCTCAAATGTGTCTTAGCTATTATTAATTTGCACAATAAATACACAATCGTGTATGTACATAACAACAACACTGCAATGTTTACAGAAAAGAATGGTTTCATGAAACATGTTTTTGTAAATGTAATTTTACCACCACCTTTTGTCAACGTTTTGTTAAATTGTGTATTTTCTACACACAGAATATTTCTTCATTTACACATTCCACAAATAGTGGAATTAAAGTCAAATTAAAGTATTTATTTTGAATAAGCAGACATTCGTTTAAATAATAGTTTGGTTCAAATCTTAAAGTTACGTCTAAAATAAAATTATACACTCACATGCTGGCGGATTTCTTTGGCGCTGCACGCCCCTTTCCTTTCATTGCACCCCACTGTCGTTTACCCTTCTGTGTGGTGGCGCCACGAGGCTTCTTCTTCCATCGCTTTTTACCCTGTACACGGGGTGGGAAAGTTAGTCAGTTTTAAATGAATATCTGTTACACATACCGATGGCATTGCAGGTATTTTGGTAATAACACATAATAACTATGCATGACCACGTAATTGGAATCATTCCAGGGTGATCCATTCTGAAGATGCACACACTGTAGTAGAATTGGATCATACCGTAGCTATTTTAAGATGAATACACAATAATGATTGATAAATTTTTATGTCATATTTGATAGTTAGACACCATCAAGTCAGGCATGTCAAATATTATCATTCACATAAAATATATTCAATGACATCTCGTCTGCAGTGATATTATGAACACTGAGAGTGAGAGTAACTTTATTACATATATTTGATTACAATGACTGACATCTTTGATGTGTCAACTAGGAGAAATAGAAGGAAAAGGAGACTAAGACAGAAGTCAGGATGGAAACAGTGCTAGGAGAGACCTCAAGAGGACACAGTTGACACAATGTGTGGCAGAAGATGGTGACATGGTGACAGATCCAGACAGCTGAAGGAGCCAGAGGGATACGTCCCCTGTCACTCACCTGAGCGGTGGGAAATATGAAACAGAAACTGTGACAGACCATGGAAAATGTTACACTGTTATACATTTGCTGTGACAGCTGCCAGATGTCACGCTGTGTCACATGACGTACCGTGTTGGTGGAGGTAGCGGCAGTGTTGCTGTTGCTGTTGAAGTAGCGGGACTCCTGTAGACCGTCTGTGGCCGTCAGGTCATCCGCCGCCTCGTCCATACCTACAGACACGATCCACACATACAGACACGACCCATACCTACAGACACGATCCATACCTACAGACACGACCCATACCTACAGACACGATCCATACCTACAGACACGATCCACACCTACAGACACGATCCACACCTACAGACACGATCCACACCTACAGACACGACCCATACCTACAGACACGATCCATACCTACAGACACGATCCACACCTACAGACACGATCCACACCTACAGACACGATCCACACCTACAGACACGACCCATACCTACAGACACGATCCATACCTACAGACACGATCCACACATACAGACACGACCCATACCTACAGACACGATCCATACCTAACGACACGATCCACACCTACAGACACGATCCACACCTACAGACACGATCCACACCTACAGACACGACCCATACCTACAGACACGATCCACACCTACAGACACGATCCACACCTACAGACACGATCCACACCTACAGACACGACCCATACCTACAGACACGATCCACACCTACAGACACGATCCACACCTACAGACACGATCCACACCTACAGACACGATCCACACCTACAGACACGACCCATACCTACAGACACGATCCATACCTACAGACACGATCCACACATACAGACACGACCCATACCTACAGACACGACCCATACCTACAGACACGATCCATACCTACAGACACGATCCACACCTACAGACACGATCCACACCTACAGACACGATCCACACCTACAGACACGATCCACACCTACAGACACGATCCATACCTACAGACACGATCCACACATACAGACACGACCCATACCTACAGACACGACCCATACCTACAGACACGACCCATACCTACATACACGATCCATACCTACAGACACGATCCATACCTACAGACACGATCCATACCTACAGACACGACCCATACCTACAGACACGACCCATACCTACAGACACGACCCATACCTACAGACACGATCCATACCTACAGACACGATCCACACATACAGACACGATCCACACCTACAGACACGATCCATACCTACAGACACGACCCACACATACAGACACGACCCATACCTACAGACACGACCCATACCTACAGACACGATCCATACCTACAGACACGATCCATACCTACAGACACGATCCATACCTACAGACACGATCCATACCTACAGACACGACCCATACCGACAGACACGATCCATGCCTACAGACACGATCCATGCCTACAGACACGACCCATACCTACAGACACGACCCATACCTACAAACATGATCCATACCTACAGACACGATCCATACCTACAGACACGACCCATACCTACAGACACGACCCATACCTACAGACACGACCCATACCTACAGACACGATCCATACCTACAGACACGATCCACACATACAGACACGATCCACACCTACAGACACGATCCATACCTACAGACACGATCCACACATACAGACACGACCCATACCTACAGACACGACCCATACCTACAGACACGATCCATACCTACAAACATGATCCATACCTACAAACATGATCCATACCTACAGAAAAGATCCATACCTACAAACACGATCCATACCTACAGAAAAGATCCATACCTACAAACACGATCCATACCTACAGACATGATCCATACCTACAGACACGATCCATACCTACATACAAGATCCATACCTACAGACACGATCCATACATAGACATGATCCATACCTACAGACATGATCCATACATAGACATGATCCATATCAACATACACAATCTATACCTACAGACATGATCCATACATAGAGACACGATCCATACCTACAGACATGATCCATACCTACAGACACGATCCATACCTACAGACAAGATCCATACCTACAGACATGATCCATACATATACATGATGCATACCTTCAGACATGATCCATACCTACAGACATGATCCATACCTACAGACATGATCCATACCTACATACATGATCCATACCTAGACATGATCCATACCTACAGAAAAGATCCATACCTACAAACACGATCCATACCTACAGACATGATCCATACCTACAAACACGATCCATACCTACAGACACGACCCATACCTACAGACATGACCCATACCTACAGACATGATCCATACCTATAGACACGATCCATACCTACAGACACGATCCATACCTACAGACACGATCCATACCTACAGATATGATCCATACCTAGACATGATCCATACCTACAAACACGATCCATACCTACAGACATGATCCATACCTACAGACACGATCCATACATACAGACACGATCCATACATACAGACACGATCCATACCTACAGACACGATCCATACATAGACATGATCCATATCTACCTACATGATCCATACCTACAGACATGATCCATACATAGACATGATCCATATCAACATACACAATCCTTACCTACATACATGATCCATACCTAGAGACACGATCCATACCTACAGACATGATCCATACCTACAGACACGATCCATACCTACAGACAAGATCCATACCTACAGACATGATCCATACATAGACATGATGCATACCTTCAGACATGATCCATACCTACAGACATGATCCATACCTACATACATGATCCATACCTACAGACATGATCCATACCTAGACATGATCCATACCTACAGAAAAGATCCATACCTACAGACATGATCCATACCTACAAACACGATCCATACCTACAGACATGATCCATACCTACAGACACGATCCATACCTACAGACACGATCCATACATACAGACACGATCCATACCTACAGACACGATCCATACCTTCAGATACGATCCATACCTACAGACACGATCCATACCTACAGACACGATCCATACCTTCAGTCATGATCTATACCTTCATACATGATCCATACCTACAGACATTATCCATACCTACAGACACGATCCATACCTACACACACGATACATACATACAGACACAATCCATACCTACAGACACGATCCATACCTGCAGACACGATCCATACCTACTTACATGATCTATCCATGCATATAGATATGATCCATACTTACAGACATGATCCATGCATACAGACATGATCTGTATCTATAGATATGATCCATACCAACAGTAAATATTATAGACATGATCCAAGACACAATCCATACCTATAGCCATAATCCATACCTAGACACAAACAATACCTACATATATGGTCCACACCTACAGACACTATCCATACTTTTAGGCATGATCCATACCCACAAATATGGTGCATACTTACAGACACAATCCATACATATACAGACATGATCCATACCTACCGATACGCATAGCTTTATGCAGAGACCCACATGTAGACACGATGTACATGTAGATCTAATCCATACTTACAAACACGATCCACAGTTATATTCACAATCCATATTTACAGACACAATCCACACCCATATATATGATTCACATTACAGGCATGAAGACCATACAGGCTATAGATAATGTCACTAGATATATCAACAAGTTGCAGAAATCATAGAGTAACTTCTTATAATGTTGTTTCATCCATGATTTAGCGCTAAAACTGTTTTACACAAAGATTGTGAGAACTTGGGATGAGCGTTTGATTAACATGCCAAAGTATCCGACCTCTGAAAACAAAATAAATATTATTGTGTGAAAAATTAACATGGTAAAAAGTTAAGACATTCAAACAAATGCCAACGAACTGGCACGACCTACTTGCGATCATGACGGCATACTTCATGGTCACTTCTAGGAACTGCTGCCCGTACTGGGCCAACTTGTAGGCGGAGACACCGTCTATGTCCTTCATCTCGTCAACGGTGAGAGGCGGAGACGAGGCCATCTCCTGCAGCGTGGCGTTGTTGAACACAGACGTGTAGTTCTTGTACTGCAGTCTCTGACCTACACACAGCTCAACATTAGATGGAGGTGTAGTTCTTGTACTGCAGTCTCTGACCTACACACAGCTCAACATTAGATGGAGGTGTAGTTCTTGTACTGCAGTCTCTGACCTACACACAGCTCAACATTAGATGGAGGTGTAGTTCTTGTACTGCAGTCTCTGACCTACACACAGCTCAACATTAGATGGAGGTGTAGTTCCTGTACTGCAGTCTCTGACCTACACACAGCTCAACATTAGATGGAGGTGTAGTTCCTGTACTGCAGTCTCTGACCTACACACAGCTCAACATTAGATGGAGGTGTAGTTCCTGTACTGCAGTCTCTGACCTACACACAGCTCAACATTAGATGGAGGTGTAGTTGCTGTACTGGTGCAGTGCTGCCTCACAAGTCTTGAAGAGAGAATAAACAGGTAAGTTTAGCCATCAAAACCAACAACTCTTTACAATGGATTCACGTTATCTCCTGACACCCTATCACAGGTCGCCACTCACTGATTGCCTTTGCAAGGGAGACCAGTTCGTTGTAACACTCCTTGGTGAGTTCGCTCTCCGAACTCCCATGATCCTCTCCTCCCTGGTGTGTCGTCTCGGCTGTCTGCCCACTCTTACGCATCTGGAACTCCACCTGGTGGGCAACAAATACATCACTAAAGATTCCTCATTAATTCAAATGTTTCTGTCACATACCCAGGTAAAAAACAAATAAATATCCATATGACGGGTTGGGTTTCTGGCCCCATTTTCAAGTGATGCTTCTGTACAAGGAGTCGTTCGTTATTCAAATAGTTTTAACACAGCATTATCTACCATGTGGAGGCACATGTTATATATCGTCTTTATGGCAGACACCTTATCGGGTGTCTGCAATAATATTAACCATTGATTATCACCCTGTTGACCTTTTTAAAAAAAATTGGCAGTTGCGCTTGACTGAGTGCAAAACCAAAACATTTTGATTGCTATTTATGTCAGCGAAGACGACTGATCAAGTTTTAGCTTACTTAGATTGTTTTTGTAGCAGTAATGATGTATTTTGTCAGACATTGCCTATGATGATAGTAGTAATGCTGCTTTGTCTCAATAAACGTTACCGGTAGAAAAAATCTGCTATAAACAGTGTATTAGGGTAATTATGAACGATGTAATTAAATGGCTACGTTAATAAATGAAAGGGAGGGGAGAATGAGGGTGAAATACAGGGGTGTATGGAGACAGTTGGTGGAGATAGCGGTGCAACATCAGTGATGGGAAAGTAAACAAACAGAAAGCAGAAGTCGAGGATCATGACCTAGGTGGGCGTCGCCCCTGAGAGACAGGAAAACATAAGAACATTAAAACGAACCTTGAATTTTCCCTGCAAGACGTCTTGTGCCTTGCGTCCCAGCTCCATGTAGCAGACAGTGTGGTCCTGGGCAGTCACAAACAACTTCTCGGCGAGCACACCGTCCACCACCAGCTGGCGCCACAAGCGCTCGCAGTCGCTCCGAGAGTACGACTTCCCCCTGCCGTAGAAGGCACAGTTGTTGTGGCCGTTCTCCATCACTTTGGCGTTGCGCGAGCCTGACGACAAACCTGACAGTTAGTGCCATGGCATCACCGGTAAGTGGTAAGGGCGATGTGCTTAAAAATTACTATTTCTATGCAGGAATAAATATCTGTGACCATTAATTTTTTTTACATGGATTTCAAACTTATTGTGATTGGAGCATAAACAATTAAGTATTATACAATATACACTGTAACTATGCAGATTGCTAGTGAAATTAGGTAAACCTTATTTGAAGGTGCGTTTTGTGGCCAGATAGGTAACGAGAGTTCTTATGAATCTGCATTATATATACCCCCCTCAACAAATACAAATTTCAAAAACACGGATTTATACAGCTTTAGAGATCCCCTTAGCAAACCATTAGGTACATTGTAGGATTTTTTTGGATTTTTCAAAAATATTTTGTATGGTAGAATTACAAAGAATATCTAGTATTTTATAACAGTACCTTCTGCTTAGTAGGATTTTATAGAAATCCATAAACTCCTTTAAAAATACCTTTAACATTTCTGAGATTTTTTTAGAGTTAATGCTAAATTTTAAGATATAAAAAAGGAAAACAAAACTGCAACAATAAGTGTCTCACCTTGAAATACCAAATGCATAAGGATGAAGTGACTGTGTTCAGTTTGAAGTGTCTCACCTTTGAAGACCTCCACCAAGTGTAGCAGGGTGAAGTGACTGTGTTCAGTTTGAAGTGTCTCACCTTTGAAGACCCCCCACCAAGTGTAGCGGGGTGAAGTGACTGTGTTCAGTTTGAAGTGTCTCACCTTTGAAGACCTCCACCAAGTGTAGCAGGGTGAAGTGACTGTGTTCAGTTTGAAGTGTCTCACCTTTGAAGACCTCCACCAAGTGTAGCAGGGTGAAGTGACTGTGTTCAGTTTGAAGTGTCTCACCTTTGAAGACCTCCACCAAGTGTAGCAGGGTGAAGTGACTGTGTTAAGTTTGAAGTGTCTCACCTTTGAAGACCTCCACCAAGTGTAGCAGGGTGAAGTGACTGTGTTCAGTTTGAAGTGTCTCACCTTTGAAGGCCTCCACCAAGTGTAGCAGGGTGAAGTGACTGTGTTAAGTTTGAAGTGTCTCACCTTTGAAGACCTCCACCAAGTGTAGCAGGGTGAAGTGACTGTGTTCAGTTTGAAGTGTCTCACCTTTGAAGACCTCCACCAAGTGTAGCAGGGTGAAGTGACTGTGTTCAGTTTGAAGTGTCTCACCTTTGAAGACCTCCACCAAGTGTAGCAGGGTGAAGTGACTGTGTTCAGTTTGAAGTGTCTCACCTTTGAAGACCTCCACCAAGTGTAGCAGGGTGAAGTGTCTGTGTTAAGTTTGAAGTGTCTCACCTTTGAAGACCTCCACCAAGTGTAGCAGGGTGAAGTGTCTGTGTTTTGTTTGAAGTGTCTCACCTTTGAAGACCTCCACCAAGTGTAGCAGGGTGAAGTGACTGTGTTCAGTTTGAAGTGTCTCACCTTTGAAGACCTCCACCAAGTGTAGCAGGGTGAAGTGACTGTGTTCAGTTTGAAGTGTCTCACCTTTGAAGACCTCCACCAAGTGTAGCAGGGTGAAGTGACTGTGTTCAGTTTGAAGTGTCTCACCTTTGAAGACCTCCACCAAGTGTAGCAGGGTGAAGTTGCTATGGCGAAAGCCTGAAGCCAGAATCTTCTGCAGGCCTCGGATGATCAACTTGACGTCTTCACTCACATCTCGACAACAGAACACCTCCTACAGGCAGCAATAGACATTGTTACTATCTTATTTTTTTATTATTAATCATCTAAATTATTGCTATTAATGAAGTGCCACTAACCCAGAGGTTCAGCTTGGAGATGGTACTGCTTTTTGTGATTTTTGTTCCGCATAAAAGTTCTTTTTAAATTAATGTTGACAGTTTTTCCTTTAGTTGAAACAGGATATGTTAGGTGTGAAATAGCAAGCTTCACACGCATGGACACCATGTCACAAGAAGGACATTGATATGATAGAACAAGTACAAAGGAGAGCAACAAAAAATTTACCCAAACTATGGGTTGTTATTTACAAAATGGATCTAACTGGATGAAGTTTAACAACACAAGACACTGAGAGGTGATGAGATAAAAGTGCTTAATATATTTAATGGTTAGGAAAGCATTGATAGAACTACTTGTCTCTGTTAAGACAGACTGAAATACTAGAAGACTTGAAGTTAAAGAAGCAACGTAGATTATAATTATATTTAAGAAAGTTCTCATTGACACACAGAACTGTAAATGAATGGAACATATTATCTACTGACTGTGTGGTTGCTAGTGGCTTGAATAGGTTTTAAATCAAGTAGACACATGTGACAGAAGAACGGAATACATGTACCAAAACGAGTTAGACTCTCAATGATCCAAAGAACTTCCTTATCCACATGCCATTTAGAGTTAACACTCTGCGTGGCAATCTTATAAAATCTTGCAAATAATCTTATAAAATCTAGTTAAATATTGTTAAATCTTGTTCAACTTAAATGAAGACACAGACACACAAAGATGTGGAAAACAGATATCACCAAATACTGAGACTACTCACAGTGGAGGAGCAGTTGTCACAGAGACTACTCACAGTGGAGGAGCAGTTGTCACAGAGAGACTACTCACAGTGGAGCAGTTGTCACAGACAGACTACTCACAGTGGAGGAGCAGTTGTCACAGAGACTACTCACAGTGGAGGAGCAGTTGTCACAGAGACTACTCACAGTGGAGGAGCAGTTGTCACAGAGACTACTCACAGTGGAGGAGCAGTTGTCACATAGAGACTACTCACAGTGGAGCAGTTGTCAGAGACAGACTACTCACAGTGGAGGAGCAGTTGTCACAGAGACTACTCACAGTGGAGGAGCAGTTGTCACACAGAGACTACTCACAGTGGAGGAGCAGTTGTCACAGAGACTACTCACAGTGGAGGAGCAGTTGTCACAGAGACTACTCACAGTGGAGGAGCAGTTGTCACAGAGACTACTCACAGTGGAGGAGCAGTTGTCACAGAGACTACTCACATTGGAGGAGCAGTTGTCACAGAGACTACTCACAGTGGAGGAGCAGTTGTCACAGAGACTACTCATAGTGGAGGAGCAGTTGTCACAGAGACTACTCACAGTGGAGGAGCAGTTGTCACAGAGACTACTCACATTGGAGGAGCAGTTGTCACAGAGACTACTCACAGTGGAGGAGCAGTTGTCACAGAGACTACTCATAGAGGAGGAGCAGTTGTCACAGAGACTACTCACAGTGGAGGAGCAGTTGTCACAGAGAGACTACTCACAGTGGAGGAGCAGTTGTCACACAGAGACTACTCACAGTGGAGGAGCAGTTGTCACCCAGAGACTACTCACAGTGGAGGAGCAGTTGTCACAGAGACTACTCATAGTGGAGGAGCAGTTGTCACAGAGACTACTCACAGTGGAGGAGCAGTTGTCACAGAGACTACTCACAGTGGAGGAGCAGTTGTCACAGAGACTACTCACAGTGGAGGAGCAGTTGTCACAGAGACTACTCACAGTGGAGCAGTTGTCACAGAGAGACTACTCACAGTGGAGGAGCAGTTGTCACAGAGAGACTACTCACAGTGGAGGAGCAGTTGTCACAGAGACTACTCACAGTGGAGCAGTTGTCACAGAGAGACTACTCACAGTGGAGGAGCAGTTGTCACAGAGACTACTCACAGTGGAGGAGCAGTTGTCACAGAGACTACCCACAGTGGAGCAGTTGTCACATAGAGACTACTCACAGTGGATGAGCAGTTGTCACAGAGAGACTACTCACAGTGGAGGAGCAGTTGTCACAGAGAGACTACTCACAGTGGAGGTGCAGTTGTCACAGAGAGACTACTCACAGTGGAGGAGCAGTTGTCACAGAGAGACTACTCACAGTGGAGGAGCAGTTGTCACAGAGAGACTACTCACAGTGGAGGAGCAGTTGTCACACAGAGACTACTCACAGTGGAGGAGCAGTTGTCACAGAGAGACTACTCACAGTGGAGGAGCAGTTGTCACACAGAGACTACTCACAGTGGAGGAGCAGTTGTCACAGAGACTACTCACAGTGGAGGAGCAGTTGTCACAGAGAGACTACTCACAGTGGAGGAGCAGTTGTCACAGAGACTACTCACAGTGGAGGAGCAGTTGTTACAGAGAGACTACTCACAGTGGAGGAGCAGTTGTTACAGAGAGACTACTCACAGTGGAGGGGCAGTTGTCACAGAGAGACTACTCACAGTGGAGGAGCAGTTGTCACAGAGACTACTCACAGTGGAGGAGCAGTTGTCACAGAGACTACTCACAGTGGAGGAGCAGTTGTCACAGAGACTACTCACAGTGGAGCAGTAGTTGTCACAGAGACTACTCACAGTGGAGGAGCAGTTGTTACAGAGAGACTACTCACAGTGGACGAGCAGTTGTCACAGGGAGACTACTCACAGTGGAGCAGTTGTCACAGAGAGACTACTCACAGTGGAGGAGCAGTTGTCACAGAGACTACTCACAGTGGAGGAGCAGTTGTCACAGAGAGACTACTCACAGTGGAGCAGTTGTCACAGACAGACTACTCACAGTGGAGGAGCAGTTGTCACAGAGACTACTCACAGTGGAGGAGCAGTTGTCACAGAGACTACTCACAGTGGAGGAGCAGTTGTCACATAGAGACTACTCACAGTGGAGCAGTTGTCACAGAGAGACTACTCACAGTGGAGGAGCAGTTGTCACAGAGACTACTCACAGTGGAGGAGCAGTTGTCACATAGAGACTACTCACAGTGGAGCAGTTGTCACAGACAGACTACTCACAGTGGAGGAGCAGTTGTCACACAGAGACTACTCACAGTGGAGGAGCAGTTGTCACAGAGACTACTCACAGTGGAGGAGCAGTTGTCACAGAGACTACTCACAGTGGAGGAGCAGTTGTCACAGAGACTACTCACAGTGGAGGAGCAGTTGTCACAGAGACTACTCACATTGGAGGAGCAGTTGTCACAGAGACTACTCACAGTGGAGGAGCAGTTGTCACAGAGACTACTCATAGAGGAGGAGCAGTTGTCACAGAGACTACTCACAGTGGAGGAGCAGTTGTCACAGAGAGACTACTCACAGTGGAGGAGCAGTTGTCACACAGAGACTACTCACAGTGGAGGAGCAGTTGTCACACAGAGACTACTCACAGTGGAGGAGCAGTTGTCACAGAGACTACTCATAGTGGAGGAGCAGTTGTCACAGAGACTACTCACAGTGGAGGAGCAGTTGTCACAGACGGCAGCAGGGTTGCTGTGACATTGCTTGCGATCAAAGACCTCGCCGAAGTACTCGAGCAGTTGCGAACGTCGACAGTCGGTGACGTTCTCGCAGTAGTGGACCATGCGGTACAGGTTCTCCAGGTGGAGACGCTTGCTGTCATAGTTCGCATGCTCATCCACTGTGTGGGACAACAACAAGTATCCGCAACTGAATGTTCTACATGATGCAACACTTGCATTACATACCTTGATGGCAGTGGTTTATATTCTATAGCACTGATTGTTAAATTGTTCTGTTTGAATGTTGAAACTGTATTTTACCCAGACTCATGTTCATAGAAGAACCACTAATCGTCACCACTCTCTCAGACCAAGTTAGATCAGAAAGTGTAAAGAAAAGGTAAGTTCTTATTTAGCGCAGTACCCAATCCTCAGGATTGCTCCAAGCGCTTTATCTTTACTTCCCCGGCAGACCTATTCAATTAAACACCATCTCAACTTCGCTGGGAAGGATCCAGCCATATGTTGCAATTAATGCGCAAATGCTGCTCGTTCACATATCCACCACTGTCTATAACCAGGTACTCATTTAGCTGCGTGAACTGGAGCAAATTAGAGTGAAAAAACTTGCCCAAGGTTTTACACTGCAGTACAGGATTCGAACCTGGGTCCTCTTTGTTGAGAGTCTAGCGTTCTACCCCTGAGGCATCACATTTTACATAATGTATTATAAAGAACTTCCAGAAAACAGTGCAGAAAGAACCTATTGGAAAAGTCACATGAAGTTGCATAAAGGGCAAAGCAAAATCACATGTCACACAATAATCATATAACTTGCTAAACTCAAATAAAAAATAGTTATGACAAACTCACTGGATAATACACTGGAGGTTACAGAAAATGCAACAGAAAAATGTAAACGTTTTGATAAATTGTAGAAGCCTAGACACTCAAATAAATGTATTAGGTAACATAATAAATAGTAATGTAATTTTTTTTTTATCAAACAAGTTAGATCAGAGACAATAGTCATTATTAAAACCATAATGAATAAATAAACTAATGTGTAAAAAAATTATTCAAGGTTCAAAAAGTAAGTCCACATCTGAGACTGAGGATTCAATGTCATTGTGGAGTCTCAGTTATTTGGGGCCTGTGAATCTTTTAGAAACACCAACTGAGAAGTCATTAATGACAAACCCAAGGTGATTGGTGATAAATGTAATTACTTTTAAAAGCTAGACAGACAGACAGACAGTGAACCAGACAGACATTAGAAGGGGTATATTCAAACAAAAGGGGTTACTCTGTGGAGGCAGGGTGTGCCAGGAAGGGTGATTTCTGGTGGAGACAGACACCTATAGAAGCCACTCACAGAGACAGACAGATTACAATCAACCCATTGTATCTATGTGTATCTAGTTCACTTCCCTAGCCCAGCTCTCCCAGGTTTTCCCAGTTAGACCCTGACATGAGCCTGGCAGAGTTCTACCATAACTGCAATCAGGTTAGAAACACAGAGAGACATAAGATGCCCTGTGTAAACTTCACAGTTGTCCAGACTGGCTCCAGTGACACACAGTCACACAGACTCACACACTGACACATGAACTCTCTCTCTCTCTCTCTCTCTCTCTCTCTCTCTCTCTCTCTCTCTCTCTCTCTCTCTCTCTCTCTCTCTCTCTCTCTCTCTCTCTCTCTCTCTCTCTCTCTCTCTCTCTCTCTCTCTCTCTCTCTCTCTCTCTCTCTCTCTCTCTCTCTCTCTCTCTCT
>OZ024866.1:21888819-21898819 GCA_964017155.1 Oasisia sp. SBJ-2009
CTGTAATTTACAGGAGAATAACATTATGCATTTAACAACTATTATATTTCTTACATCTTAATTAATGGTATTGCTGGAATAGCTTTGCTAAAAACAATTATCACCACAGTTGTTCTTTATTATAATATATATATATATATATATATATATATATATATATATATATATGTGAAGGTACCATATATGTATGTATGTATGTATGTATGTATGTATGTATGTATGTATGTATGTATGTATGTATGTATGTATGTATGTATGTATGTATGTATGTATGTATGTATGTATGTATGTATGTATGTATGTATGTATGTATGTATGTATGTATGTATGTATGTATGTATGTATGTATGTATGTATGTATGTATGTATGTATGTATGTATGTATGTATGTATGTATGTATGTATGTATGTATGTATGTATGTATGTATGTATGTATGTATGTATGTATGTATGTATGTATGTATGTATGTATGTATGTATGTATGTATGTATGTATGTATGTATGTATGTATGTATGTATGTATGTATGTATGTATGTATGTATGTATGTATGTATGTATGTATGTATGTATGTATGTATGTATGTATGTATGTATGTATGTATGTATGTATGTATGTATGTATGTATGTATGTATGTATGTATGTATGTATGTATGTATGTATGTATGTATGTATGTATGTATGTATGTATGTATGTATGTATGTATGTATGTATGTATGTATGTATGTATATATATAAACATATATATATATATATAATTATATATATATATATTTTAAAGCTGGTATTTTGTTTACACAACAAGTATATTGTAAAACAAATCTGAAATATTTTTTGGGTGTTCAAGAACACTGTACTTTTACTGAAGTTTTGTTATTGTTATTTAAAATTAGAATAATTAATAATAAATATTTAATTGAAAACATCCCCCAAAAGGTGGGATAAAAAAGCATCATTAGACTACATTTTGGTGCAGAAATAAGAAATACCCCCCCCCCATAGCACCAAAGAAATTGCAACACATTAGTTTGTGCAGCTTAGTGTGACAGGTGATTAAAGGACTTGATTGATGTTATGCTGGATGGTGTAAAAGTGGAGTGTGTGTATTCCCTTTCAACTAACAATTGTGCTTGCTTTCATTTGTGCTCACTAATGTAAGCAACCCCCACCTTCCCTTTTAGATGACTGCTATTGTGGAAGTACATTTTGTTACCTTGTGCTTTCTCTTGAGGTGTGACATCTTTCATCTTAAAAGTGTTGTGTTTACCCCGTGAATGTCTTCCTCAATTCATATCGATTACATACATAAAGACTTATACAGAAAACTTTAAAAACCTCTTTGTGTTAATCAGACCCACACTAGTCAGATGAGTCACCAGTCAGATGGTGCACTCAGTCAGATATCAGTCAAACTCATCTTAGTCAAGATTTATTCTTTGCATTATTCACTATGTGATGCCTTGAATCTTGGAAATAAAACATCAAAAGAGTTTTTATTCACTGCTTTGCTGTCTTACGAAGATTTTTTTCCTAATGTGCTTTTACCATTTTTTGTGGGGCTTATTTCCATGAGGGTTTATTTATATATTTCCTGAACGTTTGATGAACCACAACGAAGATTACAAAAATCCTAACAAATCCTAACAAAATGACAACAAAATTGTTTAATCAACAAAAACACTTTAAAGTAACTAGGAAACCACAGAGTTTTGGGGTAACGAACATACAGCACAACCTCTCTATTAAGCCACCCTGGGAATAGACTAAAGTGGCATGAATAGCAAGGTGGTCCTATTAGTGGGATGACATACTCTGAGACTGGACATACTCTGAGACTGGACATACTCTGAGACTGTCTTTGGGTGACCTCTGAGACTGGACATACTCTGAGACTGTCTTTGGGTGACCTTAATTGTGATTTGTGAGGTGGCTGTATTACCCAGGTGGCCTTAAAGGGAAGGTTCAACTGTATTTTGAGGTGTGTGTTGTGGTATTTTGTCTGGATACATTATATATTAAATTTTTAACAGACACTGCGAACACATTGTTTGGCTGATAATTTTGTAAATCTATTTTTATGTTCATTGTTTATTTTTCGCTAATCAGATTAAAACATTTGTTAATGTGAACTTTATTAAGATCATAATATTTTTTGAAAATATGGAACTGTTTTTTAATGACAAATCCAATAGAAAATGAAATAAAATGAAATTCAAACATCTTTGAGCACCTGATGCTAAAAGAATGGGGGAGTTAGGTGCTACTTTATGGGTATTTAATATGGTGATAAAAATAAAACATTTGATAGTTACTTTTTAATTACAATATATCATCCAACAATATGTAACCAGTTTTATTTTGTCTTAATACAGCCTTGGCCTTGTTTGGTGAAATTGATGATGAAATCAAATTAATGTCATTCTAAATACTGTTTCATGGCTATAAAAATGCACGAAACAACGTTAAACACAAGCTCCCAGAAAGCAGTTTTGATCACTTCAAGGAGTCCAAAATCGACTCTGGAAGACCAACTCAAGTGTTACAGAACCTGTCAGCATTGTGTACACAACAAACATGTCAGGACACAGATAGGACACAGCACTTTCTCTTTGATTAGCTCATCACCCTGAAGCCACAGATTAACACCCCACCCCTTCTGCACCCCAGCAAGATCACCCCAGATTGACTCAGGGGCAACTAATGTCCATTCATCTGTGTAGCTTCAATAGAAGCCCACACAAGCTGAAGCCTGTGGTCCCTGGCTGGTGGTAGTGGCTTCTTTGGCCATGGATGAGAACAACACTCACACACATGTGGGGATCCAGAATGTGACACCAAAAGCAAATAAATCATTGTATCATTAGTACATTAATACCAAAATAAAAACTGTTGTATATGAAATGAAGCCTGGACTTCTTCATCTTTGACCAAATGTCTAAAAGTATGCAGGTAATAAAGTCTTAGGTAAAAAAGTCAGAGGTAAAAAAACATGGAAAAACAGTCATAAGTAATAAAGTCACAGGTGAAAGGTCACGGAAAAACAGTCACAGGTAATAAAGTCACTGGAAAAAGAAATAGTAAGAAAAAAGACAAGACTTTAAAACTAAACCAGCATATAATTAATGGAAATCACTATGCTGTAATATATATATATATATATATATATATATATATATATATATATATATATATGGTATATATATATATATATATATATATATATATATATATATATATATATATATATATATATATATATGTATATATATATATATGTATATATATATATATATATATATATACACATGGTGACTCATACACACACACATATATATATATATATATATATATATATATATATATATATATATAAAGGTAATTTCGAAGCTTAATTACATAATACAAATGTTGAATTGTTAAGTGTTGATCTATAAAAAATGAGGGTCAGTAATAATATTTTGACCTTTTTTCTACAAATGTAACATGTCTATGACTGCAATAAATGACAAACACTGGCTACAAGTCCATTGGGACGTGTCTCAATTGGGGTGGACTCCCTGACTCATGATGTCATTGAAACCCTCCTGTGACTGGTACTGTGACTAACCCTAGGAGCTTTTGTGTATTAGATTAATCTCTCTGTCTGTTCTGTCTCCACTGCTGTAGACCCTCACAGCTGGCATTACACAGAGATCAAAACCAGTTGTTTAAAGACATCCGCAATTTGCAAATAGACATAATATTCGTTATCTCCTGGAAAAAGACCTGCCCTTGAAAAAAGCATCTCAGTACAATGCACCCTCGGCACAGTGCGCCCTCGGCACAGTGCGCCCTCGGCACAGTGCGCCCTCGGAACAGTGCGCCCTCGGCACAGTGCGCCCTCGGCACAGTGCGCCCTCGGCACAGTGCGCCCTCGGCACAGTGCGCCCTCGGCACAGTGCGCCCTCGGCACAGTGCGCCCTCGGCACAGTGCGCCCTCGGCACAGTGCGCCCTCGGCACAGTGCGCCCTCGGCACAGTGCGCCCTCGGCACAGTGCGCCCTCGGAACAGTGCGCCCTCGGCACAGTGCGCCCTCGGCACAGTGCACCCTCGGCACAGTGCACCCTCGGTATAGAGCACTAAAAATAGGTGATTCCCCTAAATACAGCATACCCTCATAGTAGAGTTACCTCACTGGAAACCCCCTCACTACTGCACCCTCTCTGTACAGAACACCCTCAGCACAGTTCACTGAGTACACTACAGCGAGGGTACATAGATATCAGTGAAACAATATCTATTTGTCTGAGTGATCCTTATATATTAACTCATCCACTTACTTCAATAACCAGGATCCTTTGAGTTTACAGGGATTCTTTCCTATAGGGATCACATTTATGAAGATCCTTTTGTATAGGTTCTTTTTAGAGAGGGATCCTTTTTGCAGGAATCATTTCATGTGGATCCTTTTAGAGGATAATTTTATATGGATCCCTTTTTCCTATTTCAATAACATTTTTGATCAATTCATGTACACAAAACCTTTTGTACAGCTCAGTTTTTAACCATTTAATGTGATCTGGTGTTCAGTCATTCCTTTAGTGCCTTGTGACTTAACATTTGTCACCACTAAAATAACACACTGCATCATTCACCTAGCCTCTGGGGTGGTTTGGCTTCGGATGTAGCCCCTGGGTCTAGGGACGGAGACTACAGCAAAATGCTGTATATACTACAGACAGCCTGGTGTATGGCTTCACTTCTACCTAGCAATTCTGTCATAGAAATAAAATCGGTGATACATGAGGGTCTGTGGCAATCATTCAGAGAACTTCCACGATCCCTCAACCACGAATCACCCACAACTGTGCAACTGCGGATGAACGGGTCATACAAGTATTGAACTACCTGGCAAAGACTAATGGGCAAACTGGGAAAAGTCACAGGTATCTGTTTATTTGTGATGATTAACATATATATTAATGTATCTATGTTGGATGATTTTTGTTAAATTTTATATCATTTAGTTGGCAAAGCTGCAACAAATGCCAGATAATTTAGGATAATTCAGAAATACACCACCTCCAGATGATAAAATTATAAATGTTATCATGATTTCTTTGCAATTATGTAAGGAACTAAGCGTAAACATAACAAATGTCTCACACAAGTTGGCTATGGATTATTATAAGACATATGGTCAACAATTTGGGGGCACAAATGACTTTTTACATAATGTGTACAACTTAGGTTGGTAAACTTATTATATATCACACAGTGTGATATATATAAATGGGTAATGCTAAACCACCCTGGTGTGTTCCCAAAGGATTTAATGAACACATTCTTTGTAAATGACGAATCTTTGATTACTAACTAAGAAGTGGGTACCAACATATAAACATACATCTTTTGCTTAAAATGGGCTCGGGTATATTAACGGTTTCCATATTAACAGATATCTTGCTGGAGTCAGGACTGACATTGACAGAATATTTCCAAACTGGGGTGGGTTTATACACCATTCAATTATCACATCTCAAGGCAATTTTCATACTTATACAGGGGTTAATTGTGGAATTAAGCCACCCCAGCCACATGACTGCATTCAATGACATCAGAAAACTGAAACACCCTGAAAACTAACTATGAGGCAGCCACTTGACATCAGAGAAGAATATTAAGTACTAAGCTTAATTCAATTACACTTAGGCTTGCTCCGATTCAAATAAATGCTTAGGGTAGTCCGAGTAGAACTATTAACTTCCTTTGAAGCTATTATCTACCTGGTAATTAAACAGATATATTACTGATGCAGCTGTGCAGTTTAATAAGTTTATAATCAGGTACTTGAGCTCTGAAAAGTAGGCTTAAAATACTTCATGCCCAAACACAACAACATACCCATACCATAACTATTTACAGGATAAATGACCATGATTTGATGAGCCATGGTATATTTTTAATATTTATTAACTTGGATGTCTGTGTTACTGGTCACCATCATAGTGCTCACTGCCCTCACTGCCATTGCTCTGCTCCTAAACAATTTTTTCGATTTACTTAATTAATATAGATTGCTGCATGAAAACAAGAATATGGCGCCCTATTATATATAGTAGGCACTACATAAATCCACAAATTACTTGTATGTGTTTTTAGACGCAGGCAGAATGAAACTACGTTACCTTCTAATTTAACACTGGCACAAAGTTAACTCCACACAGTTGGTGGGGCAACCGAGAAAGGCCGGGTTTCAGCTTTCGTTTTCACCTAAGGAATGTAAAGAGGGTTACTACTGCGGTGCTTCTACTACTGCAGCTGTAGAATATGGTGAAGAAATAGAACTAATAATACCATTGTACAAACGGTAGTTAGGCCTCATTTGGCATATTGTATACAAGCATGGAGGCCATACCGCAAGAAGGACATATACGTTGTATATATTAGACAGAGTACTAAGGAGAGCAACCATATTATTACAAAACTCAGGGACATTAGCTATGAACTGCATCTAAGGGAATGTGGTTTAACAACACTAGACTGGGTGATTGAGAGAAGATCAGATAGAAGTGTTTAAAATATTGAATGGCTATGAAAATATTTATAGAAATATTTTTCTCAGTTATGGAAAATAGAAGGGCTAAACGATATAACGTTAAATTAGCAAAGGAGGAGTGTAGACTAAATATTGTAAAGTTCTCATTCTCAGAAAAGGAAAGGATTGGAACAAATTATCAGCTGATTGTGTGGGCGCAAGAAGTGTTTAAGTTTAAAAATAAAATTGACATACAATTTATTTTCGGGTAAAGTAAAGGCAGTTCTTATATAGCGCAATATCCAATCCTCAGGACCGCTCAAAGTGCTTTACACTTTACTTCCCTGACAGACCTGTTCACTCAGACACCATCTCGGCTTCTCTGGGAAGCATCCAGCCATATGCTACAATTAATGTGCGAAGGCTGCCCGTACACATATCCACCACTGTCTATCGCCAGGTACTCATTTAATTCAGCTGAATGAACTGGAGCAATGTAGAGTGAAAAAACTTGCCCAAGGTTTTAACGCCACAGCCAGGATTCGAACCCGGGTTCTCGTAGTTGAGAGTCCGAAGGTCTACCCCTGAGCCACTGCGCTCTACTCTACGGGTGGGTTTACCAAAAATAAATTGGGTGGACTCTCGATATGCCAAGGGACTTTCTTGTCAAGGAGGGGTGTCCATCTGATATCTGGTGCTTCCTGATATATATGGCTAAATAGAGTTAATTCTCTAGGTGGCAATCTTGATAAATCTTGTTAAGCTTGAAAAATCATTTAAAATGTGCTGTGGCACCAACCTCCAGAAATCATGGTCAATAACCCCTAAATAGTCTTACGTTTGGGGCTTTGGGTAATGGTTGTTCAAGCATTTCAGCCCTCCTTAAGACTGAAACATCGAGTGAGATTGCAATGCACAAGAAAAAAATAAATACTATAACTTATTTTAATTAATTAATTATTTTAATACAGCCTAATTATTCTAGGGAAATGCATGCACCACTAATGTGCATTATATTACAATAGTACAGAAAAGTTATCAGAAACACATGTGGAGTTGAAAGACTTCAACACACAAAGCCTTTACACTGTATTTTATGGTATCCAAGTTCCCTGTCTGTAGTCTGGACCATCCTAATTTACAAATGGTTTAACTGACTGACATCTCAATAGGTTACCTCCTGATATGGCAGACTGGACTCTGATTATTTTCAGTAGTTTTACCAAAATGTCTTGTTGCCAAAATGTCTTGTTACCGAAATGTCCTATTACCAAAAAGTCATGTTACCGAAATGTCCTTTTACCGAAATGTCCATTACCAAAGTGTCCTTTACCAAAATGTCCTTTACCAAAATGTCATGGATCCGTATTTTATAGATGAAGCACCTTTATAGATACAGACTACTAAAATGTCAAGAATTAGTACAATTAAAATGTGTTCTATATTGTTCTGTACAACAATATACCAATACTTGTAAATGTTCAGTGCCTCTTTACAGAGCAAAAAACTGTATATTCATCTCGGGCAAAAGTGTCAATACACTGTATGTATATCAATGTATCCTTACAAATATAAAGTCACGATGTGGTTCAATTTATTTACCAGCCTATATCACCATGATGCCAACCTTTTATATATTTGCTAAGAAAGTCAAAATATATATGTTCAGCAGATATATGTAAAAAAACATCAAATTTTACAAATATGGAAATTAGTGAATGTATGACTGTATTATAATGCTTGAATATAATTTCTATATTTTACTAGTTTATATGTATCAATAATTGTTGTGCTGCATGCACTTATGGGACATGTGTAATGTTTTTTTTTACAGGTGTATACTATCGAGTGCACCATACTATCATAAGATTTATCTTCGGTACACTCCTTTTTTCCTAGCATAATAAGAATATTATGTACTAAAACATCAGTATCACTGAAAATTTTATATTATTATTATTATTTTATTTAGTCACTTTTGAACAATTGCAGCCCTGATTGTTGGAATTGTTCTAGTAATGGAAAATAGTGATCCATGGAAACACATGACGTCATAATACACCACTTGAATGATTCCCTACTAAAAGATCCCTAAAAGACCAGTGCTACAGTCCCTGATGTGACCAATTAGGTGGATTAATTAACCTCATTAGTTTCATTAAAGGTCTCTTTAATTAACTGACCTACAGCAGACTTCAGACCCAGTGTGTAATTTAGTCTGTCCTGGTCTGTCTGGGTCATGTCTAGCCAGTTGTCTACCAGGACTCAGCCAAGTGATAGTTATAGAAATGATGACCACAAATATATGAATGATAGATCTCTATATTCTACTGCCCCAACATTGAAAGCATCCTCATTTTTTCACAATTGTAGTATGGTTTGGCTGCACCAGTCACTCACCATAAGACGGTGATTCTGATGAGACACGAAAGAAACATTGGCCACAAGTCATTATGTAGTGCACATCACCCCAAAATCATAATAAATAATCCCTTTAGTTTTATAATGTTTTCTTTGTATAGTTTTTGTGTTCATGATGGTAGGAAAGTGTATGTGTGTGTGTGTGTGTGTGTGTGTGTGTGTGTGTGTGTGTGTGTGTGTGTGTGTGCGTGTGTGCATGCGTGTGTGCATGCGTGTGTGCATGCATGAGTGGGGGTGCGCGGACAAAACCCCCTCCGGACAAAACCCCCTTGGACAAAACCCCCTCGGACAAAACCCCCTCCATACATAACTCCCTCTAGACATCAGACATTTCCGGACAAAACCCCCTTGGACAAAACCCCCTCCATACATAATTCCTTGTAGACAATCCATTTCCGGACAAAACCCCCTCATCAATGATACTAGACAGAGGGTAACTTGCTTGAATAGCACCTTTATTATGTTAGTAATTATAAAATATTTGGTATGTATTTACATTTTTTACATACCAAATTATATATATATATTATATATACATGTATAATAATAAAGCTTTATTGCCATATTCAACGTGCATTACATGATGAATTGGAATGTAGTCTGGCGTTGACTCATATAGTGCCTATATATATATATATATATATACAATAAAATGAAATATGGCAAATAAATATAAGCTATAGATATAAGATATACATATTGTACATAATTTGTTCTTTAAAATGAAAAAAATATTTTAATATAATAAATAAATAAAGACAAAATTAAAATAATAGATTATCTATTTAACAATAATTGTGGTGTAAACTAGTTAATAAATAAATAAATATATATAAAACGTCCTTAAATATTGTTTAAAATATATATATATATATTATCTTCTAAAAATATAATTTAGATTAGTAGACATACATCATAAGAGGACTAAAATATAATTTAAAATTATAATTACAATTGAATGCGTCCAATTTTGTTTAAAAAATATATTTATACAATTATTAAGTTAAGCAAAAATTTCAGGAGAAGAGAAGATTGTTGTTCAGCACCACCGATCCGCTA